>CM068952.1:43716048-43741921 GCA_035128595.1 Eptatretus atami
CTATAAATGCGCATAAGAAATCGATAAATTATTAGAATACACGAAGTCATCACGATCCGGAAGTCCGTACGTTGTAACGCGTAATGGGGAACGCGACTGAGGTTCTCTTCCCCATCGGCCACGCCCACGCAGCAACGTGTCTTGTCATTGGTTGGTAAATAAATGGCCATAACTTGGGAAGCACTTGTCCGATTAATATCAAACCTTGAAAAGGCACATCCACAGGGCCCCAGCAATATACCTGGCAAGTTTCAATTATATCGGACCAGTGGTTGTCGAGAAACAGCGGTCACACACACACACACACACACACACACACACACACACACTGACATTTATTATTATTATTATTATAGGTTATTACATAACGTTTTAATTTTTATATGAAGCTGCTCTACTCCCAAGTCGAGCACATGAGAACAGCAACCAAGCAAAATGGCTTCATACATTTGTTTCACACAGGGCCTGGGACCTGAACAGGCCAAACTTTGTTTATTAAACCAGAGGCTTGTGTTTACACCATACCCCAAGGGCCAAAGGGCCTGAGCAAGCAGATCAGAGTGCAGGGTCATCTTCCATGGCCGATTTTCGTTCACACGTCCATTCAGAAATTATAAATTAAATACAACACTGTACGTATTTTTATACGGGTGACGTCACATATTTTCACATGCACGCATACTGCCTGCAAAGCACGGCACTATATTGGATGGACAGGATAGCGCCAACATTGAGGGACTTTGAGTTGTCGACAAGCTCGTAGTCTGGGTTTGGTGCCTCACAGGATAGAAACTGATAATAAGGATCTGGCAGGTTAGTGTTTCATCGAGTTAGTATGTGACCCGGAGGTCCAATTAACTATCTCGGGGAAGGGTGAGCCATCCTGACCTGGGATCCTCCACAAGGGACTCGTGTACGCGTCTCGAGTCAGCCGTCGATGTTAATCAGTTTTATTGAGATCCATAATCATATCACACAAGGATACACAAACAACACACACACACCACACACACACACACCACAAACACACACACACACACACACACACACACACACACACACACACACAAAGAAATTAGACACAGGAAGACACCATTCAGCCCACCATGCCTGTGCCACATCAACAACAGACCAATGTACAGTTTTTCCAGGGGGAGGTGTGTGACCTGAGGTGGTTTTTGGGTGGGAAACACACATCAAGCACACACCCCACCCCTTGGCGAGACCCTCACAAACAACACTCCGTACACATTCATACAATCACCCATCCCTGCGCAAGCTACCCAAAAGTCCTGCCAACATCCCTATAGCCCTCTATGTCCATAACTTCCAGGTATCTATCTAATTCCAATTTAAACTTATTTACTGTTTCTGCTGCCACTACCTTTGCAGGGAGACCATTCCATGCATTCACCACTCTTTGAGTAAAAGTCCCCTGCCTTGCTACCATCTTAACTCTCCTCTTCTTTACTCTCAGACTATGGCTCCTGGTCATATCACTCTCTACTCTGTTGAATAATTTGTCTGCACTTACTTTATCTATACCTTTAATCATCTTAAACATCTCCATCATATCTCCTTGTAACTGCCTCCTTTCTCGTGTATAAAGCCCTGTCTCCTTCAGCCACTCATAGCTGAATCCAACTCGGCCCGGAGCCATGGCTATATTTGGTGGATGCAAGTCTGTGGATATCACATACATTCCAGCCAAACTATATAAATCACTTTAGGGTGCATAAAATCAGTTGTTTGCCCTTTACAGTAAATCAATCAGCAAAATAAGAAAATATTATCATAGTCTGAAAGAACCGTTTCCTCATTCAGCTGCATCTGACTGGTTATGTCTGTACACCGCCGATGGCCCGGTTTAGGAGAGAGCACTCTGCCTAGCAACCTGTAACCTGGCCATGGTGAAATATTACTTTTTACACAAGCACAATCTATACCGGGCGTAGTGGCGTGCGCCTGTAATCCGGCTACTCGGAGGCTTGGGTTGGAGGATCGCTTGAGGACGGGAGATCTGCACTGGGCCGCGCTATGGGAGGGTGTAGGGCAGCCCGGAATCATGGCGAAACCCAATCCTTATCCCTGTGTCGTAAGAGGCGACCAGGGTTGCGTCAGGAAGGGCATCCGGCGTAAAACCTCTGCCAAATCAGTATGCGGATCATAACGGATGATCCACTGTGGCGACCGCTAACGGGAGCAGCCAAAAGAAGAAGAAGACACAAGCACAATCTATATTTCCTATGAGCCACGATTTTATCTGAATCTCAACATTCCGCAACGCTGAGAGCTTGAGTGGCGATGTGATTGGTTGAGATGGTGGAAAATGGCAGAATACTTTGTGTTCAAGTATATATAATTCAATTGAAATAAAATAATGATTTTAAAGGTCGCATAAAAAAAAAATTCGGAATTTTACCACCGTTGATGCACCATCTTTTACACCACCTTATTTAACACATTAAATTAGTTATTCTTGCCTGTTATTTGTGTTCTTTGTGACATCCCTAAAAACAGTAAGTTTTCCTGTTTGGATTGATTTTCAATTTTGTTTGGCTGCTAGACAGGCAAACAGACGAAAAAAAATTCCCTTCCTCTTCTGTGCGCACGCGCGATCGGGACGAGAATCCGTGTACAGTTTGCCAAATTCAGAACCAAGGTAGTGCTAAACTGCAGGTTCGTTTTCCGATTCATGTTCTGATTCGTGTTCAAAATATAACATTCAAATGATGTTAAGTAGTTCCTCGGTCATAGACTGACGTCTCCAGACAGACAGACAGACTGACAAACAAAGAGAACCAAATGCTTAAACCTGCTTTTCGCTTCGCACGTGTGGAGTAAAAACAGAACGCACGTTTTTGCAGTTACAAGGAACGGTCGGTAAAAGTGACACTGCCATTTTCAAAAGGAAAACATTGCTGCAGATGTGCATTTACAGAACATCTGCCTGACACATGTAAACATGTTAGTACCACCTGTGGATACTGCCATTGTGGAGGGCCATTTGAATAGTCTGTTTGAAGAAACAACAAAACATAAAGCAGCGTTTGAAACAAACACATCACGTCTCACACACACACACACACACACACACACACACACACACATACACACGTCCATGAATTATAGTAAGGATTACCATTGGAAATGCTTCATTTAGCTTCCATTTCCACTTCTTCAGTTCCGGAAACACGGTCTTTTAAAACAGGCATCTTCTTCTTCTGTAATATAAAAGGAGCTCGGTCTCGACGTGCATGCATCCGTCCGCCACTGCGTGCGTGCATCCGTCCGCCACTGCGTGCGTGCATCCGTCCATAAACAAATTGTCCTGTAGGGGACCACGAATCAAACCCAATCTGCAAACAGTATGATATAGTTCAGTTATGGTAGCCATACATATGGTTTTACATGGATATGTCCTCCTTTTCAGTCCTTCAATCTCCGTACAGCCGGGTTTTTAAAATTCATTAAAATGTTTGGGATTTTGCCATTTTCTTTTTGCCTTTGCATTTTCAAAGTGATAAATTTTAAGATTTGGGATACGTTTTTACCTTATTTAACCGGTTAAACCATTGTCGTACATTTCCTTACCGTGATAAAATGCGGTTATGTGATGTAATGTTTGGAACCAGGACAGTTTGGTACAAGGCTGTACTACTCCATCATGGCATAATGGACGTGTTTCGAACATCAACACACGTCGTCTTTTTGTTTTTAGAAGAATGGGAATCTTCTTCTTCATATGCATCATATTCTTCTTCACGTGTAATAACGGTGAGTCTCGTTCAATCCCGTTTCTCATATCGATTAAACGCTAGCTATATTCAATACTTTCTTTTAACATTTCCATTTTATTCGTATCATAGTGATGTATTGCCATATCAAACAGCTTTTCCGATTATCCAAATTTGTAACTTTTTGAAAATTAAGTACTGAATCGAAAAATGAAAAATTAATCCATTAATTGATTTATCAATAAATCAAAATACCCTTTATAGCTAAATCACTTGGTCACGGTCATGTCCAAATATCGGCTTCCAAGCTCAAAATATGCCTGAGATATTGCCAGGATGAGAAATAAAATAAATAAGTAATTAATAAATCGATAACAATTAAGTAATTAATCAATTAATTGATTAATCAAAAAAAATTTTAATTTTTTTTTTGCCAAAGCACATCTTCACTTTTGCCCCCAAATTTCAGCTTCCTAGCTCAAAGGATGGCTGAGATATCGCCTGGACAAACAAACAAACAAGAGGATGACGTCGTGTGGAGCACGATACTTGCAAAATCCATAAAACAAAGGTTGACCTGAAAATAATTTGTGGCTGAATTCAATGACCAAATGTGCAACTCCTCTTCAAATTTCAAGTCAATCGGATGAAAATTGAGGATTTTAGAAATATCACCTTAGTTGTTTACCTTGGGCCGATGTTGACCTTTTGGTCGATGTTGACCTCAAAAATAATTGGCTGGTTGAATTAATTGACCTGAAATATAAATGCTCTTCAAATTTCAAGTCAATCGGATGAAAATTGAGGATTTTATAAATCTCAACTAAGATGTTGACCTGTTGGTCCATGTTGACCTCAAGAATAATTGGCGAGTTGAATTCAGTGACATGAAATATAAATCCTCTTCAAATTTCAAATCAATCGGATGAAAATTGAGGAAAGTAGAAATCTCACCTAAGTTGATGACCTTTGGCCTATGTTGACCTTTTGGTCCATGTGAATCTCAAAAATAATTGGTGGTTGAATTCAGTAACCTGAAATATAAATCCTCTTCAAATGTCAAGTCAATTGGATGAAAATTGAGGATTTTAGAAACACCACCTTCGTGGTTGACTTTGGGCCAATGTTGACCTTTTGTTCAATGTTGACCTCAAAAATAATTTGCTAGTTTAATAATGTGACCTGAAAGATAAATCCTCTTCAAATTTCAAGTCAATAGGATGAAAATTGAGGATTTTAGAAATACCATCTTAGTTGTTTACCTTGGGCCGATGTTGACCTCAAAAATAATTGGCTGGTTGAATTCATTGACATGAAATATAAATGCTCTTTAAATTTCAAGTCAATCGGATGAAAATTGAGGATTTTATAAATCTCACCTAAGTTCTTGACCTTGGGCCTATGTTGACCTTTTGATCAATGTTGACCTGAAAAATAATTGGCTGGTTGAATTAAGTGACATGATATACAACTCCTCTTCAAATTTCAAGTCAATCGGATGAAAATTGAGGATTTTAGAAAACCACCCTCGTTGTTGACCTTGGCCCTATGTTGACCTTTTGATCGATGTTGACCTGAAAAATAATTGGCTGGTTTAATTCAGTGACCTGAAATTTAAATGCTCTTGAAATTTCAAGTCATTCGGATGAAAATTGAGGATTTTAAAAATACCAGCTTAGTTGTTGACCTTGGATCAATGTTGATCTTTTGACCCTTTGACCTCAAAAACAATAGGCTTCTTCCTTTTGACAAACTCAACCATGTGGTGAAGTTTTGTGAAGGTCGGTTTAAAATTGTGACCTGTAGGCGGCATCAGACAGAGAGACAGACAAACATACATACAAACATACAAACAGACAGAATAATAAAATCGACGAACCAATATACTTAAAATCTTCGATTTTGCAAATAACAAACAAGAAAACGGAGTGAAAACTGAGCAATCCCTTCCTTATGCACCCAGCGATGACGTCATGCATCGCCTGGATGTGGAATTGGGTAGGAGCGGTGTGCAATACATACAAACATACATACATAAATACAAATTTACATACACAATACGTATGTATGTATGTATGTACACACAGTACAAACATACATTCACAGTACATACATATATACATACACAGTTATACATACATGCATACATACAGAGTACATTCACACATATATCCATATACATACATACACACATACATACACAGTACATACATACAAACATACATACACAATATACACACAGTGTATACATACATACACAGTACATACATACACAGTACTTACATACACAGTACATGCATACATGCATACATACACAGTACATACAAACATACATACACAATATACACACAGTGTATACATATACACAGTACAAGAGTACACACATACATAAATACACAATATACACACAGTGTATACATACATACACAGTACTTACATACATACATACACAGAATATACATACATACATACATACACACAGAATATACATACATACATACATACACAGTACATACATACATGCATACATACATACACAGAATATACATACATACATACATACACACATACATAAATACACAATATACACACAGTGTATACATACATACACAGTACTTGCATACACAGTACATACACAGTACATACATACATGCATATGTATATACATACATACATACATACATACATACATACACAGTACATACATACACAGTACATACATGCATACATACATACAGAATATACATACATACACAGTACATACACACAGAATATACATACATACATACATACATACATACATACACAATATACACAGTGTATACATACATACACAGTACTTACATACACAGTACATACATACATACATACACAGTACATACATACATACATAGTACATACATACATACATACACACAGAATATACACAGTACATACATACATACATACACACAGAATATACATACATACATACATACATACACACAGAATATACATACATACATACACAGTACATACATACATACATACACAGTACATACATACATACAGCGAATTGCCTTATTTTAATATGATTCCATGACAAATAGCACCGAGACACTGCACGTCATGAGAACGTGTATTTTCTTCTCTGTCGTTACATTGACATTGCTCGGACAGAGTGGTGCAGAAGTCGTGCAATGACCTTTGAGATTCCTGAAGGTGTTCATTCGATTGCCCAAATGACTATAAATTGAAAAAGTGTACCGTTCATCCGGTGGACCTTAAGCCAGGTGTCACGGGTGCTAACATTAGTGGATGAATGTTGAAGATCCCACGGTACGTGTCTTTCGCGAAGAGTAGGTGAGTTATCGCGAGCAGCTTGAACACATTGATTACTGCTGGCAAGGGAAAGGTAAACCACCCAGTGTAATCCTTGACACGGGTGGCTTTGGTAGGACTGAGAGGGACAATCATCTGCCTTTGGAGAAATAAAAGAGAAGAGAAGAGTGAGAGATGTATATAATTACAGGTGTACAAGGGATTTGTGAATTGCGTGCAGTACTTAGCAGAACGGTTTCACATTTATCACATGACCACATGCAATGGGATCTTGTCCTACGACAGGAATTGGTCGTGTATTGTATTTGTCCGTGATGTTGCAATGGAGCCATGTATTATTCATTACGTACGGTTTTACTTATCTATGAATGCAATAAGGGACACCGTAGGATTTATCAAACATCCACCAACTAACTAACATCGGCAGACGGGTGTCCCGTTTAACGTCCATCCGAGGGACGGCATACACGTTGATGAATCGCCCTGCCTGTGAAACACCGGGATGACAGTTTATAGCTGGGTCGGGATTCGAACCCAGGATAGACAGCTCAGCAGCTTCGAGGTGAGTGTGCCTCTCCGGTTAAATTACCTTCAGCTTCACCTTAAGGAAATTGCTTGGAGTGCTTTGTGCTGCATGTGGGACACGTCCAAAGAGAACAGACAATAATTTCGAGATAGGAAGCTGTCACTGAGCAGGTTGATAAACAAACGTGAGACAGCAGACAAAAAGGGAACCCCAGTTAAAGCTGATACCGCAGTACGAAGTTCCAAAGTGTACATCACCGTCCAACCAATTGGTCCTTTCTTCGTCCTTGTTTGCCTGAGAGTATATTTTAGTCATTTCAGTAGTTCTCGACAGACATGTCTGATCTTGATGAAAATTGCAAGGCTTTTGTCGAGCCATAATTTGCACTTGTGCCGAGAGATCTCCGGGAAATCACGGGTTTGTTTGAGGTGTGCACCCGTCCATTGGGTATTGCGTCTGGTCTCATTAGAGCAGCACTCTCAAGTGTGAGTGCCGCAGTTGAGAAGTTGGGGAAAACCATTGCCGGGAGTTGGGGAAGAAATTTAGAGCGAGATTCAAGTTAAGGTCCGAAGGATATATTGCAAAGTTATTCGTACGGACGGAGTCATTTTCATTGCGCAAAAATGGATAATTGAGCATTTTCCCCCTGCAGACCTTCAACGCAAAAATGTTCTCATCGTGACCTTTGGCATTGGACTCTCGAGGCACTCTATATAAAAACGTGTGACCACCACTGACAATCATTAAAAATTGAGGTTGGAATAAAACGCACTATAGCCTTTCTAAAATTTGATTTATTATTCGTCCACAATGTACATTCATATTCCATTCATTCCAAAGCATTAACTATGTTGTTTTTTTTGTTGTAAGATTGCGTCTCATCCAAGCGATATCGCTCGGTGGGATCATGGGGAGCGGATCGATTGCGGACCCCGCGGCCGCATAGACCATTAAGCGCCGCTTGCCAGGGCGCGTCCGTGTCCCCGCTGGCTGTCTAATGGGAAATCCTTCCGTGCAGACGATCCCCGTATCACTCATGCAGCGGCTCGGGCTGTGACGACCCCCAGCGCTAACTGATGGACTTGTGTTTGTGAGGGAGATAGAGCGGAAATGACCTGGAACAACTTTCCCCGGGATCGTACCCGCTCCACCAAGGACCACCCCATCATCCTTCCCCCCTCAAGACCATCTACTCTCCCCTCTCCCCAGGACTATAAGCCTTACACATGGGTGGCTGATGAGGCTTATTGTCCGATGGTTCAGATATTTTCTCAGTTCTCCTTTCTTTAACCGACGACTCCTTTTATCGGGAACAATTATTCCAAACTTATTGCACGGTCGACTGGGAAAGGCTTTTCGCCGAAGTCTTTCATGAAACGACTGATCACGCCTCACTTTTGACTGATTGTGGCAGGAATTCGGAATTTGCAGCAGGAATTCGGAATTTGTGGCAGGAACACGGAATTTGTGGCAGGAATTCGGAATTTGTGGCAGGAATTCGGAACTTGGGGCAGAAATTCAAATTTGTGGCAGGAATTCGGAATTTGTGACAGGAATTCGGAATTTGTGGCAGGAATTCGGAATTTGTGGCAGGAATTTGAATTTTTGCAGGAATTTGGAATTTTTAGCAGGAATTCGGAATCTGTGGCAGGAATTCAGAATTTGTGGCAGGAATTTGGAAGTGGGGCAGAAATTCGGAACTTGGGAAGAATCGGAATTTGTGGGGTGGAATTTGTGGATGGGAATTGTTGCGGAATTGAATTGTTGCAGGAATTCGATTTGTGGAGTGGTGTGAATTTTGATTGGCAGGTGGGAATTTTTGGCAGGAATTCGGAATTTCTGGCAGAATTCGGAACTGTCAGAATTGGACTTGGGCAGAAATTCAGAATTTGTGGCAGAATTCGGAATTGACAGGAATTCGGAATTTGTGGGAATTGGAATTGTGGCAGGATTTGAATTTTTGCAGGAATTGGAATTTGTTGGCGAATTTGGAATTTTGGCAGGAATTCGGAATCTGTGGCAGGAATTCAGAATTGTGCGGAATTGGAACTTGGGAGAAATTCGGATTGGGCAGAAATTCGGATTTGTGGCAGGAATTCGGAATTTGGGCAGGAAGGGAATTTGTGGCAGGAATTCGGAATTTGTGGCAGGGAATTTGGAATTTGTAGAGTAATTTGGAATTGTTGCAGGATTTGAATTTGGCAGGAATTCAGAATCTGTAGCAGGAATTCGGAACTGGGGGAGGAATTCGGACTTGGGGGGAAATTCAGAATTGTGGCAGGAATTCGGAATTTGTGGCAGGAATCGGAATTTATGGCAGGAATTCGGAATTTGTGGAGGAATTTGGAATTTGTGGCAGGAATTTGGAATGGCGGAGGAATTTGATTTGTTCAGGAATTTGAATTTTGGCAGGAATTCAGAATCTGCAGCAGGAATTCGGAATTGTGGCAGGAATTGATTAATAATAATATATAATAATAATTCCGTGTTAATAACAGATTGCGACGATGGAGTTGATCATCGTTGCCGACTTTGTTTCTGCCGGGGGTGCTTTGAATGTATTAGGTGGGGTGTGGGAGGAGTTGTAGCACATTATTACCGTTAAAGGAGAGAGAGAGGAGAGAGAGAGAGAGAGAGAGAGAGAGGAGAGGAGAGAGAGAAGAGAGAGAGAGAGAGAGAGAGAGAGAGAGATCTTATCCACACATCCATCACTCCACCCATCCACCCATACCCATCACCATCCTCGTATCCCACCTCCTCCACCATCACAGTCACCACTCCACCCTTAACCATGCCCTTCCATTCCACCTCCTTACCAAATCCACCCGAATACACACAAAATATCCACTCCCCATCACCTCTACCACCACCATGCCCTCCCCCCGGTCCAAGGCCCTTACGAGGATCGATTCTCTACATAAAAATATTTCCGAGTCTAAACACATACTACTCTACGAACTACTACTACTACACTACTCACCACACACATTTATGAGTAGAGATAGACATAGAGAAGACCAAAACGGGATGTTGAGATGTTGAAAAAGGCTCCGGAGTTGAAGCTCTGCTCTAGTTATCAGACCCATTGGTGCTTGAGCTCCGTTGCACACATGAACGGATCGGTGCCCTTTAGCATTGACTGTGTTGCTACTTTTCAAGCCTGATTGCCTATCTTGGTCAGGATGTTAACCATCCCCTCTCCATCATGTTTTGTGAGCTTTGCTGGGTGGGATATTGTCAATCCCTGTTGATTTGCCTCCTGGTTGCATGGCACGGTTTTTATTGCATGCTCCACTTCTTTCCGAGTTTCCAAGTCATCATCTGTATCTCTAATACTGCTCATTACCCTGCGCACGCGAAGCGAAAAGCGGAGCTAAGCAATCGGTTCACTTTGTCTGTCTGTCTTTAGGTCTGTCGACAAACGTCAGTTTATGATCGAGGAAGAAATTAATTTAATTTGAATGTTGTATTTTGAACATGAATCGGAAAGCAAACCTGGAATTTCAGAGAACTTTGGCTCTGAATTTGTTCCGATCGCGCATGCACAGAGGAGTGAGATAGCGGCAGTCAAACAAAAATCATTCCAAACAGGAAACCAAGCTGTTTTTAAGGACGTCATAAAGGACACAAACAACAAGCATGAAGAACTCATGTAACTTGTTAAATAAGGTGGTGTAAAAGACGCTGCATCAACGGCGGTAAACTCCCAAAACTTCTCCCCCTAAAACCATGAAAGTATTTATTTTATTTTAATATAATTGTATATTTGAACACTGTAGAACACAAAACACCTTTTTGGCACTTTCAAAACCCTTCCGTGTCGCAGTACTTGGACAAAATATCACAGAATTTTACATCATCTCGACCAATCAAATTTGCCGCTCGCAGACCCCGTCCATGTCCTTGTTCTTCAAGACTACACAGGGTACGGTTTTCCATGAACTCTCTAATATACTTCAAATGGTTTCTCCGTTCACCATTCGCTGCTAGTTGCAGAGATTTTGAGAAAAATGCTCGGAAACTCAGGAAACCATCAATTTTGTTTTCGGATTTGCACATCTTTGTGCTCGATTGATGTTGTTTACGGTTCAGTCATTTTTGTCACCTGTTTCACCACCTTGAATGCTTTGACGTTATCATTCCTACGGAGGCCTGTCTCAATTCCTTTACATTATTCACTGTCCCAGGTTAATTTTGCCTCTTTGATCGTGTTTTTGTTTCGTGGGGATCATTGCTCCATACTCTTCCTTTAAACTCGTTTCTCATTGGTTTCTGGTTATTTTTTCCATTTATAGGTTGCAGCACATAATCGGTGATCAATGTTTCGCTCTTTTTGTTCAGGGTTCTGCTGATAAAGACACACCTTGGTGTCTTTAACGTCCATCAACGACCAGTGCTGGCAGACAGATCCCCTGGCTTAACGTACTTCCATGGATGGCACGCACATTGATGCATCGCCGTGCATTTGAAACACCAGGGTAACGGTTTATAGCTGGCTCGGGATTAAAACACAAGTTGGACAGCTCAAAGGCGAGTGTACACACCTGTAAGCTCTCCTGCCAGCCCTGTGTGTCCCTCTTGGGAGTCAAACACTCCCCCAGCGTAGCTCTCCGGGTCACTGAGGCATGCAAGCTGTCCAACGCGGTCGATTATCTTATCAGGGAAGTTTCGGTTAAGAGTCCATCATTATTATCCATTCAGAATACCAAAAGAATGAGGCCGTAACATTCCCAACTGAGGCCCTGGTGCAGAATAATGGGGGTGTTTCCATTTTGTCCTTTGGAATCTGCACTGGAATAATGAACTGATAATCCGGCAGGATGGAAACTTTTCTGGATCCTCCAACTATCTGTACAACGTATTGTATTCTGAGGACCCATGTTGAGGACGTTGTTTTCATGCCCAAGCATCTGCTCAGGATTTATACGATGGATGAGAAGTTAACCTCCAGACAATTGAAATATTTTACACTTTGGCAATATTTTATTGCATGATATGTCTGGTGTTGGCTTAATGGTTAGGGTGGTGGGCTTGGGATCCTAATGTCCTGAGTTCCAATCCTACTTGGCTGTTGAGTTGATACCAGGTGGGGTTGACTCAGCCTGTCATCCTTCAGAGGTTGGCAAATTGAGTACCAGCTTGCAGGGATGATTGAGCTATTTGAGTATCCTGTGTTAGAGTGGTGACCTGTCCAGGATTGTGCTCAATAGCCCAGGAGACTGCTTTGGTAGCACTGGCACTCTGTACAGAGTATGGTCCCAATGGATTTGGATTTTTGATTATTGCATGACGCAGATGAGAGGCACTGATTGTTGGGATCATCTTTCACTCTTTTATTTTCCTGCTTTTAACTCAACTTTAAACTGGCAGGATGGCGTAGTAGAGCTCGAGGTATGCAAGCTCACCTCGAAGCTGTCTAGCCTGGGTTCGAATCCTGACCCAGCTATAAACTCCTCCCAGGGGGGAGGAGGAGGATGATGAGGAGGATGGGTTGATATAAACTTTGCTTTGTTTTGAAATGCAGATGGAAATCCATGACAAGACTTGTACCGTTGGTGAAAGTTTCACATACAGTTAAAATGTGAGATGTGCTTACAGGGAAAATTAATTGGACTGCTATAGAGCAGGTGCAATGGCAGGCAGCGATCGATGAATGACCCACAAGGGAGAGCGTGGGTTTTGTCGAGTTCCTTGAAATATACGTGATAATATCGCTCCCCCCACCAACCCCCAATCTCCCCACCCTCACGTGACAGTTGTTGACCAAATATTTAATTTTGCTAAAGTATGATGGAATAGCTCAAAGGTAGTATACTCACCTTACACTCTCTTGTAGGGGTTCGACTCCTGGCTCTGGTGGTTCAAAGGCACGACGTACGCGTGAAGGAATACCCCGTTCTTTGGAGGAGATGCATAGAGCCGGCTGTCCCGTTTGTTAGCAAAAAAAAAAAAATCTCATTGTGCCTAACTAGAATTCTGAACTCGTGCTATAATCAAGACACCGATCAACATCAGAGTTGCACTTCAGAGATGATGCAAAGAGCAGAACAATTCGTAACTGACCGCCTCTCAGACATGCATTCCAAGAGTATAAAGTACAAGGAGTTTTGTGTGATTCTTGCCTTGGCCAACGAAGGTGGATGGACGTTTTGGTTTCATCCATGTTTGTCTGTCTGTCTGTGAGCACGATTTCTCAAAAAGTTGTGGACACGTTGGGTGTGTGACAAGGACAAATTGATTTGACTTTGGTGAAGATCCGAATCCAGATCCAGATATGAGAATTATTTAATTTTCAAGTGATTCTTCACCAATGAAGGATGGTGGGGCCAAAAACGAAATACAGTGTAGCACAATATTCGAAAAAACTGTTGACGAGTTATGACAAAACTTGGTGGATGAGTTGGTTATGTGACAAGTACAAGCCGATTCGATTTTGATTAAGGTCCGAATTCAGATCCGACCTATCAGTGGGATACAAAATGTAAACTGTTCAGCCTGGCGGAGGTGTGCGCTCTACCGAGTTCCGCTCCAATAATTAGTTTGTGTTCAGTTATTGGGACCTGCTTACATTTAATTTTAGTTATTTTTTCACAACAATCTATTCATAGAATGAGTGGCAAAATGAAGTTAACATGATGACACTCTCTCTCTCTCACCCTCCTCTCGATCCTACCATTCCCCTGTTACCCCCCTCCTTCCCCATCTCTCCTCACTCTCATCCTCCTGTTCTTTCCTGCAGCATTTGTCCAAATCCAGCGGCCGATGTCTTTGCGACAGAAGCAGAAAAACCTTCCATTAGCGGAAGCAAAATGTTTCATTTCATTCACCGTAAGCGAAACCTCATCCTTATTACTCCGAAGAGCGAGGCAGAAAGAATTTCCCAGTACGGCAGGATTTGGAACAATATAACCTCCGTGCTCCTCTTACCGGCAAGCAGAGAGCGGTGATAATGAGGTCCCATTGGACTCAAGGCCGACACGGTGCCTCTCGGCCACGCGTCACCCCCTTACAGACCCTTCCCTACAATCTCTGCATCTGGCCCTGAAATGCTGAGAAAAGTCTCGCATTGACCATTTTGTCCTGATGCTGATGAAGCCACTAAGGCAGAAACAAAGAGCAACGCCAAATCTGACTTTGACATTGCTCACCAAATCTGACATTGCTCACTGCCCCTTTCAGGTGATGATCCATGGTAATACCTCGTGGAGATCTCTGCCAGGATTTCTCATTCACTATGGTTGAAGTTTACTGTCATCTAAATTCATCCTTCCTTGTGAGTACTTCATCTACTCATTATGTCAATGTGTGCAGATAATGTAAAAAAGAAAACATTTCTCTTCGCTCCAATATCTCCCTTCTTCTTTCTGACTTTTCTTTTCTGTCTCCTTGTTTTTATTTATCTTTTCTCTACTTTTACATTTCTTTTCCACCTGTACTACATGTGCGTGCACCTTAACGTCTTTCCATCATTGCTAGTGGGGTTTATTGTGTTTCTGTCTCCCTGACCTTTGGCTGGACTCCACAAATGGTATATTGACCATTTTATCTCTTGATGAAGCTATTTAGACAGAAAGAGCAAGTACGGCTTGTCAGACCATGCATTTCATTTTTATAACCAGTGTTCATGCCTCTTACAAGCATGACCTTTCGTTGGCTTTGTGGGCCAAGGTACACGTATGTACTGCTTGAACAAGCTTCACCATAGTGCTTTGGTCTTTGGGACTACTGTAAAATAGATCTGTTTGGGTTTATCATAATGTTTGGGTTTTTTGAACCTGTTTTAAAAAAGGAGTTTGTTTTTATTTGTATACAGAGTCAAGGCTTGTGAAAGAGCTAGAACACAGAACAGATCAGGACACAACATCACAAAAGGAACAACAGAAAGAGGAGGAAGAAATGCCAGCAGGAGGGAGGAGGGGGGGAAATCAAGGGATTCGGACAATAAAGGATGCACAGGTAGATTTAGTCCATGAGCCAGGCCAGATATCGGTACCACCTGGGTGACTAAACACGAATGGTACTAAAATGTTTATAGAGTGACTGTAAATACATTAAGATATGATAGCCTTCCGCACTGGTAGCTTAGTCTGATTTTGTGATGCAATGGGGGTGCTACCATAAAAACAGATTTTCAGCGTGACGCTCGGGGTTTTCCCTCATTTTCTTTAAAATCAATCACACAGATCAACGCGAAACTTTGGACACTATGTAGAATTTGATTCTCTACCAGATCAACAAAGACACCCAGACACCAGGGGGCACAAAAGGCTTCAGCCTGAAAGGTGGAGCTGTCGCCAGGTACTACCTGACATCGGAGTATCGCAGCAGATACTTGAGGCAGCTCAGGGCCATGGTAGTAGGCAAAAGTATACTGACTTCAGCCACCCAGACCTACAGATGCCCAGGATTAGAAGAGATGAGGCCGATGTCCAATCTTTAGTTCAACTGATGGAGACCAGCTGGTTGAACCCCTTCAACGCAGAGCAAGGAGATCTTGTCAGTTTGTCAACTGCGACTACAGCACCACCAGAAGTTGCCAAAGACTTCTAGGGGCCTACAGAATAGGAGAGGATGCATATCAAGCCTTCAAGGAAAGCGCCTGGAGACCGATACGCCAACTATACAGTTTCATGACACGATGACGAAGACGAAACTGAGAACGTTCACTACATCAGAATGAAGCCACGCTCACAAGGCCATGCCAAGGAGGCTATCTTGAAGGCTGACAGGAACCTATTTGGCCAGATGATCCTTGTTGCTGAGAACAGAAAGCTCAAAATGAGTGATGTCTTGGCTCATCCCCTGGGGCCTTTGCCATGGGCACTTGCCAGCGGTAATGGGTCTCTCCGCAAGACCAACAAGGCTGCCCTAGCAATGGAGTTGGAGAGGAATGTTCTCCTGCAGAGGTGATCCCCGAGCCCTCTGCTACCATAATTGATGGGATGAGCCTGGTCCAGAAACTGAAGGAAACGACAAAACTTTTTCACAGCTTGCAGGCACAGCACTGAGTCACGTTGTCCATGAGGGTGCTAAGAGCAGGCGCATTGATGTTGTGTTTGACGTCTACAAGGAGACATCCATCAAAGATGCAAAACGAGCCAACAGAAGTGCAGGCACAGGGATCCATTTCAAGAACATTCAACCTGGGCACAACATCCAGCAGTGGAGAAAGTTACTCGGTAGTTCCTCCAACAAGGCAAGTCTCATCAAGTTCCTGGTAGAAGAATGGAAAAACACACAGCACAGGGACAAGCTCGAGGGCAAGGAGCTGTATGTCACATGTGAGCAGCTCTGCTTCAAGATCACCAAAGAGCAGTGGGAAGAGGCTCCTGAGCTAAAGTCAAGTCAAGAGAAGCAGACACACGCCTCCTTCTCCATGCACTTCATGCAGCAGAATCTGGGTACAAGTCTGTCATCATCACTGCAGAGGATACAGATGTCATGGTCTGTGTCTGGGCATGTGCCACAAGATCCCATCCCACCTGTTCCAGAAGTGCGGGACGAAGAACCGGACAAGATTCCTGAATCACACACACTGAGCCGTACACTGGGAGGCAGCGTGTGTGATTCATTGATTGGTATGCATGCCTTTACAGGCTGTGATACCGTCAGTGCATTCGCTGGCCGGGGAAGATGACGACACTCAAGCAGGTGAAGATGGACAAGACATACCAGGATGCTTTCCACGAACTTGGGCGCTCATGGGAAGTGTCTCCTGAACTATTTGAGAAGCTACAGGAATACCTGCCACATGTACCTGCCATCTACCCACACAACTGAGGTGAACAAGCTTCGGTATGAGCTGTTCTGTGCAAGACGTGGAGAGGTGGAGTCAAGTCAACTCCCTCCTTGTGAGGACTGCCTCTTCATGCATGCACTACACGTGCAAACTACCAGGCTGCGATCTGGAGGAGAAGTCTGCAGAGCCAGCCATTTGTTGCGAACCCAACAGACTGCGGCTGGATGACAGATGAGGACGGCAAGCTTGCTGTCAACTGGATGCGAGGCTCACCAGCACCAGATGCTGTTATGCAGCTACTGTCCTGCAAGTGTGTGCGGTCATGCGAACTCCCTAAGTGCACTTGCCTCAGCAATGGCCTGAAGTGTACGGACATGTGCAGGTTACAGACATGCCAGAACAAGGCTATTGAAGAAGAGCCGGTAGCACAACAGTCAGATTCCGAGTCTGACGTAGATGATATTGAGGAGGAGTAATTTGCCATAATAGTAAGTACAAGCCCATGGCATGCTTAGTGTGTATTTACAGGACTTGTATAAATGTGACAATTACTATATTCATTTTAGTGACATTTAGGCATTCCTGTCCCAAATTTGACATTTTAAAATTTTTCTGAATTTTCGGTAGGGTGTGTCTATTCAAAGAAGTGATAACGACCATTAAGCTACCAGTGTGCAAGGGCTATCATATCAAAACATAAACTAGAGACATGTAGCAAGCTAAAAACACCTAAGAGAATTAGTCACCCCGGGTGGTACCGATATCCCAAAATTCGGTCTTGGCTCATGGACTAATTGAGGGTAGGGGAGAATGAAAGGGGTGGATAGAGAAGCACAAATAAATTTGGGGGGGAGGGGTGGGGGAAAGGGGGAAGGTTTAATAGGGGTATAAAAGATCATGGTTTTGAATGGGAGATGATCTGAGATGGTGGGGAACAGCTGTCTTGAAGACCTGGCCAGGTAAGAATGAGATTGACGTGGATGAAAATTTGGTTCTACCTGTGGGAAAAAGAGGAACCAATGAGTGAAGGTGAGCAGTGGTTCGGGTTTTGGTAGTTTCACCATAAGGGGGTTGTTGGTGGACCGCATGCACCCCGCAGATACCTGGGGGGGGGGGAACAAGAGTACGGAGAGGGCACAGGGTGCAAAACCAGAAAGAGGGCGGAAGAAGACGGAGAGATCACTGACCTGTCGGCGGTGGCAAAGTGTTCGGTTCAAGGACTCGGCTTCATCGCGAGAGATTCCAATGATCTGGAAGGCCTTGGTTTCCACGGCTGTTTCCACCTGCTCCAAATGCGTTTCTCAACAGAGAAGCTATAAAGGCGGAAAGAGTACTCTCCTGCAGAATTGGTGTTAATGTGACCTTGTGAAAATTTCTGTGCCATTTTTGGGTAGTGGTCCAATACAGTAAGTAATACCATATGTGGAATTGCCATCACCTGTGTTGTTTCCCTCTCCCATAACTCAGATACAATACTCAGCTCTTTACTATGGCCTTCTTCGTTTTCTTCTTCCACAATCCCTCAACCTTTCATTATTCTGAGCGATGTTCGCACATAGTCATTTGAGTCCAATGTTTGATCTTGCGCCTTTCCGTGGGTCTGCTTCACTCTCTGTGGATCCCTGTGAAGCATGGGGGCTGTTTCTGCATTTTCACTCCAGGTGTGATCCATCTTCACGCAGGAATGGGCCTCATAGCGAGCTTATGGCAGCCCGGAGCACAGCTGGGTTTTCCATCCTCCATGGATTTCTTACAATAACGTGGCAGGTGCAAGTGTAGAGCGTACATGAATACAAATAATGAATACATGAATGTTCTATGAACATTGAGGATTACAGACGTTGTGGTGATGATGATGATGATGATGATGATGATGATGATGGCACTGATTATGAATCGTGCTGGTGAATGTAAAGATCTTTTTCAGGTGACATTTGTGTTAACTGGTGAGCTCTCTCACTCGCAGGGGATATTTTATGCAGTGCTGTACATTTATTCCTATATTGCCTGACTCTCATAACCAGGAAACATCATGGCTGCTCTGATACATTCATTGGAAGCCCTAATATATGAAGGTGAAAGTAATATTCAACAGATCGCAGAATCAGTATTAACGTTCTCCCTGAAATTCCTTCTTTTATGCCTCCGGTGGCATTATGTCTTCCGGTTGTCCGTCTGTCCGTCCGTCCGTACGTCCGTCGATGCTAATTTTCTCTGTTTTCTCTGCAACCGCTTATCCGACTAACATAGATTTTCACCATATGTGCGACGACCCACGGAGAATGTTCAAATGATAATTATGACAGCATCGGTCACGTGGTGTGGCAGCCATGTTGGAAAAAAAGGAAAACCTTTGGACCTCTGTATCTCTGAAACCACTTCAAGGAGAAAAACTTGAACCTTGGCACATGTGAAGTACTTACTACCCATGGGAAACGAGTGTGATTTTTTTTTGATGGTCATAGGGTGGCTTCATTATGACATCATAATTGCATAGATAAAATGCTTTATCCAATCAGTATGAAAATTATTGAGGGTAATGTAGGGCTAAATTGTATGGTGAGAAAAAAAAAATTGATGAAGTCATCGGTCATTTGGTTCGGCAGCAATTATTATTATTATTATTTTTTTTTTTTTTTTAACGTAAAACCTTCAAAAATCTTCTCCGAAACGGCTGAACATATCGAGGTGAAACTTTACAAGTTTGACCCGCCTATCCAGGATGAAGAAAAAGTTTACTCATGATGTCATAGGTCGCATGGTTTGGCAGCTATGACTTTTTTTTTTTTGAAGAATAAACCTTTAAAAACCTCTTCTCCAGAACGGCTTGACAGATCAAGGGGAAACTTCACCCACATTTCCCGAGCCTTGGAGATACCAGTGTGTTCACGAATAATTAATAGGTCACATGGTCTGACAGCCATATTGGCTTGAACAAAAATCTTTTTAAAAACCTTTCTCTTGAACCGCTTCATCATTAAATGTGAAACGTCACAGTAATGATCGAGTAGTCATGGGCAGCGGTTCATATAACTGGTATGCATTTATTAATGCGCAGTAAAAAAAAACAACTGAACACATACTTCAAAGATGCTTAGTAAGCTCAAAAGCGTGCGAGCACAACAGAGGCTTTTGATGGAAGGTTTTCTCATCTCGTGTGCACAACATTCTTCCGTGATAATTCTGATATACTGTGTGTTATGTTCAGTGATGTGCTTTTGTTCCGGTTGGTGACGCGCGTGCATCGTGTTTAGCTGGAGAGTTTTACGTTGCTGTAAGTGAGGGGTCGGGGCTGCTTGACGGCAAGGAGAGTGGCACCATGTTTTGATGATGTGCAAGTCACGCAATAAACGTGTTGGTTGGTTTCCCATTCTGAAGTAGTTGGAGTTGGTTTTTTACACTGTAAGATTGGCGACGACGATGGCGGAAATTTTGCTTTCAAACCTGCCTGCCTTTCTGGCTCTGCACCAGTCCCCTTGAACCGCTGGATCTTATTCTTCCAGACATCTACTCTCCCTCAGCCTGGAAGATTGAGTGATGCCCGTAAACACGCTCTGCTGTTACATTGCCTCGGGACAGAGGGACAGCACATTTTCTCCACATTAGGACCGGCAGACACATGCAATGAGGTTGTCGCTGCTTTCAAAGCACATTTAGCCACCGCCCGGAGTGTTCTCCTCTGGAGGTTCACTTTCCGACAACGAAACCAGCAACCAGGGGAATCCATTTTACAGTTTATCGCTGCATTGACGAAATGATTCGGGATTTACTTATCGAAAAAACCTCCAGTGTGCAAATGCGTGAGAGACTGTTGCTCGAATCCGATGACTTATCTTTTTCTAAAGCCATTCAATTAGCATGCCTAGTGGAGTCCGCCGCAACATGTACTGCAAATTCGTTGAAGCTCCATCACCTACTTCAGTTACTGAACCTGCAGTGAAGAAAGTACAGCCTGCCTCAGCGCAACAGAACACGGAGCTTGCTTCCCTGTTCAGCAAGCGCAGCAACGGCCTGCTCGTTTTAGGCAGCGCTGTGGAAACTGTGAGTCGACCAGACATGAGGCCAGAGCCCCTGACTGCCCAGCATGGGGGCAAACCTGCAGAAACTGCAATAATCTGAACCACTTTGCCAGGTGGTGTCGCTCGGCTCCAGCAGGAACTCCTGCCCAGCAGCCACATCCACCGCCGGCCACAATCCACACTGTGCTTTCCAACCCAATTGGCTTTAAGACCTGCGCTGTGTACCTCGGGGATGGCTGCCTGCCCTTGCTCCTGGACACTGGAGCTAAGGTGTCTGCTCAATTTAGACACCTACAAGCGGTTCTTTTCAAAACTACCACTGCAGCGCCCCTCTGCCGGTCTGAGTGGCTATGGACAGGCCAGAATTGAAGTCCTGGGTTCCTTGCAGCTGCCGGTGTGTTACGGTACCAGGTATGTCGGCCATCTCGTTCCACGTCATGCACAAGGGGGCCAACCTCCTGGGTCTCAACCTCTTCATGGGGCTCGGATTCTCCTTGACCAACAACTGCGGTACGGAGATCCTGCAGGTTGCTTTCCTCCACCAGCGACAATGGCCGGTGCTGTTTGATGGTCTGGGCTGCCTCTCTGCCTTCATTCACCAGCCCAAAGTGGACCCCACGGTGACCCCAGTGATCCAGCCATTGCGCCGTATTCCCCTCACCCTGCGGGATGAAGTGACGGCCGAGCTGAAAGCCCGACTGGATTCTGGGATTATTGAGCCCATCAATGCCTCGCCCTGGATCTCCAACCTGGTAATCGCAAAAAAGAAGTTGGGGTGGGGGGGGGGGGCTCCGCATTTGCGTGGATCTGCGTGCCTTGAACACAGCCATCATTCCGGATAAATATGTCCACTTCCAACAACAGAGGAGCTCATCACCCATTTCTATAGCTCCATGGTCTTCAGTAAACTGGACTTGCAACAAAGCTACCTCCAGGTTCCCCTACACCCGAACAACAGGGACCTCACTGCTTTCGTCACACACGCTGGCATTTTTCGCTCCACCCGCATGCCTTTCGGTCTGAGCTCGGCAGTTTCCAGAAGATCATGTCGTCCGTCTTTGCCGGCATCTCAGGAATGTCCATTTACCTGGACGACATTGTGGTGCATGGCCTCAATGCCTCCATCCATGATGAGCGCCTCTGCCAGGTGTTTCCACAAACTGGCCCAGCACAACCTCACGCTCAACGAGAAGAAGTGCATCTTTACCGTGCCGGAGATTGAGCTTGTGGGGTTCCGCCTCTCAGCCCACAGCATCTCTCCAGTACATTCAAACTCGGACACGATCCACCGCGTCCCGGAGCCTACGTCAGCTGCACAGCTTGCCTTCTTTCTGGGTATGACAGCATACTATCTCCGCTTCTTGCCACAGTACTCAGCCTGACTTTACCCCTGCGCCAGCTGCTGAAGAAAGAAGCTCCCTGGGTTTGGACCGTGGACTGCCAAAAGGCTGTGCACCAGCTCACCACGGCACCCATCCTGGCACATTTCGACTTTGCCAGTCCCACCTTGGTCACCTGTGATGCCTCTGCCACACCGTTGGGGGCCGTCCTCTCCAAACTTCAAAATGAGATGGAGAAGCCCATCGCTTTCGCCTCTCGGGCATTGAGCCCTACCGAACAGAAGTATTCGGTGGGGGAGCGTGAGGCTCTGGCATGTGTCTGGGCTTGTGAATGCTGGCACATGTACCTATATGGCCGGGCGTTTACACTTAACACAGATCACCAGGCTATTACAGCCTTGATATCCTCCTCGGGTACAGGACACAGACCGCTCCAACTGCACAGATGGGCAGATCGCCTCCAACAGTACAATTTCAAGCTTCACTTCACCCCAGGCCGGGACAACATGGTAGCAGACCTGCTCTCCAGAGCTGTCGTCGCTGCCGCACCTGCTAGCCAGCCAGTGGACATGGAAGACAACTTGATCCAACTGCTGCACACCTCTTTCCAGGCTGCGGTTTCCCTCCGCGAACTCCAGCAGGCATCTGCGGAGGATCTCCTCTTTTACACCTTGCGCTCCTACATCAAGGGAGGCTGGCCTACCCGGGTGCCCGATGAGCTAGCACCATTTGCAAGGATCAAGGAGGAGTTGTTGAGCTGGAACGACACCTGTGTGGCTCGAGGTCACTGCAGTCGTACCGTATGCTCTGCGTGGACGAGTGCTGGCTGTGGAGCCCGAGGGACACCTGGGTATCGTCAGAGTGAAGCAGCATTGCCGGGACCTGGTGTGGTGGCTTGGTATCGACCACGATGTGGAGGTAATGGTCAGGGACTGTGCAGCTTGCCTGCTCAGTGGAAAAACGGGCCAAACTGCCCCACCGCCTCTGCAATCGCTGACCTGGCCTTCTAGACCCTGGGACCACCTGCAGATGGATATCTGTGGACAAATCCATGGCATACCCCACCACCAGCACTACCTCATTGTCATCTATGATCTCCATTGCAAATGGCCTGAGGTCTTCCCGGTGTTCTAAGTAACCTCCCAGGTCATAATCAATATCCTTTACACTGTCATCTCCCATTGGGGGCTGCCTCAGATCATTACTACAGATAATGGACCACAGTTCATCTCGCCCAAGTTCTCCACCTTTCTCAGTGGCAGGGGGATCAATGACATCCGTACAGCTGTCTATCACCCACAGGCCAATGAGGGGGGGGGGGGGTCGAGCGGTTCAATCGAACCCTCAAGAATGGTGTATAAGCGCACCTGGCCCAAGGTTGCACATTTCAAACAGCTCTCCTCCAGACCCTCCTGCACTACAGAGCAACCCAACACACCACCACAGGGGTCTCGCCAGTGCTGTTAATGTTGGGGCGGGAGCTGCAACTGCCACTGGATAGGCTACGTCCACCAAAAGCTCGGCTTCCCACACCTGATGTTCGCACCAGTCAGTCAGCACCAGCACCGCCTGAAGCAGCGGTTCGACAGAACTCACAGAGTGAAGTCGCCTGGCACACGTGTCTCGGACTGGGTTACGTCTAAGCGGTCCCACCGTAGCGACAAGCTCCAGTCCTTCTGGTCCTCCTCTCTACGTATTAGTCACCAGCTTGGTCCAACCACTTTCCAGCTCCAGGACGGGTTCCAGTGGCATGCCAGCAGGCTGCGCAAAGTACCACCTCCAGAACCTCAGCCAGTACCCGTTGGTCACCATGGAACTGCTTTCTGGCCCTCCAGTTCAGATGTTGGGACCAATGGAGGGGGCCCTGAACCTGTTGTGCCTGCAGCATGGCCCACGCGGGTTTGACAGCATCCGGGCTACCTGCAGGACTTTGTAACCTCTTTCCACAGCTAAACGCTGTGCGGAGAAGAAAAGGGGGGAAAATGTGATGTTCAGTTATGTGCTTTTGTTTCGGTTGATGACACACATACATCGTGTTTAACTGGAGAGTTTTTCGTTGCCCTAAGTGAGGGGTGGGAGCTGCTTGACGGCAACGAGAGCGGGGCCATGTTTTTGATGATGTGCAAGCCACGCAATAAACGTGTTGGTTGGTTCGTTTCCCATTCTAAAGTAGTTGGTGTCGCTTTTTACACCGTGACACTGTGATTTCAAAATTTAAGTGTACAAAATTAAGTTTATAAATTACAAGATTTCAGTTATATTACAACTTGTCACTTGTAAGATAAAAAAAAAACAAGAAAGATCTGAGGAGAACACACGAGCGAAGAGGAAGAAGAGGGGGAACGAAACGAAAATTTCGTCTGAAATTTCGTCCAGAACGAAAACAAGGACAAATGTGTCCAAGAGCCGCGTCATAAAGGTTGTGTCTTCACCAGAACAAGAAGAAGAAGAACAACGCGGAGCTCTCTTAGAGCCAGCGTTCGCAACGTGACGCGGCTGAAAAGAGAGCGGTTTGCGAGCTCGTCTGGAGTGAACGTTCTGCGAGACCACTTGGAGGAGTAAGAGGCATACAAAGCTGAGAGACGCATTAAAAATCGGAGTGGCGATTGGGAAAGCAGACGAACACGCTTGAAACTGACAAAAATTTTTATTCGTGAACACCAAACCATTTCTGCTATTACTCATTGGAGAACCTAATTAAAAAAATTGTGTGAAGCCCCGGTCGTGGGGAATATTTGTTTGATATTTCAACCAAATCGGGCGCATGGTCTGGCAGCCAGAATTATCTAATATTTCGAATCTGGGTTCAGGGATTTAAATCAAACTTGGGATAAGTATTATAATGATGTAATAATGTGGGCGGAGGCATATCTAGCGACGTCATGACGTCACTCGAAGAGCGTCCCTCTTGTTTTTTTTCTGCAATTCCTGGCAGCGTGCTTTCACAAATGCAGCCGTCAGGTGATGATACCACAAGGGCTGACATGAAACCTCAGAGTCAGAGGAAGCACACTCGCCTCCCAACTGTCCAGTCTGCGTAACATTCCCATCCTGACGATAAATCTATCTTCCTGATGCTTCGCAGGGAGCATGGAAGGTGTTGCATCAACGAGCACACCTCCTTCCCCAACCAGCATGTCATATATATATATATATATATATATATATATATATATATATATATATATATA
>CM068952.1:43741946-43753052 GCA_035128595.1 Eptatretus atami
TATATCATATTATATATATTGTTACGGATCTGGAAACCATTTGCATTCAACATACAGATGTCCCAAAAGTCAGTTATGTCGTTAAAGTATGTGTGTAGTCAGATCCCTTCCTTTTGTCTAGTGGGAGAATCAAAGGCGTCATTGCGATTCTTTTAGTTCGTTGTTACATCTAACAAACCAACTAACAACAATCCCATCCGCATGACCCTCGGCCCAACACGATCCACCACAACCAGCATGTCATTATATATAATATATTATATATATATATATATATATATATACTATACATACAGATGTCCCAAAAGTCAATTTGTCGTTAAGTATGTGTGTAGTCAGATCCCCTTCCTTTTGTCTAGTGGGAAATCAAAGGCGTGCGTTGCATTCTTTTAGTTAGGTTGTTACATCTAACAACCATCCCATCTGCATGACCCTCAGCCCATACGATCCACCACCACCAGCTGCTTCTCGCACCTAGTGTGCCAAGGCAAGATCTCGGTTCCGGTTCTCGGCTCCACACAACGTTGTAACTCTTTCACGACGACCTTTGCAACATTGATACTGTTGCGTGTCAAGTATGAACCCGCGTGGGAGAGTGGGTGGGGTTTCCCGGTAGGGGCCGTTGCAGCGTTGATACTGTTACATCAAGTATGAACCCGTGTGAAGAGATAACTGGGGTTTCCTGGCAGGGCCGAGGGCCCGCCCCGAAGGGTGGGCCGTAGAGACCCTGTCCAATCAAAGGCGGACAGCGAGGTGGTTTCACAAGGGCCCCTCCCCGTTGAGGGAGGTCGATAAATCCCCGAGCACTCTCTGAGAGTGGAGTTTTGTGGTTTTTGCTGTCACGAAAGGGTTTTTGCTGTTACGAAGGGGTGATCAGTGGTTGTTTTGAGGGCTGTCACGAGGGTTGAGCAGAAGGTCGTCGAGCGGCGAACGTGTCTCTGCTGGCCCTCTACAAGGAAGGAAGAGCGACCCTGACCCCCTCCGTGACCCCGGTCATTCACCACCCGAGCTCCGCCACGAACCTCGAGTCCACACGTGCGACTGGGACAAACCAGCGACCATTGTCTGGTGCCGCATCTCGGAGCACCCCTTCCTCCGACGGTCAGGTACCCAGCCGGACTCTGACCCCAGCTCGTCTCTCCCTCGGCTGCAAGTCCAATAAAGAACTTGGGTTTCTTAATTTGTGTGTGTGTCTGTCTGGTAAGTAGAACTGAATAAGTGTTTTGGATCATTGTAATATTCCTTGCTTGCATATTCGCGTTAAGTCTTGCTTTGTGTCTTCATTCACTGTAAATAATCATCACAGAAATGCCCAGTTGTTTCTGTCCCTTCTTGCATTGGTCCAGCATGGTTCGGATCTGAGTTTAGCCGGCTTTTTATATTCGATAATCCGTTCATTCCAGCCGGCACGGCTTTGGCAGTTTCCGCTCGGCTGCACCGAACCGGAGTTGGTAGTCGGTAGTTGGAACTCTACCGCAGTCGGTGATGATGACCATCAATTTTTGATGAACCTGTATCTCTCGCTTCTCCGCCACGAACCTCGAGTCCCACACGTGCGACTGGGGACCAAACCAGCGACCATTGTCTGGTGCCGCATCTCGGAGCACCCCTTCCTCCGACGGTCAGGTACCCAGCCGGACTCTGACCCCCAGCTCGTCTCTCTCCTCGGCTGCAAGATCCAATAATAGAACTCTGGGTTTCTTTTAATTTGTGTGTGTGCTTGTTGGTAAGTAGAACTGAATAAAGTGTTTGGGATCATTGTAAATATTCCTTGCTTGCAATATTCGCGTTAAGTCTTGCTTTGTGTCTTCATTCACTGTAAAATAAATCATTCACAGAAATGCCCCCAGTTTGTTTCTGTCCCTTCTTGCATTGGTCCAGCATGGTTTCGGATCTGGAGTTTAGCAGGGCTTTTTTTATCCGATATCCGTTAATTCCAAGCCGGCACGGCTTTGGCAGTTCCGCTCGCTGCAACCGAACCGGAGTTGGTAGTCGCGTAGTTGGAACTCTACCGCAGTAGGTGAGATGAACCATCAAATTTTTGATGAACCTGTGCCCCTGGAAGCGGCTATGCATCATACTCAGAGTGCTGGATAAGGATTACAGGGTCGATCTTCCACCGTCGTCGAGACTCGAACCCTGAATGAAACACTATCCATAAATTGATCCCATGTACCATACTCTGTGTTGCATGCAGAGCGTAGGTTCGACTGAAGCAGTTTTTGGGCAGGGGTCGTGCTGGGCGATAGGACATCCCTCTCCAAGCACTAGTTCGGGTAGGAATTTGGAATTTGTTCATGGTGCCGGCGATACCTGTAGCTCTCCTACTCTTCGCAAAGGACACCGTGGGGTTTTTAACGTCCACCAACTAATGCCGACAGATGTGACGCCCGTTTTAATGTCCATCGGAGGGACGGCGCAAACATTGATGAATCACTGGAATATTTTAAAACCGGGTCGGGATTCGAACCCAGGTGAGATGGCGAGGAACCGAGTGTGCATCCCTCCAGTCCACCATCAGCCTCATTCCTAAATAGATGCACCGATGATGAATATTCATCATCGGCAATTAATTGATGCAATATTATTTAAACGACATTTTCGTAAGTGGCAAGGGCCGAGCGGTGCCTGGTGTGACCGCGGGTCACGGCAGCTCAGGCGAGGCTGTTTGTTGCCGTTGTCACGTGACTGTAATTAGGAGAGTCAGGACCGATATTTCCTTTAAACGATGTAAGTAAGGCACGCGCCCTGTTTGATGCGCTCGTAATCATTACGGAGCCGATTGGGCACTAATCCTCTTGTTAATCGGTGTCACTAGCGGTGCCGATCCGCGAGGACGGGGACTACGGAGGACGGGGACACGGAGCGGGCCAACTACGGAGGACGGGGACCAGCGGGGCCAACTACGGAGGACGGGGACACGGGCAACGTACCGGGAGGGCGAGGGACCACGGAGCCAACTACGGAGGACGGGGAGCCACGGGGCCAACTACGGAGGACGGGAGACCACGGGCCAACTACGGAGGACGGGAACCGCGGGCCAACTACGGAAGGACGGGGACACGGGGCCAACTACGGAGGACGGGGACACGAGCCAAACTACGGAGGACGGGGAACGCAACGGAGCGCGGCCAACTACGGAGGACGGGGACCACGGGCCAACTACGGAGGACGGGGACGCACGGGCCAACTACGGAGGACGGGACCACGGGCCAACTACGGAGGACGGGACCAACGGCCAACTAACGGAGGCGGGGACTACGGAGGACGGGGACTACGGAGGACGGGGACCACGGGGCCAACTACGGAGGACGGGGACCACGGAGCCACTACGGAGGACGGGACCACGGGCCAACTACGGAGGACGGGACCACGGGGCAACTACGGAGGACGGGGACACGGAGGACGGACTACGGAGGACGGGACTACGGAGCCACAGAGCACCCGGGGGGGGGGGGGATGTGACGTCGGTCTCCCTTCTTCGCTACAGTTTTGCTCTCCTGCTGCAAACACTGCACACTCACACACAGCGCTCCACATATCAGCCGAGTTCGTACATTGCATATTCATCCGGCTGAGTGAGCCGAACCTGCAATCGGATTAACCAGAGATCTCCCATTAGGATCGATAAGTGTGCGGCGTCTCCAGGGCCTCGGGTCCTCAAGCCAAGGAATTTAAACCCCGGACCTTTCTCTCATCGCTATTTACACCCCCTCATGGGGCTGGCCGCCTTTGCCTCTGGTGGCCAATTTATCCCGTAGTTCGGCAGCTCGTAGTCTCCGTGCGGCATAATGCGCCGCATCCCCCCCCCACCCACAAGCACTTGACGCAGGTGGCGGCGATCATTCGCTCGACCGCAGGTAGACATGTCGTGGCGGGAATTTACAAGTGTACAGGGTGCTGGCGATAACTCGCCCACTCTTCGTCGAAAGACAGCGTGGGATATTCGATATCCCGCTTGCTAGCAGACGGGACATCCGCTTATACAGTCCGTCTGATGACGACACAACACACACACACACACACACACACACACACACACACACACACACACACACACACACACACCACACACCAGATTCATGCGACACCTGCTCGCGAAACACCGATGGGAAGTTTACAGTCTGGTCGACTGGACTCGACCCGCGTTGACAGCTCAAAGACAAGTGCGCAACCTCATGTACAGTCCACACCACCCCGTGGCCCTCTGAGACCTGTTCGTCAAAGAGAGTGGTTCCCCCCTCCTCTCCTCCTCCCCCTCCTCTCCTCCTCCCTCTTCTCCTCCTCCTCCCCCTCCTCTCTCTCCTCCTCCCCCCTCCCCTCTTCTCCCTCCTCCCCCCCTCCCCTCTTCTCCTCCTCCTCCCCCCTCCCCTCTTCTCTTCCCCCTCCCCTCTTCTCTTCCCCCCCCCTCCCCTCTTCTCTCCCCCCCCCTCCCTCTTCTCTCCCCCCCCCTCCCCTCTTCTCTCCCCCCCTCCCCTCTTCTCTTCCCCCCCCCTCCCCTCTTCCTCTTCCCCCCCCTCCCCTCTTCTCTTCCCCCCCCTCCTCTTCTCTTCCCCCCCTCCTCTCTCTTCCCCCCCCTCCCCTTCTCTCCCCCCCTCCCCTCTTCTCTTCCCCCCTCCCCTCTTCTCTTCCCCCCTCCCCTCTTCTCTTCCCCCCCCTCCCCTCTCTCTCCCTCCCCCCTCCCCTCTTCTCTTCCCCCCTCCCTCTTCTCTTCCCCCCCTCCCCTCTTCTCTTCCCCCCTCCCTCTTCTCTTCCCCCCCCTCCCCTCTTCTCTTCCCCCCCTCCCTCTTCTCCCTCCTTTCTCCCCCCTCTCGTCTCCCCTTAAACAGCACCCCACGAGGTAAACGCCTTTGTGCGGGACCTGTCGAGCGGAAACAGTCTCGCGTGCACCGAACGACCTTCACGAACAGTTTGCAGAGGCCGAGATGTTTTGAGCAAAAAAAAATAAAAAAACCTCCTTTTAATGTCATTCGATGTGGCGTCCGCCCAGCTGGGGCACGGAGCGCCTTGCTGCGCAAAGTCGACTTAAAATCCCTTTAATCTCATCGTCCTGCGAGTTTCCCTCACGTACACGACGGCTTTCCCTGTCCGACTGCGTGCGGTGTGTTCGTTGAAAAGGCCGATTCGTATTTATTTCCTCCCTGAATGAGGAATTTAAAGCACGTGTATCCACGACCTCGAACAATGGGAGGAGCTTGTGGACATTGGGGAGGAGCTTGTGGACATTGGGGAGGAGTCAGCGGTGCGGGGGGAGGAGTCAGCGGTGCTGGGGGGAGGAGTCAGCGGTGCGGGGGGAGGAGTCAGCGGTGCTGGGGGGAGGAGTCAGCGTTGCGGGGGTGGGCGGAGCCAGGTCTTCCCGCGGGAAAATTGCACGTGCGAAACACGTGCCAAAGGTGGTTCGTTTTAATTGCCTTGCGCGATTCCCTAATACATGAACATGATCCCACTCCGTGAGTGTTTTCGAGCCTTCTCACTCCGGTTTGCAAAGTTCGAGCGAAACCCGTTTACCCTCCGAATTTAAGGCCACGAGCTGAATTTAATGTCGGCCGGCTCTGCCGTGCCCCGTCCTGCGTCGGAGGAACCAACTCGTCGTACTCCGAGTGCTTCTGTGTCAAGAACCGACTGAGCTTGCTCGTTGTCTCACTCGACTCATCGGTGTAAGTGGGTGAGATTTTCATCGAGGGCTGTGTGCGCTCACGGGAGGGTGGTTCACGGGTACCGGAGGAGTTCGTGGTCGGGCTGGTGGGTTAAAGGGGGAAAAACCGGTCAATCCCGCTGATGATTAACAGCTTTTCCCAATTTACATACTTTTCCTTTTTATTTTTTATTTATTGTTATTTTTTCTTCTTCCATGCTCGGCGAGATATAGATCATTAACAACACAACGGCACTTGGTGGAGCGCACACCTCCGCTAGGCTATTGCACTGATCGGCCGGATATGGATTCGACCCGAACCAAAATCGAATGGGCTTGTTCTTGTCACACACCCAACCTGTTCACCAAGTTTCGTCCGAATCCGTCCATAACTTTTTGAGATATCCTGCTCATCACAGACAGACAGGTTTGAAAACGACCTTCCGTACACCTTCAGTGGTGGAGGTAACGAGGGTAATTTCAGCCTACTCCGACTACCACAACTACTACTTTTAACTGTCTTGATTATTCCCACTTTCTGCGGTCGGCTGGGGAACGGTCCCCCCCCTCCCCCAAGTCTTTCACGACCAAGCTGGCCAAGCATGATGTTCGACTGAAGGTGATTTGGGCAGGAATCTCTCAGTTTTTTTTTTGTTTCTTTCCTCAAAATGCTGCTGATTATTCACCTACTCTTCACAAAAGACACCGTGCGTCTTAAAGCCCACCAAGGACCTGCTGGTGGACGGATCCTTCTGAGGGACCACACCACCACATCGATGCCTTGCTCCGCATGAGACGCACAAGGTTGACCTTTCATACCTGGGTCGACATTGAGAACGAGCTCAGAGGTGATGCCCATACCTCCAGGTTATAATCTTACCATCTTGTAATCTCACTATCTTGCTATCCCTTCGGCTCCACTATATCACAAAGCTTGAAGGCCATCCTTCTCCTTCTCGAAAGTTAATGCCAGACAATTACAATCGATGTTGTCACGTGACGGGCATGAGATGTGGCCCACAGGGTGTTTGAACGGCTAAGTCATGCCCCTAAGGGAAGGTGAAAGGATGCCACCCCCCCCCCCCCCCCAAGGCCAAACAATAGCTGCAATAACCTGGGGGATGATTCACCAACTTGCAAACTGAAAATAACTGAACTGGAAAATACATTCCACATCCTAGGAACACAACAAAACCCAACATTTACAAACCCAAACGATGAACAAGTAAAACCATTTAGAGAGCCTTCACTTTATCCGATACTGTCACCTTGTTTAAGCAAATCACAACTTCATTTTCCTTTTTTATCCGTTTGTGAAACTTCCCTTGTTTGACGCTCTTGATCCCACACTTCGCTCTCCTTTGATCCCTCCGGGGCTTCAGGTAAGCGGAATAGCACCATCTCATGTCACCCCACCCGAACCCCACCCGCAACCTCTTTTACCCCCTTTATGCCAACCAGACCGAAACCTAACAGTCATCATTGCAGGTTCCTGTTTTCTCCTATCTACCTGTTGGTTCATACCCTTGCTTGTTTTGGCCATATGAGGCCGTACTTGTAGTATGCTACCTTTCTTTTTAACCTCTTCTCACCGAAGGTGGACGGAGGTTGTTTGCACCCTGATTGTTGGCTTATTTGTCTGTCTGTGAGCATGATATCTCAAAAGGTGAGGGACGGATTCGGACAAAACCTGGTGGACGAGTTTGTTCGGGACGAGAACAAGCCGATGTGATTTTGCTTCAGGTCCAAATCCAGATCTTCCCATCAGTGGGATACAAAACATAAACTGTTCAGCTTGGCGGAGGTATGTGCTCCACCAAGTACCGGTTCTCGTATCATTTGTCACTTTGCTCTTCGATAAGCCCAGATTTTCTTTACAAAAGACTAGCAGCAACTCATGAAGTCGTGTGCGTGCACGTGTGCGTGCGCGCGCGCTAAACTGGACTAAATTCCGGAGAATTTGCTGGAAGAAGAAAAGAAGAACCGATGTATATTTGGCTCTAAGTGAAGCTGAGGGTGGTGTCAATAGCTGAGTCCAAATAATGGCAGAGATCACAAACGATGCTTTGCAAGCACAGTGTACACATCAAGTACTATATACACCACTATAAAGTGCGATACAACATGATGGCACTTCAGGTGCAGAGGTAACATACACTTACCTTTGAGTTGTCTTGTCTGGGTTTGGTTCCCGACCAAACTATAAACTCTCCGATTGGTACTTCACAGAGCGGACATTGTATGGTCACATGGTCCCACCGTTCCTCTGATGGAAGTTAAGCTGGGCCTGTTCCAGGCAGGAACAGCGGCCTGTTCCAAATTAAGTAGTTGGTTGAGCAGGCACCAAAAATGGCGGCTTCAGACCCCACTGAGATAACCCAGGATGCGCCTTAAGACGCCATCAAGAGCGAGGTGGACAAGGATGCGCCTAATAAAGGATATAATTAAATAATGGCATTAATTATCTTCAAAAGGGTTTTTTTAATCAACCCAAACAACCAATTTCCACTTATGCATTCCCTTAAAGTTCTTCGTATATACACATGGTTTGCAGTTATGGAGGATGCGCACGGCGCATGCGCACACACAACTGACATTTATTAGTGTAGATTATATAAACTTATGTAGTTCTCCAGTTCCGTCAAGTTGTGGCCGACTTCGGGTGATATTCATGATCACATTTCTCCAAAGGTTTCAACTGATGTATTGAAGAATTAAAAGTTGACTTGTGTTCCACGATCATGGGTAACAAGTGGTCTGGTCTTATTCGAGGTTCCTTCACACAGTTTACATGACTTGCTGTCTTATTTTTAACTGACGACCAGGCCCCGTAAGCCCCACAAACAGTACCAGTGGAAACTGGGCTGAGTTATAACTCAGATTAGCATTTAATAATAACACTCAATCAGACGATGTCTAAATTGGATTGCATGTACTTTGAGTGCAGTCACACGAATTCCTTGCACATGATGGTTCCAACCAGCCACAAGAATGCCGTATCCACAGCTTGCCCAGGTGTCTTCGCTGTACTGTGAGCACAAGTCAAGTACAGTTTCACACTTCAAGTGCTGAACACCTCTGCCAGTGGATGGACTATGGAACTGTTATCCAGAGCTGTCATATATCGATAGCAGGGCCAGTCTTGGGGTCTTTCATTTTTGAGTCGAGCCCTCCTGTTCCCCTTCACGCCTGCTTTGTCTGGCTTCATGTCCGAGGAAAGCAGGCAATTACCCGCGACGGGCCAGATGCAGGGCGTGAATGGACTGCAAATAGAGAGGAATTGGTGGTGGTCGAGAGAGTGAATGTTTGGGGGACCGAGGGAAGGGAGATGGGATACATTATGTGCAAGAAGGGTGGGTTTTGAGATGAATAAGTTTTTGAAGGTCATCGGTCAAGAATGCATGGCAAGATAATAAGGGTGAAAGTACTCCGGCTACACCACATGATCGTTTCAGATTATAGGGTTTAATGGTAATTATTTCCATAAATATTGTCAAACCATAATTCAGGGTAGTAGTAACAATACTGTTACGAGCTTGTGACAATGATTAAATTTAAAGGGGTATGTTGTTTCAGCTTTTTGTTTATTTTATAAAGTAAAGGTGTGTGTTCGTGATTTTGGGAAGTCCACTCGTACCTACCAGATTGTTGGCTCGTCAACAACCAGCCATGGCATTGCAGGAAAGACCTTCTGTGTGACTGTTTGACCCAATCTGTGAACTTTCCAACTGTATTTCTACTGTACTTTTCTACTGTATTCTACCTCTCTCTCCTCTTTCCCCAAAGCAGTGTTTTGGACCAGCTCTGGAAAACCCCTCTCTTCCTTTTTGCAGATGACTCCACATTGTGTCATCCAGTACTCCATCCTCTACTAGCCAGAAAACAGCTGCTTCTCTCTCTCCCTCTCTCTGCTGAACTGAAATTGATTAGATACTGGTTTGGTAAATGGAAGGTGTCCTTCAATCCTGAAAATCTCACACTCTCACCCTACCGTTCCAGAAGGATTGGCATATGAAGTGAAATCTATTTCCTTGTTCTTCCACTGGAAGAGGTTCAGTCACTTGAACGTCTAGGCCTCATCATCAGCCATGACCTTTCCCGTCTGACCACATACCAAAGCTGGTCTTCAAAGCCAGTCACAAGAGTGAACATCCTATGTTGATCCAAGTCTTTCCTTGGAAAATGAGAGCTATTCATAGTCAACAAGGCCTTTGTTCGTATCTCAATGTAGGACTGCTCTTAGTTATGGACTGGTGCCCCGGCATCAGATCTGTGTGTCCTGGATTCTGTGCAATGTAAATCTCTCAAATCAATGGAATATCTCATGATGAGGCCGAAGCACAGTGTGTGTTGCTCTCACCTAGCAGGTAGGTCGGTGTTTGATCTGTTTTATAGCATCTATTTTCCAATATTGCTCCTCTGCTCTCTCGGTCCTCTGATCCTTCCTATCTTTGTCAAGATGCACACATTGTTCCAGTAATCACCTCCTGGCTAAACTTCCAAAATCCAGGCCGTCTGCACACATCAACTCTTTTATCCCTTGCCTCTCCGTTGATGGAACCACCGTCCATAAACTGTTCTTTCTCACTTTCTCACTCTTCCCTCCAGGGCTTCAAGCAAGCAGTGCACCACCATCTCTTGTCTTCCCCATTTTATTACCCCATTACCTTTCTAACCACAACTCTTATTCTCTACTTTCAGTGTTTCCTCCCCTCCTCCCTTTCTTTTTTCTTGTTCGTTCATTCCCTTGATGCTTGTCTCGCTGTCAGTTTTACCTTGCTCTTCCATGAGCCTCGCTTCTGCCCCTTCCACCTTAATCATCCAAAACATTATTATTATTATTATTATTGTCATTTTATCTCGTGTTGTCAAGGACACTGTGCATGCAGCTGAATTAATATATAAATAGCAAGTTATGGAATTTCACACCTTGAGAAGGTTATCTGTATGAAAATGCAGGTCATTACGAGTACACAAGAGGCAAAGCCTGGTGTTAAAAGCCTTTCATTGATGTGATACTCTGCAAAATAGATCATGAAGAGGGGAGCAATGGGAGTTGAAATGCTCATTTAATATTAACGCCATGAGATGTAACAAGGAGAGCTCGCTGATTGGTTGTGTGGTTATAAAAAAAAATCAAATTCTCTTTTCTCCCCAGCCGGTGTGAGTTCGATTCCCATAGCTGCTCTCCTCTCGCCAAAGCGCGCACTTGGTAAGCGTGACGAGCGTGCCGCACGCACGACTCTCCGAGTGAGTTCCTCGTGCTGCAGTTTACTGAAACGTCCTCAAGCCTGTGTTAGGTAATGAGAATGAGGTAATGACACCAAATTATACACGATGACATTCCTGAAGAAAGCACATGCCGAAACCCCTGAGACCTTGAGGCCACGTGCACGACACTGCTCATGGCACGCTTGATTAGCGGCTCTGTCTAAATAACCTGGAGGTATCGGGGAGCTCTCGGGAACGAT
>CM068952.1:43753077-43770424 GCA_035128595.1 Eptatretus atami
CATCTCGTCTTCCAGTTCATGTTGCCTTCTTGTTTCGGTTGACTCACACACATACATCGCTGTTCTAACTGGAGAGTTTTCCCCGCTTGCCCCCCCTACAGTCGCAGGGTGGCGAGCTCGCTTGACCCCGCGCAACGAGACCGGGCCATGTTTTTGATGATGCTCCGCCAAGCCCCCACGCCACCACTACACCGCTCGTTGGTTGCGCTCCGTTCTCCCCATTCTATTAACGTAGTTCGGCGTCGCTTTTTACACCCGTGACACTGTGATTTCAAATTTAAGTGCTACAACAATTAAGTTTATAAATTACAAGATTTTCATTATATTACACTTGTCACTTTAAGATAAAAAAAAAACAACGAAAGATCTGAGGAGAACCACACAGCGAAGAGAAGAAGAGGGGACCGAACCACACAATTTCGTCTGACAATTTTTCGTCCAGAACGACAACACAAGGACAAATGTGTCCCAAGAGCCGCGTCTCATCCAAAGGTCGTGCTCCTCACCCAGAACACAGAAGAAGAAGAACAAGCGGAGCTCTCCTTCAGACCACGCGTTCGCAACGTGCGCGGCTGAAAAGAGAGCGTTCGCCGCAGCTCGTCTGAGTGACGTTCTTCTGCGAGACCCACTTGGAGGAGTAAGAGGTCACTACAAAGCTGAGAGCAGACGCATTAAAAATCGCGAGTGCGATTGTGACAAGCCAGACGAACCACGCTATGAACTGACAAAAATTTTTATTCGTGAACCACCACCACAGCCATTCTGCTGCTATTACTCATTGGAGAAACCTAATTTAAAAAAATTGTGTGAAGCCCCGGTCGTGGGGAATAGTTTTGTTTGATATCAGTAGGCCAAATCGGCGCGCATTGGTCTCGGCAGCCAGTAATTATCTAATATTCGAATCTGGGTTTCAGGGATTTAAATCAAACTTGGTGATGATGGCAGTATTATAATGACTTTTAATTTAATTGGCGGAGCATATCTAGCGACGTCATGACGTCACTCGAAGAGCGTCCCTCTGTTTATTTTTCTGCAATTCCTGCAGCGTGCTTTCCACAAATGCAGCCGTCAGGTGATGATACCACAAGGGTGACATGAAACCTACAGAGTCAGAGGAAGCACACTCGCCGCCCAGACTGTCAGTCTTGCGTACAACATTCCCATCCTGACGATAAATCTATCTTCCTCGATGCTTCGCGGGGAGCATGGAAGGCTGTTGCATCAACGCAGCACAGCCCCTTCCCCATACCAGCCATGTCATATCATCATATATAGTTCTCATATATATTTTAGTATTATACTAATCAGTATATCTAATATATATAATCGTTGACGGATCTGGAAACCATTTTGCCCATTCAACATAAGATGTCCCAAATTTCAGTTATGTCGTTACAGTAGTGCTGTGTAGTCAGATCCCTTCCTTTTTGTACTGAAGTGGTAGCGAACTCCAAAGGCGGTGCATTGCGATTTCTTTTTAGTTCGGTCCTGTTATACATCCTAAAAGACCATCTAACAATCAATTCCCATCCGCTGACCCCTCGCGCCAGTCCTCCCAACACTCATCCACCACCCAACCAGCACTGTCAGTATTACTATAATAATATATTAGTCTAACTAATATCTCATGATATATTTATTATACATATACAACAGATGTCCAAAAGTCAATTATGTCGTTAAGTATGTGTGAGTCAGATCCCCTCTCTTTTGTCTAGTGAGACACAAAGGCGGGTCTTTCTGCGATAGTTCTTTTACGTCCTCCTCCCTCTCCCGCATCCCATCTGGGCATGACCTCCTATGCCCCTACGAGCCACCACCAACCAAGTGCTCTGGTCTCTCTGAGGCCCTATGTGCCAAGCAATCTCGCGGTTTCTCTTCTTCTTCCCACAAACGTTGTAGACTCTTTCTTCGAGCCGGACGATCCCCATCATTGACTCTTCAAGTATGAACCGGTGGGTGAGTGGGTTCCCGTAGGGGCCGTGCAGCGTGATTTATCGAGAGTATGATACCCGTGTGGATAGAGAACTGGGCGTTCCTGCAGGGGCCGAGGCCCCGCCCCAGAAGGGTGGGCCGTAGGACCCTGTCCAATCAAAGGGCGGACAGCGAGGTGTGTTCACCAGGCCCCTCCCCGTTGAGGAGGTCGTAATCCCGAGCCTCTCTGAGAGTGGAGTTTTGGTGGGTTTTTGGGTCACGAAAGGTTTTTGCTGTACGGATAGGGGGTGGTATCAGTGGTGTGTTGAGGGCTGTCACGAGGGTGAGCAGAAGGTCGTCGAGCGCGAACGTGTCCCTCTGCTGCCCTCTACAAGGAAGGAAGGAGGACCTGGACCGCGCTCCTCGCTGGACCCCGCGTCGATCTCCTCACCTACCCGCTCGAAGTGCCCCGTTCCCGCTCCACCGACGCTATCGGATCGTCCCCGCTACCACTCCGTCGCGTGAGACTTGTGCGGCGCCGTGGTACCCCGTCACTCCCGTACAGATAACCAGCCGACGTCCCTCCTATTAGGTCGTTGGCTCGCGCGTCCTCTCGGTCGTTAATTCTCGGAGCAGACCTTCTCTCCTCCGCCGTAGTTGGTACCCGTTGGTCCCAGCCGTACTCCTCCCAGTGGTCCCGGCCGTCCTCCGTTAAACGTTCTCCACCCCCGCAGGCTCGGATCTCCGCTACTCCCCGTCCGTTAGCTAGGAGATCTACCCAACTCAAAGAGAATCTCTGAGGTTTCATATTTAATTAGTGTGGTAGTGTGTCTTGAGTCTGCGTCCGTATCCGAACTCTCGAAGGAATATAGCGAGTGCGATCATTCTATGCAGGGGACGCGTCATTGTAGACATATTCCTTGCTTGTCATATTCAGGACCGTTAAGTACCTTGCTTATGTGTCGTTTTCACTTTGTAAATAGAGAATCATCAACAAGAAAATTTATTCCCATGCTCCCGTTTCGTCCGTCTTCCTTCTGCGACTCCTTCTCTGGTCCAGCCTAAATTGTACTCAGGGATTCTGACGAGCTTGTGTAACAGAAACCGCAACTACAGCTCTCGCCTGATTATGCCGTATCCGATAAATCCGCTTCTCATTCCGCAGCCGGCCACGGCGTTGTTCTGACAGTTTCCGCATCGCGCTGCACCCGGAAGCCAGGCCAGCCTGGCCTCGGTAGTCGGCTAGTTGGAACTCTACCGCATCGGGTGATGATGGACCATCAATTTTTTGATGAACCCGTTGCCCCCTGAAAGCGGCTATGCATCATACTCCAAGAGTGCTGGATAGATTACAGGGTCAATCTTTCCACCGTCGTTCGAGACCGGAACCCTGAATGAAACCACTATGCCAAAATTGATCCCATGGCCTACCATACTCTGCTGTGTTGCATGCACAGAGCGTAGGTATGCCGACTGGAAGCAGTTTTATTGGGCAGGGGGATACGTGCTGGGGCGATGTAGTCGACATGCCCTCTTTCAAGCTGACTTTAAGATAATATTCGATGGTTAGGGCATACAATTTATAGCGTTGCCGAATTATGATTTGGAATTCATTTGCACTCGTGATCGGCGGATGATGCCTGCTAGCATCTACCTTTTAACTCTTCGCAAATTACGACCGTGGGGCGTTTTGATGTGCCACGCAACTTTTAAGGCGACAGATGGTTGACTCGCCCGTTTTAATGTGCCATGCGAGGAGATCGGGCCGCAAACATTGAATGAATCACCTACTTCGGACAGTATTTCCTCGTCCATTACAACAACCGGGTCGGGAGTTCTCGAACCCAGATCCCGACCGAGCCCGGGATTGGCGTATTGGAAACCGAAGAATATTCCAGTGATTCATCATGTTTTGCGCGGCCGTCCTCCGTATGGACATTAAAAGGGCGTCCATTCTGTCGGAAGGTGGTGGGGACCGTTAACCCCCCGGCCCGTTCCGAGGAGAGCACATTCCGTACCGTGAACATGGCATCCCTCCAGTCCACCATCAGCCTCATTCCTAAATAGATGCACCGATGATGAATATTCATCATCGGCATTAATTGATGCAATATTATTTAAACGACATTTTCGTAAGTGGCAAGGCCGAGCGGTGCCTGGTGTGACCGGCGGGTCACGGCAGCTCAGGCGAGGCTGTTTGTTGCCGTTGTCACGTGACTGTAATTAGAGAAGTCAGGACCGTATATTTCCTTTAAACGAGTAAGTAAGGCACGCGCCCTGTTGATGCGCTCGTAATCATTACGGAGCCGATTGGGCACTAATCCTCTTGTTAATCGGTGATCACTTAGCGGTGCCGATCCGCGAGGACTACGGAGGACGGGGACTACGGAGGACGGGGACCACGGAGCCAACTAGGGAGGGCGGGGACTACGGGGACGGGACTACGGAGACGGGACTACGGAGACGGGACCACGGGCCAACTACGGAGGGACGGGGACTACGGAGGACGGGGACTACGGAGGGACGGGGACCACGGGGCCAACTACGGAGAGGGGACACTACGGAGGGACGGGGACTACGGAGGACGGGGCACTACGGAGGACGGGACTACGGAGGACCGGACTAACGGAGGACGGACTACGGAGCCACAGGCACCCGGGGGGGGGGGATGTGACGCTCGGTCTCCCTTCTTCGCTACAGTTTTGCTCTCCTGCTGCAAACACTGCACACTCACAACACAGCGCTCCACATATCAGCCGAGTTCGTACATTGCATATTCATCGGCTGAGTGAGCCGACAACTGCAATCGGATTAACCAGAGATCTCCCATTAGGATCGATAAGTGTGCGGCGTCTCCAGGGCCTCGGCGTCCTCAAGCCAAGGAATTAAACCCCGGGACCTTTTCTCTCATCGCTATTTACACCCCCTCATGGGGCTGGCCGCCTTTGGCCTCTGGTGGCCAATTATCCCGGTAGTTCGGCAGCTCGTAGTCTCCGTGCGGCATAATGCGCCGCATCCCCCCCCCCCCACCAGCACTTGACGCAGGTGGCGGCGATCATTCGCTCGACCGCAGGTAGACATGTCGTGGCGGGAATTTACAAGTGGTACAGGGTGCTGGCGATAACTCGCCCACTCTTCGTCGAAAGACAGCGTGGATATTCGATATCCCGCTTGCTAGCAGACGGGACATCCGGCTTATACAGTCCGTCTGATGACGAACGACACACCACACACACACACACACACACACAACACACACACACACACACACACCACCACACAGTGATCATGCGACACCCTGCCTGCGAAACACCGATGGGAAGTTTACAGTCTGGTCGACTGGACTCGAACCCGCGTTGACAGCTCAAAGACAAGTGCGCAACCTCAATGTACAGTCCACACCACCCGTGGCCCTCTGAGACCTGTTCGTCAAAGACGAGTGGTTCCCCCCCCTCCTCTCCTCCTCCCCCTCCTCTCCTCCTCCCCTCTCTTCTCCTCCTCCTCCCCCCTCCCCTCTTCCTCCTCCTCCCCCTCCCCTCTCTCCTCCTCCCCTCCCCTCTTCTCCTCCTCTCCCCTCTCTCCTCTCCTCCCCCCCTCCCTCTCTCTTCTCTCCCCCCTCCCTCTCCTCTCTCCTCCTCCCCCCTCCCCTTCTTCTCTCCCCCCCCCTCCCCTCTTCTCTTCCCCCCCTCCCCTCTTCTCTTCCCCCCCCTCCCCTCTTCTCTTCCCCCCCCTCTCTTCTCTTCCCCCCCCCCCCTCCCTCTTCTCTCCCCCCCTCCCTCTTCTCTTCCCCCCCCCCCCTCTTCTCTTCCCCCCTCCCCCCCTCCCCTCCTCTCTCTCTTCCCCCCCCTCCCCTCTTCTCTTCCCCCCCTCCCCTCTTCTCTTCCCCCCCCCTCCCCTCTTCTCTTCCCCCCCCTCCCCTCTTCTCTTCCCCCCCCTCCCCTCTTCTTCTTCCCCCCTCCCCTCTTCTCTTCTTTCCCCTCTCGTCCTCCCCTTAAACAGCACCCCACGAGGGTAAACGCTCTTTTGTGCGGGACCTGGTCGAGCGGAAACAGTCTCGCGTTCACCGAACGACCTTCACGAACAGTTTGCAGAGGCCGAGATGTTTTGAGCAAAAAAAAATAAAAAAAACCTCCTTTTAATGTCATTCGATGTGGCGTCCGCCCAGCTGGGGGCACGGAGCGCCTTGCTGCGCAAAGTCGACTTAAAATCCCTTTAATCTCATCGTCCTGCGAGTTGTCCTCACGTACACGACGGCTTTCCCTGTCCGACTGCGTGCGGTGTGTTCGTTGAAAAGGCCGATTCGTATTTATTTCCTCCCTGAATGAGGAATTTAAAGCACGTGTATCCACGACCTCGAACAATGGAGGAGCTTGTGGGACATTGGGGAGGAGTGTGGGACATTGGAGGAGTCACGTGCTGGGGAGCAGGTGCTGGGAGGAGTCAGCGGTGCGGGGGGAGGAGTCAGCGGTGCTGGGGGAGGAGTCAGCGGTGCGGGGGGGAGGAGTCAGCGGTGCTGGGGGAGGAGTCAGCGTGCGGGGGTGGGCGGAGCCAGGTCTTCCCGCGGGAAAATTGCACGTGCGAAACACGTGCCAAAGGTGGTTCGTTTTAATTGCCTTGCGCGATTCCTAATACATGAACATGATCCCACTCCGTGGGTGTCCGCGAGCCTTCTCACTCCGGTTTGCAAAGTTCGAGCGAAACCCGTTTACCCTCCGAATTTAAGGCCACGAGCTGAATTTAATGTCGGCCGGCTCTGCCGTGCCCCGTCCTGCGTCCGAGGGAACCAATTCGTCGTACTCCGAGTGCTTCTGTGTCAAGAACCGACTGAGCTTGCTCGTTGTCTCACTCGACTCATCGGTGTAAGTGGGTGAGATTTTCATCGAGGGCTGTGTGCGCTCACGGGAGGGTGGTTCACGGGTACCGGAGGAGTTCGTGGTCGGGGCTGGTGGGTTAAAGGGGGAAAAACCGGTCAATCCCGCTGATGATTAAACAGCTTTTCCCAATTTACATACTTTTCCTTTTTTTATTTTTTATTTATTGTTATTTTTTTCTTCTTCCATGCTCGGCGAGATATAGATCATTAACAACACAACGGCACTTGGTGGAGCGCACACCTCCGCTAGGCTATTGCACTGATCGGCCGGATATGGATTCGGACCCGAACCAAAATCGAATGGGCTTGTTCTTGTCACACACCCAACCTGTCCACCAAGTTTCGTCCGAATCCGTCCATAACTTTTTGAGATATCCTGCTCATCACAGACAGACAGGTTTGAAAACGACCTTCCGTACACCTTCAGTGGTGGAGGTAACGAGGGTAATTTCAGCCTACTCCGACTACCACAACTACTACTTTTAACTGTCTTGATTATTCCCACTTTCTGCGGTCGGCTGGGGAACGGTCCCCCCCCCTCCCCCCAAGTCTTTCACGACCAAGCTGGCCAAGATGATGTTCGACTGAAGGTGATTTGGGCAGGAATCTCTCAGTTTTTTTTTTGTTCTTTCCTCAAAATGCTGCTGATTATTCACCTACTCTTCACAAAAGACACCGTGCGGTCTTTAAAGCCCACCAAGGACCAGTGCTGGTGGACGGATCCTTCTGAGGGACCACACCACCACATCGATGCCTTGCTCCGCATGAGACGCACAAGGTTGACCTTCATACCTGGGTCGACATTTGAGAACGAGCTCAGAGGTGATGCCCATACCTCCAGGTTATAATCTTACCATCTTGTAATCTCACTATCTTGCTATCCCTTCGGCTCCACTATATCACAAAGCTTGAAGGCCATCCTTCTTCTCGAAAGTTAATGCCAGACAATTACAATCGATGTTGTCACGTGACGGGGCATGGAGATGTGGCCCACAGGTGTGTTGAACGGCTAAGTCATGCCCCTAAGGGAAGGTGAAAGGATGCCACCCCCCCCCCCCCCCCCCCCCCCCCCCCCCAAGGCCAAACAATTGACTGCAATAACCTGGGGGATGATTCACCAACTTGCAAACTGAAAATAACTGAACTGGAAAATACATTCCACATCCTAGGAACACAACAAAACCCAACATTTACAAACCCAAACGATGAACAAGTAAAACCATTTAGAGAGCCTTCACTTTATCCGATACTGTCACCTTGTTTAAGCAAATCACAACTTCATTTTCCTTTTTTATCCCGTTTGTGAAACTTCCCTTGTTTGACGCTCTTTGATCCCACACTTCGCTCTCCTTTGATCCCTCCGGGGCTTCAGGTAAGCGGAATAGCACCATCTCACGTCACCCCACCCCGAACCCCACCCGCAACCTCTTTTTACCCCCTTTATGCCAACCAGACCGAAACCTAACAGTCATCATTGCAGGTTCCTGTTTTCTCCTATCTACCTGTTGGTTCATACCCTTGCTTGTTTTGGCCATATGAGGCCGTACTTGTAGTATGCTACCTTTTCTTTTTAACCTCTCTCACCGAAGGTGGACGGAGGTTGTTTGCACCCCTGATTGTTGGCTTATTTGTCTGTCTGTGAGCATGATATCTCAAAAGGTGAGGGACGGATTCGGACAAAACCTGGTGGACGAGTTTGTTCGGTGACGAGAACAAGCCGATGTGATTTTGCTTCAGGTCCAAATCCAGATCCTTCCCATCAGTGGGATACAAAACATAAACTGTTCAGCTTGGCGGAGGTATGTGCTCCACCAAGTACCGGTTCTCGTATCATTTGTCACTTTGCTCTTCGATAAGCCCAGATTTTCTTTACAAAAGACTAGCAGCAGACTCATGAAGTCGTGTGCGTGCACGTGTGCGTGCACGCGCTAAACTGGACTAAATTCCGGAGAATTTGCTGGAAGAAGAAAAAGAAGAACCGATGTATATTTGGCTCTAAGTGAAGCTGAGGGTGGTGTCAATAGCTGAGTCCAAATAATGGCAGAGATCACAAACGATGCTTTGCAAGCACAGTGTACACATCAAGTACTATATACACCACTATAAAGTGTGATACAACATGATGGCACTTCAGGTGCAGAGGTAACATACACTTACCTTTGAGTTGTCTTGTCTGGGTTTGGTTCCCGACCAAACTATAAACTCTCCGATTGGTACTTCACAGGCAGGACATTGTATGGTCACATGGTGCACCGTTCCTCTGATGGAAGTTAAGCTGGGCCTGTTCCAGGCAGGAACAGCGGCCTGTTCCAAATTAAGTAGTTGGTTGAGCAGGCACCAAAAATGGCGGCTTCGGACCCCACTGAGATAACCCAGGATGCGCCTTAAGACGCCATCAAGAGCGAGGTGGACAAGGATGCGCCTAATAAAGGATATAATTAAATAATGGCATTAATTATCTTCAAAAGGGTTTTTTTTAATCAACCCAAACAACCAATTTCCACTTATGCATTCCCTTAAAGTTCTTCGTATATACACATGGTTTGCAGTTATGGAGGATGCGCACGCGCATGCGCACACACAACTGACATTTATTAGTGTAGATTATATAAACTTATGTAGTTCTCCAGTTCCGTCAAGTTGTGGCCGACTTCGGGTGATATTCATGATCACATTTCTCCAAAGGTTTCAACTGATGTATTGAAGAATTAAAAGTTGACTTGTGTTCCACGATCATGGGTAACAAGTGGTCTGGTCTTATTCGAGGTTCCTTCACACCAGTTTACATGACTTGCTGTCTTATTTTTAACTGACGACCAGGCCCCGTAAGCCCACAAACAGTACCAGTGGAAACTGGGCTGAGTTATAACTCAGATTAGCATTTAATAAACACTCAATCAGACGATGTCTAAATTGGGATTGCATGTACTTTGAGTGCAGTCACACGAATTCCTTGCACATGATGGTTCCAACCAGCCACAAGAATGCCGTATGCCACAGCTTGCCCAGGTGTCTTCGCTGTACTGTGAGCACAAGTCAAGTACAGTTTCACACTTCAAGTGCTGACACCTCTGCCAGTGGATGGACTATGGAACTGTTATCCAGAGCTGTTCATATATCGATAGCAGGGCCAGTCTTGGGGTCTTTCATTTTTGAGTCGAGCCCTCCTGTTCCCCTTCACGCCTGCTTTGTCTGGCTTCATGTCCGAGGAAAGCAGGCAATTACCCGCGACGGGCCAGATGCAGGGCGTGAATGGACTGCAAATAGAGAGGAATTGGTGGTGGTCGAGAGAGTGAATGTTTGGGGGACCGAGGGAAGGGGAGATGGGATACATTATGTGCAAGAAGGGTGGGTTTTGAGATGAATAAGTTTTTGAAGGTCATCGGTCAAGAATGCATGGCAAGATAATAAGAGGTGAAAGTACTCCGGCTACACCACATGATCGTTTCAGATTATAGGGTTTAATGGTAATTATTTCCATAAATATTGTCAAACCATAATTCAGGGTAGTAGTAACAATACTGTTACGAGCTTGTGACAATGATTAAATTTAAAGGGGTATGTTGTTTCAGCTTTTTGTTTATTTTATAAAGTAAAGGTGTGTTCGTGATTTTGGGAAGTCCACTCGTACCTACCAGATTGTTGGCTCGTCAACAACCAGCCATGGCATTGCAGGAAAGACCTTCTGTGTGACTGTGGGTTTGACCCAATTTGTGAACTTTCCAACCTGTATTTCTACCTCTTCTCCTCTTCTCCCCAAAGCAGTGTTTTGGGACCACCTCTGGAAAACCCCTCTCTTCCTTTTTGCAGATGACTCCACAATGTGTCATCCAGTACTCCATCCCTCTGCTAGCCAGAAAACAGCTGCTTCTCTCTCTCCCTCTCTCTGCTGAACTGAAATTGATTAGATACTGGTTTGGTAAATGGAAGGTGTCCTTCAATCCTGAAAAATCTCGCACTCTCACCCTACCGTTCTAGAAGGATCGGCATATGAAGTCAAATCTATTTCCTTGTTCTTCCACTGGAAGAGGTTCAGTCACTTGAACGTCTAGGCCTCATCATCAGCCATGACCTTTCCCGTCTGACCACATACCAAAGCTGGTCTTCAAAGCCAGTCACAAGAGTGAACGTCCTATGTTGATCCAAGTCTTTCCTTGGCAAATGAGAGCTATTCGTAGTCAACAAGGCCTTTCTTCGTATCTCAATGTAGGACTGCTCTTAGTTATGGACTGGTGCCCCGGCATCAGATCTGTGTGTCCTGGATTCTGTGCAATGTAAATCTCTCAAAATCAATGGAATATCTCATGATGAGGCCGAAGCACAGTGTGTGTTGCTCTCACCTAGCAGGTAGGTCGGTGGTTTGATCTGTTTTATAGCATCTATTTTCCAATATTGCTCCTCTGCTCTCTCGGTCCTCTGATCCTTCCTATCTTTTGTCAAGATGCACACATTGTTCCAGTAATCACCTCCTGGCTAAACTTCCAAAATCCAGGCCGTCTGCACACATCAACTCTTTTATCCCTTGCCTCTCCCGTTGATGGAACCACCGTCCATAAACTGTTCTTTCTCACTCTTCCCTCCAGGGCTTCAAGCAAGCAGTGCACCACCATCTCTTGTCTTCCCCATTTTTATTACCCCCATTAACCTTTCCTAACGCAACACTCTTATTCTCTACTTTCAGTGTTTCCTCCCCCTCCTCCCTTTCCTCTTTTCTTGTTCGTTCATTCCCTTGATGCTTGTCTCGCTGTCAGTTTTACCTTGCTCTTCCATGAGCCTCGCTTCTGCCCCTTCCACCTTAATCATCCAAAACATTATTATTATTATTATTGTCATTTTATCTCGTGTTGTCAACGGACACTGTGCATGCAGCTGAATTAATATATAAATAGCAAGTTATGGAATTTCACACCTTGAGAAGGTTATCTGTATGAAAATGCAGGTCATTACGAGTACACAAGAGGCAAAGCCTGGTGTTAAAAGCCCTTCATTGATGTGATACTCTGCAAAATAGATCATGAAGAGGGGAGCAATGGGAGTTGAAATGCTCATTTAATATTAACGCCATGAGATGTAACAAGGAGAGCTCGCTGATTGGTTGTGTGGTTATAAAAAAAAATCAAATTCTCTTTTCTCCCCCAGCCGGTGTGAGTTCGATTCCCATAGCTGCTCTCCCTCTCGCCAAAGCCGCACTTGGTAAGCGTGACGAGCGTGCCCGCACGCACGACTCTCCGAGTGAGTTCCTCGTGCTGCAGTTTACTGGAAACGTCCTCAAGCCTGTGTTAGGTAATGAGAATGAGGTAATGACACCAAATTATACACGATGACATTCCTGAAGAAAGCACATGCCGAAACCCCTGAGACCTTTGAGGCCACGGTGGCACGACACTGCTCATGGCACGCTTGATTAGCGGCTCTGTCTAAATAACCTGTGAGGTATCGGGGAGCTCTCGGGAACATAGAGGGGCTCACCTTTGTTTCTGTCGGTCGGTGTGTTTTATTGTTTTGTGGGATGGGGAAGGAGGTGTTGTATTACATCATTATTGATTACAAGTAAATTGTATTAAAAATAAGAAATAGCTGTTTTAGACTCCTTGTTCTTTTTATAATCCAGCATGATTTGACTAACAGCCCCCCCCCTTAACAGTCACAAAAGTGCACCCCACCCTGAGACAGGAGGTGCCCCCTAATAAAACAAAAGTTATTGCTATGTCATTCCCAGGTCTGAAATGCTTATTTAGAGGGGTACAAAAGAGGGGTCGACTCCCTCCCCCCCATGTTTGTTTGTTTTTTTGTCAAAATGACCCCCCCCCCCTTCACACCCAGTCAATACCCTTCATATGATGGATTTCTTGTGCGGGCGTGTTGTGTTGTGTTGTGTTGTCGTGGAGTTATCTTTGTGAAAACACTCAAAATGGCCTTGGAAAACATATTGTTGTCATGCATTACCAGGTCTGAGATGTTCTCAAAATGCATTACTATGAGAACACACACACACACACACAATTTAAAGGATTGCTGTAAATGATCTGATGTTAATTTCACAACATCCGATGTTCACTTCATTTAAATTGTAAACCTCAAAACATAGTTCCTCACCTAAAGTAAGAACCTTAACCTGTGAGCAATTAATGGTTTCCCGACCGCACGGACCATCAGCTGGGCACCGTTCCTCTCGAGGTTTTGATTTCTTTGCTCAGGACCTCTAGTGGATCCACAGCCTCGGTCACGGATCCACATCGGCAGATTACTACATCAGGAGATCCACAACCTCAGTTGTGTCCAGGCAGTCAGTCAACCCATCAATGTGACATCACTCATCAGACTCTTTCGCTCGAGGGTTTAATGTAGTCTCACATTTACAACTCCAATCACGAACTCTATTATATGATAATATATTAAATCATGCACATCTTGCCTTAAATATAACATGTCAAATGTCCATCACTCAGAATGTAACCCCACTTACCCATAAATCAGTGTTTTTTCAAAAAAACGCGAATTGATAACTGATTTTAACATGCTGCTGTCTCCGAGCAACCACTGAAAATGTTTTACAAATATATTATATTTTTAATAATGTGTTTGTGAGGAGGTTGAGGAGGGAGGGGTAAGGAAGGGTGATGGAGGGATATTGAGGAGGGGTGGGGGAAGGAAGGCAGTGTGAGGGGAAAGGAAAAGCAATAAAACGCACCCAAACGGCAACATTTTCTTTTTAACCACAGTGTTCTTATATAAAACCAGACCGGAGCATTTAAAACCCATACTATCTACCTGCAAAGGTCTGCTTGCATGCATGCATGCTCGCACATGTAGTGATCTTTGCACTCCTCGGTGCGCTCACTCCAAATCTGATTCGTACATGCTACAATCCTTCAAAGTGGGGGAGGGATGGGGAGCAGGGAGAGAGGGGAGGGGTGGGGGAGAGTGAGAGGGCGGGGTCGGAAAGACAGAGGGGTGGGAGTGAGGAATAGGGAGGGAGGGGAAGGAGAGAGGAAATAAAGAAACTGTTGTTTAGGAGAAATCAAATTCTTTCTTTAAGTTTATTTTTTGAAAAACTACATGAATCGATTTTTCTTTATGGACCAGTTTGCTCTTTTTGATAAATTTTATTGTATGCTTATTACCTCCTGCAAATGCTTTATCAACCGCTCTATCCAATGCAGTTATGAGCTCGTCATGTGGAATGTTTGTGTATAATGTTGGAAAAAAAATCTATAAGTTGATAGACAATTTGCTTTACCCTTATTATTAATGTTGTGGATACTATCGATTATAGATTTGGAATTATCAAGGATCCAGAATTTGTTAATACCAGAATAAAACCTCACCTTTTCACGGTACTTTTCAAGCATTTATAAATTAGTTTCATCGCCCCTGTAATACTACCTGACGGTGGTTTCAAACTGCATTCTCTACTTGCGATGATGAACCTCATCTTACGTGGGTTTTTGTGCATTTTTGGGATCCAGTAAGTGAATGGTAATTTATGGTGCTTATCTGGAACTCACAGTCTTCTCGATCTTGAGTTATTTATATGGTGTTTTATCAAGTCTATTTTATTATCGTTAATTATTTTGTCGGTCTTTGAGAGTTCTTCCAAAAAAAAAAAATAATAATCAGCCCCATTCTTCCAAAAGTGTTGGAATGTAGAATGTTTTGCATCCACACAAACACACACTCACCTTCACGAGTACAGACAGACGAGACATAAACTTCCAGGCCGTGGGTGGTGACGGACCGCTAGTTTCCCCAGTGCATGCTTGAGCCCCGGAGCAGACATGGAGTCTGCACCCTTGTTCATCATGACGTCAGGGGTACAATACACTATTTGGTATTACGTAGCTTGTAAGTGCACTTAATAACCATCCAATTCTTAATTCGAAGAAGAATGTTAAAATGTACACTTTTCACCACTGTTTTCACTTTTTCACTATCAGTTGTTGAATAAATCCTGCACTTCATTGCACAGGCAACAGACCAACGTCTTAAATGATTTTATAGGTTAACAATCGAGTCAATGTTCTATATATGACTGGACTCGTAATTTTTTGGCACTCTAGGGGTCACGGCTGCAGTTACAAACTTGGAAAGGTCAAAGAGAGGGAAGGTGGACAACTCTGCTCTGGGAAAATAGGGAATTTGTGAAGGGTATTGACAGAACGGCCTATTTTGTGGGATCTTTAACATCCACAAGCGAGTATTAGTAGACGTGACAGGCGGTATAATGTCCCCTCTGATCGAGGCAACATTCTTCCGAGCCGTGCAGCAATAGGATGACTAATCCAATTCCATCAGGGATAGAATACACATTAAGTCAAAGGTGACTCGAGTATAGCTCTGAGGGTGTTTTGTCACATTCCCTCAATCAATATACATATTGGTCCACTCTTCATTGCAAATTAAAACAATTGTGAAGTTATGCAAATGGATATTGTACAAGTAGATGAATCAACTTTCTGAATGTCCACTATTGATGGAGAACCACAAGTGATGTGTCCATTAAAGATGTTCAAAATTATCATCTCGTATGAAAATCATTCACGTCCTATATAACAATGAAGTTTGCGTTTATGATTGGGCTGGCAAGATGGACTCGAGGTACACACACTCGCCTTTATGCTGTGTAGCCTGGGTTCGATTCTCAGCTCAGCTATAAACAATTTAATCCTGGTGTCTCGGAGGCAAGGCAAGGCATCAATGTGTGTGCTGTCCTTCCGATGGATGTTGAACTGAGTGTCATGTCTGCAAGAATTCGTTGGTGGATGTTAAAAATCCTACAGTGTTTTTCGCGAAGAGTAGGCGAGCTATTGCCGGTATCATGCACAAATTAAAAATTCCTACCCTACCATGCAACAGCTCCACAGCCATGCCCCAGCCAATGATGCTTGTGCTGCATATGAAAGAAGAAGAATGTCTATCATATTGCACACGAGCAGTGAATACAAGTTTGTTAATTTCTAATTGATAGGTCACAGGGTTTGGCAGCCATGTTGGATTCAAGAATTATATTAAATAATGTTTTCTCTGGAACCACATAACCTATCGAGACGAAAACTTGGCAACTATCATACACAACCATGTCTGCATATATGGTAAAATTATGAATTCACAAGTCACATGCTTTGGCTCCCATCTTGGATAGAAAAACGCACATTATCTGATCACAACGAACTTAACAAAGCATAATCACCCCACCACATTGGAGGGAGAATTTAAATACAGTAGATAGGCGTAAGTCGCAGGGTGTAACTCGTCACTTCGCCTAAGTCGGCAGCGTCAAAAAGTCCCGAATTTATCTCATGTTAAATCCCTTGAATAAAGGGTCATCCTCGTAAGTCGTCATCTCTAGTCGTCACTTCGTCTAATCGTCAGATGTTGTCCGTTCCCGGGTAAGGAAACTCAAGTAAATTACCACTCCTAACTTGTCACACGGAACTGCTGCCTCGTGAGAAGCCCGATTTCATGGAATCGTGATGCTCTCATTGGTTTACACTGCCAGTGATAGGCTATTTATAACTGCGTACACACTTGGTCGCACTGCAGGCAGGACATGGCGACTAAGCGTAAGCTTACAACTAAAACCTACGAAAAAATACGACATTATCCAGTTTTGCGAGGCAAACCCACTGATGAAGAAAACAGCCATAGCTGAGAAGTTGGACATCAAACGGCAGACATTGAACGATATTGAAGAATAAGGGCAAGATATTTGGACAAGTGGAGAAGATCGCGAGGCCAGTGGTAAGTGTGAAACGCGTGAATGTGTGTCCTTTGAGAGATGTCGATGACGCGCTCATCATCGGTTTCGGCAAATGTCGGCTCAGCCAAGTATTCGGTTTCGGCGATTCGGCCAAATATTCGGCCATACTGTTTTCGGTGGAGATTCCCAGACAACATCATGGAATACAATGACCGGTTTGAGTCCTTTCTCATGCACCAGATGCCAGAGTTTGAGGCAGTCAAACATAACGGATTACTTCGCGAAGGAGTAAAGGATCGATCGATGCTATGTTGAAGTCTGATCATGGTTTTATATTGGCTTGTTTTGTACATTACCGCACTCACTTACACATAGGCATTGAGTGGTAATCATCACCACGATGACGGTGTGTCACGTAATTTGTCACCATACCATCACCGATGGTATATGAGTTGTCTTACAGTGTTCATTATCTTTACTTTTGATAAACTGATTCATGAATTCCATCTTTGCTTGATCACTTTCCAACTCACCAATGAACCCCACCTATGCCCCGAGGATGTGTTTTCCTTTTGGTACAATAGCCGGCTCTCACACATACGTGTCCAGGCTACGCGCGACTTCATCCTTCACCCACAGTCATCATGAATGTTTGCATACGCGTTAAGTCGTACACATTTCTAAGTCGTCACTTTTTTCTCGGTCCCAATGGTGACGACTTACGCCTAGTCTACTGTATATTTTGCAATAGGTCACATGGTACGGCAGCCATATTGGATTGAAAATTAAGAACTTTAAAAGTCTTCTTCTCTGAAACGGCTGAACAGATCGAGGCGAAACTCCACAGGTATGACCGCCTC
>CM068952.1:43770449-43789689 GCA_035128595.1 Eptatretus atami
TCCATGATGAACAAAAGGTCCCCCCCCCCTTTTGATGTACGACACATCATTTGGCAGCCATATTGTATTGAAGGAAAAATATTAATTAATGTTTACTCTGGAACTGCTGCATCAATAAATGGGAAAATTCAGAGTTATCATTGAACATTCATTTGGAATGAAGGTTTTAAATTTCAACTCGATCGGCCCCATGGTTTGGCAGCAATGTGTGATTGAAGGAAAAATATTAAGTAATATTTACTCTTGTAACCGCTGCATCAATATATGCGAAACTTGAAATTATAATCTCGCCGACATGTGAAACATAGGTTAAAATTTCAACCCGATCGGCCACGCGGTTTGGCAGCCATAATTATTTAATTATTTGAATCTGAGAACTTTGAGAATTTTTTTTTCCCAGAAGACTCATTTGGCTGCATCTGAATGCGTTTGAGGGTACAGGAATCAATTGAAATTGATACCGACAATGTCCCAGAAAAAGGGCTAACTGCATTCGGAATGAATAGATTGAACACGTTGTGCTTCCCGGTTTGTAACTCGTCAGTCCTGCGCTGTGTCAAAGCAGGGCTGTATTTGTATCACTATTAAAGAATGTTTTCTCTGCAACCACCTATCCTATCGAAGGGAAACTTTGCAACTATCATATGCCTCATGTTTTATCAAAGGCGGAAGTCTGGGTACCCGGTCATCACTGCCAGCAGTTATAAAGTGGCAGTTCTAGTTCTTATTATTCTATTATTTTTATTTTGACTCCCTTTTTTGTTTTCGTTTTTCTCTGTTTTCTGTCCCTTGCACCCCCCCCCCTCTTATTGTGGTAGAGGGGAGGCAGTCTCCAGTGCTCCCTTCTGGATCAAATAGTGTTTTGAACATGTGCTAGTAAATTTAACTGCAATACACCACTCCTCGACTGTTTCAGACTACAATTCCCTACGTGCAAGTCTTGCTGATGTTTTTTTTTTCCCCCAAAACTTACGGCTCTGATAGAATGTGTCCTCATGCCCACAAGAGTTCTGCTGGGAGTAGGAGTGAAGTTGTCGTCTCAAAGACCTCTTGGATCTGATGCCCGTCACTGGGTCGACACGTTGGCATTCTGTATTACATCCTCAGGCTCAGTTCGTTAACGAACTTCCAGGCAGTATCTTTATTTTATTCTCGATGATTCATTTGATAAGGATTGTGCAATGAGGTTTTTTTTTAATGCGAGAAACAATGTTTTGGAGAGAGCATTTGTGGGTGTCTGCACATTTTGGCAACTCAATATGTTTGTGGGCCTAATCCCCATCACAAAACAATTTGCAGGTTCAATCTCCATTACATAAGTTAACACAAACTGTAAACAAGAAAAAGAGCAATCAGATATTGCAGACCTTCACCAGGATTTGTTTTGTGTGGCGTTTGTGTACTGGTGTGTTATGTAATTAATTAGAACTGCCAGTTTATAACTGCTGACAGTGATGACGAGTTCAGCCATTTCAGAGAAGAAGATTTTTGAAGGCTTAAAAAAAAAAAAAACAATATGGCTGCAAATCACGGGACCGATTTTTATCAAAAACAAGAAGCGAATACTTCGATATCGCGGGCTGGAGGCAGTAAAAGTCTAGGTTAAGAATAATGAAACAATTTTGCAGTTAAAAATTTAAATGTAGACACGGTGAATTAGCATACATGATGGGAAGAGTTGTGACGTTGGACAAATTTCTACTTATAGCCCTCAGATCAAAGGGATGTACGCGGCCATAAGTGTGACAGAAGACACAGGAGAGAATAGCCAATTATATAACAGCGTGATGTCGCTGCGCTGTAATATTGGTGGACCATTTCATCCTCTGACCCTCAAAAATGTTCATACTGATCAAATGTAGTCTATTATAATTATGTAGACGTCATAATGAAGGCTCCTATGATGTCATAAATCACATTAATTCCACGTGAGTACTTGCCACGTACCAAGTTTCAATTTTTTCCATGGTGTGGTTTCAGATACAGAGGCACAAAGTTTTTCCGGTTTCAACATGGCTGCCACACCACGTGACCTATGACGTCACAATTATCATTAAAACATTCGAAATTAGTAGTCGCACCAATGGTGAAAATTTCTTTTTTGCGGTTGCGGTTAAAAAACACTAAAGTTCTGTGCGGACAAACAAACAAACTGACCCAAATGCAATACCCTCTCCTTTGCGAGGGTAACTAGAAGGGCCACTCGGTAGAATGCATACCTCCATCCATCCATCCATTGGACCATAGTCTGTGCAGAGCGTTGGTGCTGCCTAAGCAGTCTCCTTGGCTATTGGACACAATCCTGGATGGGTCGCCACTCCGACACAGGATACCAGCAAGCTGGCACTCATTTTGCCGACCTCGGAAAGATGACAGGCAGTCAACCCCACCAAGTATTATTTCAACTGACGAGGGGGATTCAAAGGTAAGATAAGGTAGGAAAAGACAGAAGTTAGTGAAACAAGTAAAGACAGAAGAGAAGGAAAAATAAAGAGTGAGAATAAAGGTAGAGAATCACGGTCAAATCCTGGTTCGAAGGTTCGGACGAATCTCCCTCTCCTGTCCCTGACACCTCCACGTTCTCCCCGTTACCCCACCCTGTTCCCCACCCCATTATTCTGCGGCCACCTTTATCGAACGGCCTTTCGATGATCCACCGAGCTCATGATATGACACACGATCTAGGAATGATTGGTAAATGAACCAAGAGCATGGTGACTCGTACGATACACACGGTGTGTTGTAACACATTTCGGTTTCGCAATGCCTGGTTAGCTCAGCATTGCTGGGCTGCGCGACATCAAACATGCCATCAGGTGGGCTCAGTACAAACACTTTCCAGTTTTGGCAGTTTTTAAGCAGCCAATCAGAATGCAGAAACCTGCTTGGTAAGCACAAACACTTCTAACACGACCCACTCCCTTTCCCGCCTCCAAAGATCACCTTTAAAGATCATCTATCATCATCTTTCTTTGGTCATTGCTCCACGTCCTTTCAATATTCCCATCACAATCTCTCCACGTCCATCCATCCATCCATCCATCCATTTGGACCATACTCTGTGCAGATCGTTGGTGCTGCCTCAGTAGTCTCCTTGGCTATTGGGCACAATCCTGGATGGGTCGCCACTCTGACACAGGATACCAGCAAGCTGGCACTCATTTTACCGACCTCTGAAGGATGACAGGCAGAATCAACTCCACCTGGTATTAATTCAACATCAAAGGGGGATTTGAACTCAGGATCCTAGGATCCCCAGCCCACCACCCTAACCATTAAGCTAACACCAGGCATACTTGACCCATCTTACAAAGCAGGCTCAAGGTGAGATATACAAATCTAACCACAAATCGGATAAATCCTTCAACTTTGAACACAAATAAAGGACATGAGCACATGACTAATACAGTGATAGCTTGCTGATAACGAGGCAGCTTCGGTGATCGGCTTGACGGATCAGGCTCCAAGTGACTATATAATATTAGATACGCAGAGGTAGTTGTACAGCAGCGGAATCGAGGAGAAAATCCTTCCCTTCATCGGTGCAGTAATTGGCTATGAAAAGGATGTAAACAAATTCAGTAAGAACGTTCTGCAGCCATGTGTTAATCAGTGAAACATTGGGGACTTGAATGGCTGAGTTGGCAGGTTATGAGTTTGTTTCCAACGACATGAAGTGCTTGGTGCTGAAAAATTCAGACTTGATTCCGGTATACTCACCGTCGCCACCTGTACTCGTGGTGAAATGGTAGATTTATGAAAAATAAATAATGGTTCCTGCAAGCATATTGCAAGTACTTTTCTCCATAAAAAAAAATTCAATTCCAAAATTCCAAATCGGCTCGGATCCAAATCATTGACGTGCCTCATGCCCAGATGTGATTGCATACATGCGAATATGAAAGTAATCCATTCAGTCATTTTCGAGTAAGATGCCCCGGACGGACGGACGCACGGATGGACAGACAAACGGATGGACTGACGGTACCCAAAAATATTAGCCCCCAGTTGTGCTGATGCTCGGTTAGGGGCTAAAAAGAGTCGGTCATTGCTTCCTTGTATGTTAGTCAAATTTAAAACTCTTGTCCTAGTCCACAGGGGAGGGTTGGTATGAGGGACTGCATCAGTGTCACGACTATCTCAGCAATTATGCAATCAGCAGCCAGGTCCTCCATATTCAGAGAGAAGAAGATGAAGAAAAAGAGTAAGAGTAAGAAGATACGAGACCTTTATATAAGACATCGTCGATATTATCATGAATCTGGGGGTAAGACGGCACATGAAAGGAATGCTACCAATACCCACTCCGAATACAAGCGAAACATAGTGATTAATCACTTGCACTATGCCATGTCTGTTGTTGTTTCCCATCCTCCATACCCCCTCCCTCTGGCAGGGATCAGTGATGAAACCACTTTGCACTCTTACATATATGTACAGGCAAAATTGCAAGTCTTCTCCTCTCCCCTACCTTGGTGGGGGGAGAGGGAGTATTTATTTGTGGCCCTCCTCTGGCCCTGGTCCACCGAGCACGTATGCAAAATTTATTGGAGATCGGCCAAGCCGTTTTCATCAATTATATAAAGTTCAAGCATAATACTGCACATACAAACATGTTGAAACTTGCTGTGTTCTAGTACGATAATACACGACTTTGAAATGATGTATGAATGCTAAATGAGGCCTTTTGAGCATGCGCTGTGGTGTGTTGTGTGTGTTTACACTGACTCGGTTCGGCTCACCGGGCACTTTTAACCTGCCGTTGCTAGTGCGAATTTGTCATTCAAAATCATGTATTTAACCGAATTTTCGGCATTTAGATGAAAGAGTGGAAATTTCAGGATGGTTAACCATAATTATTCTGTTCCTAAATGCAAATCGGATTCACGGAAATAGAGGAGATACGAGAAATATTCATGGATGTGAGGTGTCAGGTTCGTTCCATTTCCTGTTCGTACAAGCTAGCGGCTGCAATGGTTATAACGCACACACACACACACACACACACACACACACACACACACACACACACACACACACACACACACACACACCACACACATCTCCTTTTACCAATAGATGCAAAAATGTTGTTTCATTTCTCTTGTGGACTGGAACCAAGCAAAAAATAATAATTTGTAATGGTACTTGAGTCCATACAATCCCCACCCTCCAAACATAATTAATAGTACATATTCTAAACTTACCCGGTGTGTCGACAAGCCCCAGATATGACCTTCCATCGGTCTTAAGAAACACGAAGGTTTGGGGAAACGTGCCCATCGACGAACCTTCGGGCCTTTCACGGGCCACATTGTCAGTAGTTTTTGTCGTACCGGCTGCAAGATCTCAACTTTGAGGGCAAGTTGATCAGAAAGTTCTCCAAATTATTCGTTGTTTAAAGGTACACCCCTTTAAAGCAGGTACATTTCCAAGTATTTTGGGCTACTTTTAGAAGCTTTTTGAGTTGTTTCATGGTACAGTACTATATCTGGAATGCATGATGTACAGTATGTACGCCGCCCCGATGGACCTCATTGCCAAGGTTTCAGTGCCTGCGTACCTAGCATTCGGGGGTGTGATATTGTCATTTCAAATGTCACGTATAGACAAGAAAGTAACCACCACCATCTCAGATCGTCCCCAATCCAAAACCATGATCAGCCATTTTGGATTCTCGATTTTGCTGCAATACCAAGTGACCAACTGGCATTGATATTTACTCTTTGAAAACATGTCTGGAGTAAAATGATACATTCGATACTGAACTGCATTACAACAACCAAGGCAACTCCCTCATTACATTTTATCTATTACCCACCAATCTTAAAAGCAAAGTTATGGATTGAACTGGACTCAAAGAGTAAATGTCGGCACCACCTGGTCAGATAGAATTGCTAACAATATCAGGAAACCAAAATGTGGTTGGAACCCTCATTTTTTTTCCCACCCAGTAAACATGTGGTAAGGTCAATAAGTTTGGGTTATATTCCTTCATCCCTCTATTCTCTCATCTGTGGAACCGACTCCATGTTTGTTGTCTTGTGCCTCTCCTTGCCCATCATGTGTACATACTGTATCCACTCTTACTCTATTTATGCTTCCTGACCCTTTCCTCTCCACATTATACTGTCAGGTCAAGTCAGGTCAGATATGTGACTTGCTACAGGTACCATGTAAACCTGTACTAGCTGTTCCATGGTCGGTGTGTCGGCGACTAAACCAACTCCCCACCAGGTTTCCTGGTGAGGAGAGTGCATGGATATGGATACCTAGCAGGATACCCATTAAAAACAAAATCTGTCAAAAGGCGGAGGAGCTCCTCGTGAGCCAATGGCCATCCATATCTGGCATGCCCAACTGTGTCCGTGACCGTCGTCCTGCAGTTTAGGTTAGCCATTTCTAGCAGGTTGGTGACAGGATTCGCCACTCCAGCACCGTAAAACACTTCATTCCACAACATATACTATCACTTATAAAACCAAGAAGAACCCGCTCTGTGGGAGTACCTCCTGTGTAGCTGACCTTCCCAGGGAAGCTCAATGGATGACGGAACTGGGGCAAAGCCTTAGGGAACACAGTCTCTAATGATAGGGGGAACCATGGGGAAACTCTGCTGGGTGGGGTTGTGGTGATGTGTGTCGGGGTGGTGCTGAGGTGTCGTCCACCACACGATGGTCTCCTCGGGTAACTTGAGGCGATCCCTTCGGTTGGTGCGCTGGAATGTCCTCATTTTAAGAGAGGATGATCACCTGTCTCTGATGTCATCTTGAGGTTCAGCGTATGGACATCCAGTATGCAGCACTTTCTGAGGTTCGGAGACTGGATAGTGGTGAGATAATGAGATGTGGCTACACCAACTGCTAGTCTGGTCCTCTGATGGTTACCATTTCAGGGATTTGCTGTAGCTATGTCCAACAAGCTGACTCCGATAGTAATCGAGGTAACACTGGTCAACAAGTGTATTATGAGACTGAGGATTCGTCCCTCTCTCGATGTCATTTATCTGGTGATTTTACTGAGGAGACATTCATCGCACACTCGATATACTCTTCCAGTCTTGGGGGATTTAAATGCATTGACTGGCATTGCTAGGAATGGCGATTGAGACATGTGTTATTCCCATTGGTTTGGAACCAGGACCAGAATAGCACTAAGTTCCTTGACTTCACAACTTAGGATAGCTGGTTCATGGTTTCAGCACCCATAGCAGTATCACTAGACTTGGTACTCCAATGCTGGTGGTGTGGCAAAGGAGATTGACCATGTGTTTCTTGATGGTTGCTGGAAGTTACTCCAGAACTGCAGGGTCTTCCAGAGTGTGAAGTTCCTCAATACTGATCAGAGGCTTGTTGTTAGCTACCCGAAGTTGAAGCTCAAATCCAAGAGAATGGTACCATCCCAGCCTAGGCTGGATGTTGGCAAGCTCAGGATGAGAGGGTAGCGAAGGAGTTTGTGAACAGGTTGAGTGGGGGTCTAAGGTGTTTTCAGGGGATCTGAAGTGTTGTGGAGTGCCTACAAGATAGCCATCCTTAATCAGTGTATTGTGTTCCTCCAAGCCAGTCCCTCAGTGTAGTGCAGTTAGAGCAGAGGATGGTGAGCTTTTGGCAGAGGAGTCTGAAGTGAGGCAACTGGGCGTGTTACTTTGAGTGGATTTACCGGGCTGACCTATCAGCTGTTGAGTTGGATATCAGGGTGGTACTATCCCAATTGCTGACCCCCAAACAACTGTGAACCACATTCATTTGTGAAACGCAGGCAGCAGTGAACCGGTTGAAAGATTCTTCCTTGCTCTACAGATGTGAGACCTGGACTCTGACCAAAGATCTGAGACAGAGGTAACTCCTTAGGTACCACATCTCTTTGGAGAATCCTTGGCTATCGCTGGTCGGACCTTGTGTTTAACGAGCGTTTCTGAGAGAGACCCAGATGAGGTTTGGTACCCGTATAGTCCGTGATCGTCAGCTGTGGCTGTATGGACATGTGGCTCGTTTTCCTGACACTGATGCTGCTCACCAGATTGTCTCAACGAGGGAGCCTCGTTCGTGGAGGAGGCCAACAGGCCACCATGTGCCTCATGGTTACAGCAGGTTGAGCAATATCTCGAGGTGATGCGGCTTGGCTGGACGTTTGCTGGGATGCCAGACGGAGGCCCTGGAGTACCACAGAAGGTGGACGCAACGACACGCAGCTCCAGCTCCCATACCTGACCAGACCTGACCTCTCTCACTCCCACTCCACCTTTTCCTTTTTGCCTCTATCCACTCATGTGTGACGTCGTTATCTGCTTCCGTTAGATCCTCCGTCAGTCTCACATGTGATTAGCGCACCACCCTCTGTCCTTTCGGCCCTCCATGAGCCGAGATTAATTTCTTAACACGAGAAAAAGACAACTTAAAAAGTGGTGTTGCCATCAAAATTTTGTTTGACTTTAATGCCGAAATTTGCAAAAATCATACAGAAAACCATAACTGATATGTTGTTGTGAGAACGGTCTTTGGTGTTGATCGACGTCGTATCAAATTTTATGGCCTGGCATAAAAAATGAACGATTATCTTCTTTTTTTTTTCCCAGCAACATAACTGAATTTTTCTACCTCATTGGTCTTCGTGAAGAAAAACCTCACTCAGCAGTGGGAGACTCAGTGATGCATCAAAAAGCAATCCGTCTATACCCTTACCCAAGGTCGCATAATGACGTGTGATACAAATGTATTCGGTCATACAAGGACATATAACGTAACTGTGCGGTTGATGCCAAATTGTCTAAAAGGAAGGGGAAAAAAATGTGAAAGATTAATTTTGGGGGAAACGTTCTCAAAATGGTGTTTGGGAGTGGCAGTTGTCGTGCACGTGCGCCACGATGTTAACAATGCATGGTCCGGCTTTTTTTTGTGAGACTCCACGAACAATACTCTGTTGTAATGTCGATAACAACAGACGTTGCAGGTAACGTCGACCATTTGATTCCCATACACCATACCGTGGGAAAGGGAAAAAATTTTTAGGGTCATGTTCTTTATGTGTCCCAACAAATTTCTCATCCTAAACTCGTGGCTAACCCCCTACCCCTACCCCCCGTGGTTAACCTGCTACTGCACTACTACTCAATATTGCCACCTTCCTGGAGAATAGACCGGCAGGATGGCCTCGCCTAGAGGTACACACACTCGCCTCTAAGATGTCTAGCCTGGGTTCGAATCCTTACGCAGCTATAAACTGTCATCTGGTGTTTTCACAGGCAGGCGATTCCTCGGTGTTGTGTGTGTGTGTGTGTGTGTGGTGTGTGTTTGTTTGTCCACGGCATTAGTTGTTTGACGTTAAAGATCCACGATGTCCTACGCGCATAGTAGGCGAGCTATACCCGTCACCAGTTCCTGCCGGCACCATGGCCTTGGGCGTTGTTGCATCAGCGGCGCAGCACGCCATCAGCCAATGACGCTACCCGCAGCCTTGTGCTGCACACGAAAGAAGCCAAGAAGGGAGTTCACGGACACACTTTCAGCCAATCGTAGCAGCCCTTGATTCAGCATGTTGAACATTTTTTTTTTTCATTTGGAATGGCCTTGAACAGTTCCATCAGTCAGAGGCCTTCCGGTGTGGTCGGTCCAGGATTCTGATCTCATAAGACCAGATGGAGGAGGTAACATGAGCGGGGGGACATCCTTCACTTCATGTCTCCCTTCACTTCAGCTCAAGTTGACAAGCCATCGCACGAACCGATCCCGCTAATCAGATCAACAGGCTCTCTCAGCATTTTCATCCACGACCCCCTCGATTTTTCCGGACAAGACACCAACGAAGACCCTTTGCCGTGTGTTTCAGGTTCAGGTTCTCTTGATGGGTTAATTACCCGCTTTAAGGTGCGTCTATTTACTTCGTATGTAAATATTGTTTAAATTCTTTTGACACCCACGAACAAACCTCCTCGCTCTCCATCAACACGGACTCTCTTTTTTTTAACGGCTGCAATCATTCCCGCGTTCTGTGGGGTTGGGCCCACCAGGAAGTTTTGGGTCCAAGTTTTTCCACACCGGCCATGCCTGACGCTTGACTAAAGTGGTCAGCGCAGGAATTTGGAACTTGGTCTGGTGCCGGAGATAGCTCGCCTAATATTCACGAAAGACACCAATGGGTCTTTGACGTCCACCAACTCGTGCCGGCAGACAGGACACCAGTTCAACATCCAATCCGAGGGACCACGCTATTGATGAATCTCCCTGCTGTGAAGCACCAGATGACGTGTTATAGCTGGGTCAGGATTCAAACCCAGGCTAGGACAGCTTCGAGGCAAATGTGCCTACCTCTAGGCCAGGGGTCTCCAACCTTTTTGGGCGGAGGGCCACAAAACCAAAGTGGTGAGGGGCGGAGGGCCGCACCCAAAAAAAGGACGTAAATTCCGAAAAAAAATATATATAGAAATAATATGCGGAAATTTAAACAAAAATTAGTGCTGAATATATTTTTCTTGCCAACGAATATGATAAATGAATAATCGTGTTAAAACACATGTGTCATATGAATCAAAATCATAATAAAATTACAGAACGCTTTGATCATTAACCCTGACAAATTGGCAGTATCGCGGGCCACATTGTAATGTAAACTTAATATGGCACCGCGGGCCGCATAAATCCGTCTCAGGGGCCGCATGTGGCCCGCGGCCGCAGGTTGAGACCCTGCTCTAGGCCATCCTGCCAACACCATCACAACATTCTCCGAACCCCAATATCCCAAACCTCCCATTTATTAATAATTTATTTTATTTATTTATATCCCACCGCACCCCCGTACCTATTTAAATATTTGATGAAGCCGCACGTGCTAAAGTTTGTTACGGGATTACTATTCTGCGTGGAACGGGTGAAGGATTGCTTGGGGAGGATCGTGCAGAGGGCGGGTGTTTCGGCCTGAGAGGTTCGAGTGTGAAAGAGGGGCAGGAGGGGAAGTGGTGGCATGTGAGGTGTTGACCAGTTTTTTTGAGGTAGTGGGGGACGGAGTGGCAGGTTGCGTGTTAAAAGGACTAAAGGAGTTCTGCCGTTTCGGTTTTAATTAGATTGCGAGAGGTGGAGTACATCTCGGCAGTGTCCCGGGAAACGGGCACTCCATCCCTCTGCGTTTCCCGCTCTCCCCCCACTCCCTCCTCCCCACACACGCCGGGTGTTTCCACCGCCTGACGGCCCCGGCAGGGTTACAGCGACGCCGAGCCATGGCGCGCCGGACGCGGCCGCGCCTCCGTCTCTGCCTGTGCGTCGTGGCGACCTGCGCGGTGGTCGCGCTGCCAGTGAGCTGTACTCCGATTCGAGGTGCGGGGGTGCTGGGGGTGCTGATAGAGTTGGATGGAACGAGAGAGAAGAGGTAATGAGGACGGACGTACGCCGCATACTGTGCTCGCTACACCGGTACAGAGATGTCCGTGCTGTCTGCAGTGCTGTTCCTTGGTGCTGGAAAAAGCTCCTTACTCTCCCTCTCCCCCCTCCCCTCGCTCTCGCGGATCGCTGCATTTTCTCCCCTTACCCCTCCCCCCCCCCTCTCGGGCACATCTTTCAACCCCTTCGCTGTCTCATTAGTCTTATATCAACTGCTTAATTGGCTGATGACGACGTTAAGTCCGAAAGAGTGCTGTCCCAGTTTTAGTTGTCGTGCAACCTCTTGCAAATACACATGACCTTTTTGCGGTTACTCCGTAACCCTTGGCCTTTCGAGATGCATTGTGTGTATCTTTATGACCATTGCTCAATGGACCCTTTGGGATATTGTGGGACCGTGGGTAATGCCCGTGGAAATCACTCCCTAGTTTTACCCTTCGGACAACCAATGGGGTACAAGTATACGCCAAATCACGTTTACATATCAATACATTTTTGATGTGAACAGTCGGTCGAAGGTTATTACTCATTTTGGTCGAGGTTTCTTCCGATTTGAATTCACCTTTTCATGTAAGTAGTATATATATATATATATAATATATAATATATATATATATATTGTACAAGGTCTGTGAAACATTTTTTATATCAGCTGACCTTTCTTCTTTTTTGGTGGCATGATATCTCAGAGGGAGGCGACTTATACCTTATACCTTTTGAGCTGTCTAGTCTGAGGTTGATTACTGACTCTACTATAAACTGTCGGACCGTTGCATCGCAAGCTGTGCCGTCTCTCAGATGGACTCAAAGCCGGTGTCCCGTCTGCTGATGGCATCAGCGGGTGGTAGACGTGAAATGTCCCAGCGTCTTTCGCAAAAGGGTATAGACGAGATATTTCCGGTACCCTGGTCGAGTTCAAGAAATTCCTGCCATAACCTTTCAGGGGGCACAGCATCAGCGGCACAAGCTGCGCTGCTAGAGATAATACAAACAGAAGATTTCTGCACACGAATGAATGACCTTTATTCTTTCAGATTTTATTTATTATTTTGACTTGTTTTCGTTTCTCTTTCCACTTTTACTCAATCTCACCTTCCTTTATTATATACCAGTCAGGCTACCCGGTGTTGGCCGGTACTGTTCCAATGTTGTTGACATTTTGAAGAAATCTTATTTTTTTTTTCAATATTTTTTGGGGGGCCGAAAACACTTCCATTGCAGCTCTATTAGGAATGGGGTTGGGGATCATTTTATTATTTACCTTTCATATAGCACAAAGCCTTCGCACTATGGAGTGATTAAATAATACACATAAAAATAACCCAATTTTTTATTTTCAGAGTTCAATATTTTATTTTTTTGCATAACACTCCCGACCTTCAATGATCAACCTCTGAAAGTTTGAGCAAGATCCATTTAGCCATCTCTGAGGAAAATGGTGACACGGACACAGACAGACAAACATCTCTCTTACAGTTATAGTAATACTAGCCAAAGTACCCGCCCGATGAGCGTGTACAGTTATCTGGTTGAATGGCGTTGGTCCCGTTCCCGATCGGATGAAATTGAGAAATTACGTTATCCGGTGACCTTACCCCCGTGACCTTTGACCTTGACCTTGATCCCCTTAGTCCGTTCCCAAGGATCACATATGCCAAGTTTCATCTCATTCTATCCAACGGTTTGGCCGTCGATAAAGGACAAACAAACATGAAAAATTGACGTTTTAGTCAATTTATGACGTCATAACTCGAAAAACCGGAAGTCGGAAGTGAATGTCGTCAATCAACTGTGTTATTTAATGTTGATTTATCTGTCAATTGCGTTCGGTCCCGTCTCGATCGGATGAAATTGAGAAATTTGAAGTTACCCGGGTGACCTTGACCCCTTGACCCCATGACCTTTGACCTTGAACTTGACCCCCCTATGTCCGTTCTCATGTCCCAAGGATCACTCATGCAAGTTTCATCTCATTCCATCCCAACGTTCGGCCCCGCCTATAAAGGACGAACAAACAAACAAACACACAAACAAACGAAACACACACCAAACATATTCTATCTTTTTAGTATAGTAGATATATAATAATATATATATATGTATATTAAAGAAGAAGAAGGCGCTTCCAACCAAAAGTTTAAAAAAACAAACTGGATTGACTTGTGCCTGATAAAGCCGGCTGTGAAGCCGGCGAAACGCTGCCTGAGACCGGGTCTGCTCTCGCTTTTTGCTCAATTAGCGGAGTCGATCTAGTTTTTTAAACTTTTGGTTGGAACCCTTCTTCATTAAAAATGTGTCATCCCAACTTCTCCAACTTAATATATATGTGTGTGTCCGTCCCCAAACTACTCCCTCAGTTTTGGGACTATCCTAGCCCCGCCAAACCTTCTGTGAACATTTTGGGGTCCCAAAGTGGGTGGGAGGTTTCATAAATTTCTCAATTCAATTATCATTTTAATTTTCTATCCCCATGAAGCATTTTGTATCTGCACTTTCTCACCGGCAGATTCGTCTGTATTTGTGTCACGTCTGTATTCGTTTCACCTAATGAGTGTTTGATTTTATTATATTAATGGTATATATTTGTGAATGGAATGATGCTGTTGGGAATGAAAATGTAGAGAATTGAGTTGAAAGCAGAATGAAGAAATTACGTGGGGCATTTCCACCCGTGACTTCGTGGATTTGGCATTTTGCAGTTTCGCCATGATGACATCATAGAAATATCACCCACCATGGAGCTACATTTCAGCACGAGATGGTGCAGGTAGATTAAATCATTCGCCAGATAGAAGCTTGTTCCACCGTCATCGTTCCAGGCAAAATTGCATCTGAAGTACTGGTACTTGAAAGATGCTGGAAAACTGCGCTTGCTGCGGTTGACAAACGAAGGAGGAGAAACAGTGGAATTCCTTTCATATGGAGTAGTGTTGTAGAGTACATAACGAAAAACGATAATGGTTTGTCCACACTTTACTACTCGACAATTACCATTGTTAAAGTTTAACTGCAGTCATAGACTGACTCACACCAACATTGTTTAACCCAAACAATGGATGAGTTCATTAAATTCATGCATCAGTTCAACATTTAAGTGAATAATCGTAGAAATAACAAAGAGAGTTGGTGTCAAAGCCACCCAATGCTCGCCTGTTTATACATTTATCGTATTTAAAAAGACTAGTCTAATAATATTTTTTATAAAGCATTGCAGTGAAGTCTGATCCAAATAATTTTAAAGAAATATATGTATTTGTATATTGTAATCAGTAAAAATAGTGTGGTAGATAAAACATTAGAAAGGAAATAACTTGCACCAAAAACTTTAACATTTTCACGCTGACGCTCACGCTCACGCCGGGGTATCGCATATAGCTCTCTGTTCTTCGAACAGGCGAGCTAAAAACGAGTCTTCATTGGCAATAATAACAACTGATGGAAATCCCCACCTTGGCTGGCCCAAACACAACTGGGCTGATGAAAGTTCCTGCGAATGCTCAAGCAGTATGGCAACTAGGTATGCTACAAGGCCAGGAAGACAAATTAAAATTTGGTTCAATGGACCAACAGGCCCACCACAATATACAACAAGAAAAAGAGCAACCAGAGATTGCAGACCCTTGCCAGGACTTTTGTTTGGTGTTTGTGTAGTATTGTGTTACTGGTGTTATGTAATTAATTAATCGCATAACAAGCAACTGCCACTTTATAACTGCTGGCAATAATGACCGGCATATCAAGACGTCCCGGCATTGATGCAACCGGCTTTGATTGGCACACCTGACCCTGACCCATTGGTTTTTCATAATTATTATTCAATAACTTGAAGTGATTAAAATAAATTAAATTTACATCAAATGGAAGACCAAATATTGTGCAGTCCTTCAGTACATGTAGGATCATCAGAGAACCCAAACAAGCAAAAAGAAAGATGAAGTCATTCAGGAGGAACGGGATAGGATTCGCATTTCAGCTGCGACGACTCTACCCTCAAACCATCCAGTGTAAGCCAACTGAGCATTGGTTCAAAAATAAATAAATAAAGTCAAATACATAAAAATAAAAAGACGGAGCCACAACAAAAAAAATTGAATCATTCTGGCTGCACCAGACATTTGTCTTGGATGAAGTTGAAATGTTAACAAACATGTATTGCCATCATACTGAGATCATAGATTGTGAAGTTTAGTCGATTGATTAAAGCGGTTCATTATTTAACATTTTTATTCCGGTCTTAATATGGCTGGCCAAACCATGTGACCTATCATTTTATTCCTTAACAAACTTATACACCCATGGCTTGGGAGGCATTTGTGTGAAGTTTCCTTCTCAAAGTCTGATTCCAGCTGTTCTGGAGAAGAAGATTTTTTTGAAGGTTATAAAACAAAAAACAATATGGACTGTCGAATAACTGACCAATGATGTCATCAATTTTATTGTTCTGTGAGACCATTTTTATTCCCGAGATGACCCTTCAATTTTCATACTAATTCAGATGTAGCATTCCACATATGCAATTCTGACGTTTAATTGAGGTACCTATGATGTATGAAAAAACCACACTTATTCCCATTGAGATGACTTGCTATGTGCCAAGTTCAAATTTTTCGCTTGCGTGTGCGTTTCAGAGATAGAGGTCCAAGGTTGTTCCATTTTTCCACATGGCTTCCACACCTCGTGACCATGCGCATAATTATCATTTAAACACTTCTACATGAGTAGTCGCTTCTTAATGGTGAAAAATTTAGTCTCAATTCCGACAAGCAGTTGCGGAGAAAAACACGAAAGTTCTGTTGCAGACCAAGACGAACAAATAAAAACAAGAAGAGTCGTTAGCAGAGCACGATACTTGCAAAATCCTTTAAAACAAATTTGACCTCAAAAATAAATTGGTGGTTGAATTAAATGACCAAAATGCAACATGCCCTCTTCAAATTTTCAAGTGAATCGGTATGAATTGCAGGATTTTTAGAAATACCATCTAGTTGTTGACCTTGGGATATGTTGATCCTTTGGTTCGGAGTGGCACCTCAAATAATTAATGGTGGTTTGAATTCATCACTGAAATATTAAATCCTCTTCAATTTCAAGTCAATCGGATTAAATGAGGATTTTTAGAAAACCACCGTATAGTTGGTATGACCTTTGGACTATTTACCTTCTGTGATCGTGAAAACATAGGCTTCTTCCTCTGACAAAAATCTTACCATTTGTGCTGAAGTTGTGAAAGATCGGTTTAAAAATTGTGACCTTAGGCGATGTAAACAAACAAACAGCAGACAAACAGAATACCAAAATCGGACTAACCAATATACTTGAAAATCTTCGATTTTGCAAATAAACAGACAAACGGACCACCAAATTGCAATACTCCTCCTTCGGCGTATGTAATAAATGTGGGCCCACATGAAAGTGAAAAGAAATGCTGTTCACACTATTATATAATCTGACATGCAATAAAAGGGGGAAATCGATTGATCATCGAAATAATTGCTACTTCAAACCTTGAGGCATACATCACATAATGCCGGATATTGATTTACGTTTACCATTTCACAGGTAGATCAATGGGTTACTGGGTTTTATGAAAAACCCATCATTAATTCAAAATTCTCCAAACTTTTCCTTCCAATATTTCCTTCATTCACAACTCTGTGTCCTATACCGGACCTTCACAGAAATGTAAATACATGTAATCCTGAAAAGGAGGTGTGACCGGTTAGTGTTGTAGAACTAGTGGATTAGAGAAAAGCCTTTCCAGAGTTTTCACGTGAAAACTCACGGCACATACGAATTCTCTGAGACTCGAGTTGCCCGGAATGGATGGGCTGGACAAGTTTCTGATGTTGGCCATCTGATTTGTATGTGCCTGAATAGGAGCAGACAGTCAAGTTGGGTGCATGTTATGTATGTTTCCTTCCTTTAAGGCTGTCCACACCTGACGATTTAGCCAGTGTTATTGCCGACGTATGAAAAATTTGCCGAATACGCTGGCACACGTCGAATACGTTATGCGGTAAGTTTTGTATCGTTAAGAGCACGCTGAAACACGCTCGCATACGTCGTAGTATGCCGAGCTCCGTCGACAAATTTTAACATGCTCAAAAATTTTCGAACGTATGCCAGCGTAGACTCACACGTTCCGCAATACGCTGGCCATAAGTTGTAGGCACGTTATGCGATCGTTGACACACGTCGACACATGTTACTGTAAGTTACTCATAAGTCGAAACACGTCGGGAATGTTTAGCGTACCCGAACTTATTTCTAACCTATGAGATAACGTGCTTTGAACCTATGTGTAACGTAATCTCCAACGCCAATTGACGTATGTAGACATATTTGAGTCTCCGGACAACACCACAGAACCTACTGAACGTGTTTCGAACTACAGCTACCGTATAATGGCGTATTGGCAGCGTTAGGGGAATTGGTATATAAAAATGGGGTTCACACGAAATCCGTCCATTGTTCAGACTCCCATGTTTTTTTTTCTTCGGATGACGGTGATGTTGACACTTCGATTTCTCGGCGCGTATAATATTATATAATTAATAGGCTGCCGCTCTCAACATTTAAATCATAACGCACTAGAAATGAAAGTATCAACATCACCGTCATGTACCGAAGAAAAAAAAAAAAAATTTACACTCCTGTGAACCCATTTTTATATACCAATTCCCCTAACCAGGCGTTTCTCAAACCGGGGGCCCCATAGCCCCCCAAGGGGGCCATCGGCTTCGACCGGGGGGCCATGAGCGGACGCCGAAAAACTGTGATTCAGAAGGCAAGAAGCTTGAATGTACAATTAAGGTGACGCGGTCTCCGGTCATAGTGTCAAAGTAAAAAGGGTAGATGAGTTAACCACTCGAAATTTAAAAGAAGAAGGCGGACCACAGAGCATTCATAGTAAACCAATGTTTACAAAAACGTTAGAATTTTGTTTTTTCAAATTTTTTCTTCTCAAGATGCTCGAAGGTTCGAAAATGAATGACAGCTGCGTCAAGTTGGATTCACAAATGTCAGCAGATCTCTCTCGTTATTATTTAATTATTTGAATCTGAGAACTTTGAGAATTTTTTTTTTCCCAGAAGACTCATTTGGCTGCATCTGAATGCGTTTGAGGGTACAGGAATAGCAATTGAAATTGATACCGACAATGTCCCCAGGAAAAAGGGCTAACTGCATTCGGAATGAATAGATTGAACACGTTGTGCTTCCCGGTTTGTAACTCGTCAGTCCTGCGCTGTGTCAAAGCAGGGCTGTATTTGTATCACTATTAAAGAATGTTTTCTCTGCAACCACCTATCCTATCGAAGGGAAACTTTGCAACTATCATATGCCTCATGTTTTATCAAAGGCGGAAGTCTGGGTACCCGGTCATCACTGCCAGCAGTTATAAAGTGGCAGTTCTAGTTCTTATTATTCTATTATTTTTATTTTGACTCCCTTTTTTTGGTTTTCGTTTTTCTCTGTTTTCTGTCCCTTGCACCCCCCCCCTATTGTGGTAGAGGGAGGCAGTCTCCAGTGCTCCCCTGGATCAAATAGTGTTTTGAACATGTGCTAGTAAATTTAACTGCAATACACCACTCCTCGACTGTTTCAGACTACATTCCCTACGTTTTTTTTTTCCCCCAAAACTTACGGCTCTGATAGAATGTGTCCTCATGTACCCACAAGAGTTCTGCTGGGAGATAGGAGTGAAGTTGTCGTCTCAAAGACCTCTTGGATCTGATGCCCGTCACTGGGTCGACACGTTGGCATTCTGTATTACATCCTCAGGCTCAGTTCGTTAACGAACTTCCAGGCAGTATCTTTATTTTATTCTCGATGATTCATTTGATAAGGATTGTGCAATGAGGTTTTTTTTT
>CM068952.1:43824238-43848116 GCA_035128595.1 Eptatretus atami
AACCGATTTTGATGAAACTTGACAGGTAGGTTCATACCAGGATCGAGTTGTATGCTTTTGAGCACCGTTGTTATGGACACCACCGTTGCCTAGCAACGGGACTTTTAAATTTTTGAAAAATCCTAAAAAAATTATTTTTTCAAAAATCGTCTTCCAGGCTTTTATGCGCACTATAATCAACCTCTTTGTCAAAAATTTTCAGCCCGATCCGTCAAAAACTGTATGACTAGTATGCAATTATGTAGCGACCATCCATGTCGCCTACCGGCTTGTTGGGTGGTCGCTAGAGTACCCTTATTTTCACTTTTTCCGTCTGTCTGTATGTCTGTCTGTATGTAATGGACAGCTCTGGAGGCCAGAGGAGTCAACCGATTTTGATGAAACTTGACGGGTAGGTTCATACCAGGATCTAGTTCTATGCTTTTGAGCACCATTGCTATGGACACCACTGTTGCCTAGCAACGGGACTTTGAAATTTTTGGAAAATCCTAAAAAATTATTTTTTCGAAAATCAAAAATCGGCTTCCAAGCTTTTCTGCGCACTAAGATCAACCTCTTTGTCAAATATTTTCAGCCCGATCTGTCAAAAACTGTATGACTAGTATGCAATTATGTAGCGACCACCCATGTCTCTTTCTTTTTTAACATCGTATTCTTTCGTCGCAATGCATTTGCTTCATTTGTCCTTCAAACTACCTGTGCCAGTATAATAGAAGTTCAGATTGCTCTTTCGACCACGTCTTGATTGATGTGATCAGTTTCTCGTCGTCAGCGAATCGGAGGCCATGCAGGTGAGAGTTCAAATGTTGAAACTGACAATAGTCATCGGGGGCCACGTCTGGCCTCTATAAGGGGTGGAAGGAGGTGATACTGTCATGAATGGTGGTCTGTGCAACATGAGCCTCACGCACAGGTACAGCGTCGTGAAGGAGATGCACACCTGTAATTCCTCGGACCTTTGCATAAATATTTTATGCGATCTTAATGGTCAATTTTATTGAGATCCATCATTGTATGACTTATGAGACTTGTGGATTATAATCTGAAACGATAAACGCCATCAGATTCTTACACTAATAGCATATACTCGTGCATGTCAGTTTAAAATGAGCACAGAAACGCTGACTCGGGTGCTAACAAAGATCCCATCCAGGCAAAAAGAACTACAGTCAGAACTACATTATGTGATAGTTGTACTCTCATATACTAGAGTTGGTAACAGGTCCTACTACAGTAGTCTGCAGAGAATTACTGCAGGAAAGGAATGCTATTTTTTGCCTGGGCATGCCTAGAACCTTCTGAACACCCCTCATAAGCACCGTGCGAAATGAACACCGAGGGTAGGAAACACCTCAACCAGAGGAAAGGAAACTTTGTTGATGTGATATCTCCAATGCAGCCAACCGTTGACTCTGTCAATGACATTCTTCAAGTGCTTTTGGTGATGAATCCAGCTGCCCCGAATCAGACCTTTATCACACGCATGAGTGTGCGTGCAAGGGGTGTTGGATGTTACATGACCTACTAACCTATACATCCACACATCGCACGCCTATCGCTGTCTAATCATGAGCCGCACTATTGACTGTTTTGTTATTTTATCCCATTTTGTGTGGAGAAAGAAAATGATTCTTTTGATGCTCTGCTTTCCGTGGGTGCGTGTCTCCTTTGAATATTTTGCCACTTTCAAGTAAATCAAAATAAAAAAATTTGACTCAAATTGGCAATTTCGGAATCCCTGGTGGGCACCGATTCGTGCCTGACAGTTCTTTTGACAGATTCTTTATTTATGTTGTTATTTTTTGTTCCAAATTTACAAAACCCAAATCGTGCATTTCCTTCACACTGGATGCTCTCAATGCTTTTAGACTTGCTCACTGTATTGTGTACGATAGACTTGATGACCTTGAGCAAGCACACGGTGAGAGGGAGGGATGGGGATGGAGTGGCTGGGGTAGGGCACTAAGGATAGAGGGATGGAAACAAAAGAATAATGAACAAGGAGAGAGAAAGCTGAAAAACAACTGCCAAAGAAGGAAGAAACAAGGACGTGGACAGGAATTAATAAGTGTGAGAATGAATCCCGGGCTACCTTCTAGTCCAAAGGGTCAGATAATTAATTGGCAATGGGGGATTAAAGAAACTTCAAACCCCCACTCTTGGGAGGCCATTTTAGCCGAAGTAACATTGTCAACATGACAATCGTTATAAAATTAGTTCTCAGAGTATTGGCTTGAAATGAGCTCCAATTCAATCATTTTTCAGATAATTATACAACTTGGGATCAAAAACTTTTTTCCTTCAAAAGGAATATTTCATCGACAATGAAACTGGGCACAAAGTTTAATCCCTTTCTATGTATGAGGGGCATTCAAAAAGTTTTCCAAATGAGATACTCAATAGTACAAAAGAGGCCAACATCTTTTTACTTTCCAATGTAGTCGGCGTGCCTCCCATCACCCAATGTACTCGGCGTGCCTCCCGTCACCCAATGTACTCGGCGTGCCTCCCGTCACCTCGCTGATGGGTTTAATCAAGACAGCATGTGTACCTGACATATTTCATATCGATCTGTGAGTGTCAATGAGGATGTAAAATGAAGTGAAATGTGCAAAAAAGGATCTTTTATAATACGTAATTACCCTCGCCGAAGGAGAGGGTCCGTTTGTTATTTGGAATTTGGGTCCGTTTGTTATTTGGCGAATTTTTTTTTTTTTTGCCAAGTATGTTGGTCTGTTGCGTTTGTCTGTCTGTTTGTCTGTCTGTCTGTCACACGATTTTTGGCCACAGTTTTCAAGCAATCGTTCTGAAATTTTGGTGAAGATCCGGATCTGGATCTGGATATGAGAATTTTTCAAGTGATTCTTCACCATTGAGAGATGGGGCCAAAAACGATGTATAGCATGATGTCTCTAAAAGTTGTGGACGACCTGTGACAAAACAAGATGGATGAGTTGGTTCGGTGACGCGAACAAGCCGATTCGATTTTGGTTAAGGTCTGGATTCAGATCCGACCTATTGGTGGCGTACAAAATTTAAACTGTTCAGCCTGGCGGAGGTATGTTCTCTACCGAGTGCTGTTCCATTTCACCAAGTGTCACTCTATGAGTGATTTTTCATTTGTTTGTTTGCACAGAACTTTCGTGTTTTCCACCGCAACCGCTTGTCGGATTGAGATGAAATTTTCACCATAGGAGCGACTCCTCATGTAGAATGTTTTAATAATTATGACGTCATAGGTCACATGGTGTGGCAGCCATGTTGGAAAAATAGGAAAAAACTTTGGACCTCTATATCTCTGAAACCACACCAAGGAAAAAATTGAAACTTGGCACTTAGCAAGTCGTCCTCATGGGGAATAAGTGTGATTTTTTTTTAATGATGTCATAATTGCAAATGTATAAAAATCACTCCATCCGATCAGTATGAAAATTTTTGAGGGTCATCTCAGGAGACCATAAAATGGTCCACAGAAAAATTGATGATGTCATCGATCACGTGATTCGGCAGCGATATTGTTTTTTGAAAAAAAAAAACCTTAAAAAATATTATTCTCTGAAGTGGCTGAACAGATCGAGATGAAACTTTACACGTATGACCGACCACCTGTCCATGAGGAGCAAAAGGTTCACACATATGACATAGGTCACATGGTTTGGCAGCCATATTGGATTTACCCTCGAACCTATAAAATTCTTCTTCTCCAGAATGGCTGGACAGATCGAGGGAACACTTCACACAAATGTCCCCCAAACCTTGGGTGGACAAGTTTGTTGAGGATTAATTTATAGGTCACATGCTTTGGCCATACTGGATTGAAGAAAAATATTAAATAATGATTTCTCTGGAACCGCTTAATCAATCGAGATGAAACTTCACACTTATGATCTAGTAGTGATGGGCAATACATGTTTTAAATTTCAACTTGATCGGACACACGGTCTGGCAGGCAGAATTATTTAATTTTTTTGTTGTGGGTTAGTTTATTTATTTATTTTTTAATTTGTGTTTTTTGAACAATGCTCACTTGGCTGTGCCTGGATGGGTTTGAGGGTAGAGGAGTCGCAGCTGAAATGCGAATCCTATCCAGGTTCCTCCTGATGACGTCATCTTTGGTTTTTGCTTGTTCGGGTTCCTTCTGATGACTCCAACGCAGGACTGGACCTATTTGGTCTTCCATTTGATTTGAATTGAATTTATTTTCATCCCATTCCAAATTCAATTGAATAATAATAAACGTCATGGGTCAGGGTCAAGCATCCAATCAAAGCGGGACGTCTTGGTACCCGGTCATCACTGCCAGCAGTTATAAAGTGGCAGTTTTTGTTATCTCTCTTATTAATTACATCACCCTCCAGTACACGAATGCCACATTCAATACACCACACAAAACTGCACAAACACCACGCAAAACAAGTTCTGGCAAGAGTTTTCAATCTCTGATTGCTCTTTCCAGCTGTTGTTGTGGTGGCTGTGGTTGTCTGTGTGCTCTTTCTGTGTACTTTTATATATTGTTCTCTTACTTTGAGAAGTATTACTATATTTCCTTTTGTGTGCTGCTCCCGTGTCCTTGTAAAAGGTTCTTGCTGTGGTAGAATAATAGATGTTACCGTTGGAACCGCTGCATTAAAGCTTCAGGTCCTGCTTCTTCCTCATTGAGGGAAAACCCAAGCTTTATAAAACAGGCAATTAAATGTCATTAAAGGAAATAATTTTTTGTTCAAAGTAAATCGATAATAAGCTTTCCAACCAACTACGATAAATGAATTATCACCTTACCAACTGTACCATTTGTATTATTGTACAACAGCAGAAAATCTTTTGAATAAAGCATTATGGAGAAATATCGATATATATATATATATATATATATATATATATATATGTAGATGTAGTGTCAACCTCCCACCCTTCCCCCCTCCCCCTTCCCTCTCTCCTCCCCCACCCCACCCACCCAACAGTGATACACAAACACCCGTGGACAGTTACATTTTGGCTCTGAGTAAACTTTTACATGCAATTCTGACAGGTGAAAAATTATCACCACCTTATTCATTTCCCCCTTGATATTCATCACAGAATGAGGCACCCGCATTGGATAACATGCAATACATATTGATCAGAGCAACAAATATTGATGAATGCACATGTAAGCAAGAAGACAATCAATCAAACACTCACATCTTACTTTATTGGAGTTATTACATTTCCAGGCAAAAATATTTAGTGTTCTCAGTGCTGTTTTGAGGCCCCAATGATACTATGTTAATCTCACTTCTTATGTGGTCTCATGTGATCGATGGATAAAAGCAGAAAGCAATTCTTACAGAAAAGCATCAATTATGGTTTTTGGAGATGCATAGCCCGGTATTAGACATCTCAATACAGGACTGCAGCACACACAGGAAGTGGTCTCTTTTTTAATGTGTGGTATGATGAAGTGTGCCTGTGAATCTACACCAACTTGCAAACTACATGTACATCAATGTGCAGTAAATGTGCACAAGCAGAATGCTACAAACCCATTTTACCTTACTGGAGGTTTTAGAGGAAATCAATATCAATATTAAGTCTTCATTACCTCCGCCACCAAAGGTGAAGGAGTTTGTTTTCACCCCTTTCTGTCTGTTTTTCTGTTTGTTATTACTTACGAAATCTAAAGATTTCGCAAGTATATTGATGACTTCCGTCCTCTGTTTGTTTGACTGTGTTTGTTACTTACGAAATCTAAAGATTTCGTAAGTATATTGATGACTTCCGTTTCTGTTTGTTTGTGTGTTTGTTTGTTTGTAGGCACGATAACTCGAGAACGGAAGAAGCTACCAATGTCAAATTACATCACGTGATTCAGGAGGGTGATGGCTAGTGCTGATTAGATTTTGGTCAAAATCGGTCAAAGGTCAAGGTCACAGTGAGGTCAAATATTCGATTTTTGATGGTTTGGTACAGATAACTCGAGAACGGAAGAAGCTACCAATGTCAAATTACACCACATGATCCAGGAGGGTGATGGCTAGTGCTGATTAGATTTTGGTCAAAATCTGTCAAAGCGAAGGTCACAGTGAGGTCAAACATTCGATTTTTGATGGTTTGGTACAGAATCATCGTAGAAACTCTGGTTTGCGTCGCTACCTTCTCGAGAGACAGCTTTTATTAGACAAGGTCAGAGGTCAAGTTGACGATTTCGTAAGTACCAGTCTATGACTGCTTGTTACTTACGAAATCTAAAGATTTCGTAAGTATATTGATGACTTCCGTTTCTGTTTGTTTGTTTGTTTGTTTGTATGTTTGTTTGTTTGTTTGTTTGTTTGTATGCACGATAACTCGAGAACGGAAGAAGCTACCAATGTCAAATTACACCAAGTGATTCAGGAGGGTGATGGCAAGTGCTGATTAGATTTTGGTCGAAATCGGTCAAAGGTCAAGGTCACAGTGAGGTCAAATATTCGATTTTTGATGGTTTGGTACAGATAACTCGGAACGGAAGAAGCTACCAATGTCAAATTACACCACGTGATTCAGGAGGGTGATGGCTAGTGCTGATTAGATTTTGGTCAAAATCGGTCAAAGTCAAGGTCACAGTGAGGTCAAACATCCAAAAAATGATAACTCGAGAACGGAAGAAGCTACCAATGTCAAATTACACCACCTGATTCAGGAGGGTGGGCTAGCGCTGCTTAGATTTTGGTCAAAATCGGTCAAAGGTCAAGGTCACAGTGAGGTCAAACATCCAAAACATTCGATTTTTGATGGTTACAGAATCATCGTAGAAACTTCTGTTTGCGTCGTACCTTCTCCAGAGACAGCTTTTATTAGACAAGGTCAGAGGTCAAGTTGACAATTTCGTAAGTACCAGTCTATGACTGTTGTTTGTTGTTTGTTTGTTTGTTTGTAGGCACGAAAACTCGAAACGGAAGAAGCTACCAATGTCAAATTACACCACGTGATTCAGGAGGGTGATGGCTAGCGCTGATTAGATTTTGGTCAAAATCGGTCAAAGGTCAAGGTCACGGTGAGGTCAAAAATTCAATTTTGATGGTTTGTACAGAATCATGGAAGAACCTTCTGGTTTGCGTCGCTACCTTCTCCAGAGACAGCTTTATTAGACAAGGTCAGAAGTCAAGTTGACGATTTCGTAATACCAGTCTATGACTGCTTGTGTTTGTTTGTTTGTAGGCACGATAACTCGAGAACGGAAGAAGCTGCCAATGTCAAATTACATCACGTGATTCAGGAGGGTGATGGCTAGTGCTGATTAGATTTTGGTCAAAATCGGTCAAAGGTCAAGGTCACAGTGAGGTCAAATATTCGATTTTTGATGGTTTGGTACAGATAACTCGAGAACGGAAGAAGCTACCAATGTCAAATTACACCACGTGATTCAGAGGGTGATGCTAGCGCTGATTAGATTTTGGTCAAAATCGGTCAACGGTCAAGGTCACGGTGAGGTCAAACATTCGATTTTTGATGGTTTGGTACAGAATCATCGTAGAAACTTCTGGTTTGCGTCGCTACCTTCCTAGAGACAGCTTTTATTAGACAAGGTCAGAGGTCAGTTGACGATTTCGTAAGTACCAGTCTATGACTGCTTGTTTGTTTGTTTGTTTGTTTGTAGGCACGATAACTCGAGAACGGAAGAAGCTACCAATGTCAAATTACACCACCTGATTCAGGAGGGTGGTGGCTAGCGCTGATTAGATTTTGGTCAAAATCGGTCAAAGGTCAAGGTCACAGTGAGGTCAAACATAATTCCGTAAATTAACATGGAGAAATGTGAGTATTTTTGCTTCGCTCGACGTTACGAGTTCGTTTTAACTTCGATTTAATTTTGTCTTCGGTTTTTGCGATCGCTTCGGATGCTTAAAACTCGGTTGTCGAAATTCTGGTAAAAATCGGATGTTTTGGAGACGTTTTAAGATTGAATAAAAAATATTTCACTCGAAGCGCAAGGGTCGTCCCATGATGCAGTGCGCTCGAGCAGACCTCACGGGTCGTCCCATGATGCAGTGCGCTCGAGCAGACGCGTCGTTGAGTCACGTTAAGGTTTTCCGTGTGCGCGGTGACGGTTTTTTCAATAAAGATGGTGTTTAAAGTCATTTTTTATCCCAATAAAGGTTATCGTCGCATGCCTGACTCGCTGAGCCGTCGGATTATGTAAAGATTGTTGGTGATGGGCCGAATATTACGGTTTGTGACTTTGATAAAATAATATTAAATAATTGCGTGGAGAAATGCCGATTTTTGCTTTGCTCGACGTTACGAGTTCATTTTAACTTCGATTTTAATTTTGTCTTCGGTTTTTGCGATCGCTTAGACGCTTAAAACTCGTTTTCGAAATTCTGGTAAAAATCGGATGTTTTATGAGATTTATGTCGGGTGTCGTATCTGAGGTATTATGCACTGAAGATTATGCTAATGAGGGGATTGTAAGACACAGCATTACGCGCTCGTTTGCGTCGCTACCTTCTCTCGAGACAGCTTTTATTAGACAAGGTCAGAGGTCAAGTTGACGATTTCGTAAGTACCAGTCTATGACTGCTTGTTACTTACGAAATCTAAAGATTTTGTAAGTATATTGATGACTTCCGTTTCTGTTTGTTTGTTTGTTTGTATGTTTGTTGTTTGTTTGTTTGTTTGTAGGCACGATAACTCGAGAACGGAAGAAGCTACCAATGTCAAATTACACCACGTGATTCAGGAGGTGATGGCAAGTGCTGATTAGATTTTGGTCGAAATCGGTCAAAGGTCAGGTCACAGTGAGGTCAAATATTCGATTTTTGATGGTTTGGTACAGATAACTCGAGAACGGAAGAAGCTACCAATGTCAAGTTACACCACGTGATTCAGGAGGGTGATGGCAAGTGCTGATTAGATTTTGGTCGAAATCGGTCAAAGGTCAAGGTCACAGTGAGGTCAAATATTCGATTTTTGATGGTTTGTACAAGATAACTCGAGAACGGAAGAAGCTACCAATGTCAAATTACACCACGTGATTCAGGAGGTGATGGCTCGTGCTGATTAGATTTTGGTCAAAATCGGTCAAAGGTCAAGGTCACGGTGAGGTCAAAAATTCAATTTTTGATGGTTTGGTACAGAATCATGGAAGAAACTTCTGGTTTGCGTCGCTACCTTCTCCAGAGACAGCTTTTATTAGACAAGGTCAGAAGTCAAGTTGACGATTTCGTAAGTACCAGTCTATGACTGCTTGTTTGTTTGTTTGTTTGTTTGTAGGCACGATAACTCGGAAACGGAGAAGCTGCCAATGTCAAATTACATCACGTGATTCAGGAGGGTGATGGCTAGTGCTGATTAGATTTTGGTCAAAATCGGTCAAAGGTCAAGGTCACAGTGAGGTCAAATATTCGATTTTTGAGGTTTGGTACAGATAACTCGAGAACGGAAGAAGCTACCAATGTCAAATTACACCACGTGATTCAGGAGGGTGATGGCTAGCGCGATTAGATTTTGGTCAAAATCGGTCAACGGTCAAGGTCACGGTGAGGTCAAACATTCGATTTTTGATGGTTTGGTACAGAATCATCGTAGAAACTTCTGGTTTGCGTCGCTACCTTCTCTAGAGACAGCTTTTATTAGACAAGGTCAGAGGTCAAGTTGACGATTTCGTAAGTACCAGTCTATGACTGCTTGTTTGTTTGTTTGTGTGTTTGTTTGTTTGTAGGCACGATAACTCGAGAACGGAAGAAGCTACCAATGTCAAATTACACCACGTGGTTCAGGAGGGTGATGGCTAGTGCTGATTAGATTTTGGTCAAAATCGGTCAAAGGTCAAGGTCACAGTGAGGTCAAACATCCAAAACATATAACTCGAGAAAAGTTTCCACAGGTATTGTTGACGGAGCGTGAGTTTGGAAGATCGAGGTAAGTTCGGCGGAATTTGTGTGTCAATTCGTCGAGTTACGGCTGTTTTAAAAATTTCAGTGTTATAAAATAATATTAAATAATTCCATAAATTCCAGTGGAGAAATGGAGTATTTTTGCTTCGGTCGACGTTACGAGTTCGTTTTAACTTCGATTTTAATTTTTCTTCGGTTTTTGCGATTGCTTAGGACGCTTAACACTCGGTTGTCGAATTCTGGTAAAAATCGGATGTTTTGGAGACGTTTTAAAATTGTATAAAAAATATTTCACCCGCTGCGTCACGGCTCATCACGTGGTGCAGCGCGCTCGAGCAGACGCGTCGTTGAGTCACGTAAAGGTTTTGCGTGTGCGCGCTGACGTCATCGCGCTCGCCCGGCGTCCTTTCGAGTTGGGGGGGGCGTCGAGTGTGACCTTACGTTACGTTAATCCGCGGTAACTCGAGAACGGAAGAAGCTACCAATGTCAAATTACACCACGTGATGCAGGAGGGTGATGGCTAGCGCTGATTAGATTTTGGTCAAAATCGGTCAAAGGTCAAGTCACAGTGAGGTCAAACATTCGATTTTTGATGGTTTGTACAGAATCATCGTAGAAACTTCTGGTTTACGTCGCTACCTTCTCTAGAGACAGCTTTTATTAGACAAGGTCAGAGGTCAAGTTGACGATTTCGTAAGTACCAGTCTATGACTGCTTGTTTGTTTGTTTATGTGCAGGGATATCTCAAAAAGTTGTGGACGGATCCGGATGAAATTTTGTGGACAGGTTGGGTGTGTGACAAGGACAAATGAATTAAATTTTTGTGAAGATCCGGATCCCAATCTGGCTACTAAAATTTTTTTCAGTGATTCTTCACCATTGAGAGATGGAGCCAAAAACGATATGTAGCACGATATCTTAAAAAGTTGTGAAAGATTCGGATGAAACTTGGTCGACATGTTGGGTGTGTGGCAAGGAAGAATTGATTCAATTTTGGTGAAGATCCGAATCCGGATTTGATAATTTTTTGAAGTGATTCTTCACCGTTGAGAGATAATGCTAAACCGATAAATAGCACGATATCTCAAAAAATTGTGGATGGATTCGGCCAAAACTTGGTGGACAGGTTGAGTGTTCGATTTTGCAAGGTCGAATTGGTTCGATTTTGGTGAAGATCCAAATTCGGATCTGGATACGAGAATTATTTAATTTTTATAATGATTCATCACCATTGAGAGATAGAGCCAAAAGTAATATAGTCCTGTTTAGCATGATATTTAAAAAATGTATTGGGCCCGATATGTTCTTTTGGATCAGGCATTAAGAGGTGGAGGTATGCACTCTCCCGGGTGCCCTTCTTGTCTATCCAAATAGACTTTTCGTCTTCCTTCTGTTGTGTGGTAGATGGATCAAAGCAGAAAGCAGTTCTGAACACATTACTGTAGTACACACAGAGTGAGGTATGTGTCATCTGGCATGATGAAGACAGTATGAATATTTACTTCATGTGTATTTTATAAAGTATATCTCTGCTGTTTGAAGTGTAGATCTGTGATTTATTTTAAATGCAGCAGAATCCAGTGAAGAATGGATGAGGAAAGAGTAGGCTATATCCTGTGACAAATGGGACAAGAGAAAAGTTTCTGACACAGGAGGAAGATGGTTCAAGAGCTGCCATTCTTCGAGATAGTCTTTCACATTTTTGCCAAATACCATTACACCAAAACCTCATGATGGACAATGTTGCGGGTTTGCTGTTTGAGTGCTCAGTTTTGATCCACTGGTTGTGCAGTTGTCTGTTGATGGAACTCGCTCTGGTCTGCAAAAATGCAGATGCTGTGGATCTCCAACTCTGCTTGCTGCCACATACAACTGTCCATGTGTGAAAACACTGTTTGGCATATTATGAAGTCCACAACATTTCAGACTCTAGCCTTGGCTCTTGTTGATGAAGGCTGGTCTGATGGGGAATTGGCAATGGCACAGTGTGAAAGGCAGATCTGCATCTGATGCTGACAGCAAGAGGTGGAGAATCATCAGAAGTGACTCTGCACATTCATCAAAGAAGCATCAAAAAAGACAATTCCTCCATCTTTACTGTCTATTTTACATCTAATGACATCAGAAATGGCAGCTTGATCAGCGTTCAACTGTTGAACACATTCACGGAAGGTAAGTACTGGAATCTGGGTCTATCTCATCGGCAGCAAGGTCAAGCTGATTGCAGTGGCATGGATTTGATGGTGGGAGGCCGAAGTCAACTGTGTTGAGGTTCTGCTGCTGAAGTCGGTCATCAACATCACAGAGCAAGTCGTTCTCACTTGCAGCTTGAAGAACTTCATTGTTGAGACCCTGTTGTTAGCACAGAAGATCCTGAATGAGAATGTCAAGGTGCTGTGTTGGTACAGGTGGAGTGGTTCTGTGGGCTCACAGAACAGCAGGATAGTAATGAACAGACCTCTCCTGCTTACTGGTCTTTGTGCATTTGCACACCCAGAAAGTCACTGGAACCATCCATTGTCATCTTCAAGAAGATTGAGAAACTGGCAGGATTATTTGAATGTCTCACAAACTTTTCCTTCAATCACTTGAGGATCCTGAAAGCTTGTGGCACCAGTTTTGTGATGGAGCAGGAGATTGAGGGCGAACCTTTCTCCTTTGTTCAGATGTACAGAGAACACTCAGCCTATAAATCTGAGGCTTGTTTCCTGGTGGTCTTGCTTGTCATCTCCAGACCTTTTCTGTTGGTTGTGAAGTGAAGGGTTCAGGAGAGTCGTAATAAACTATAAAGAATGTTACGTGTCTGTGAATCTTCACAATTCTTGGCAAAAATAAGCTGTCAGCTTTGTGTGGGTTGCTGCTTTCAGGACTTGCTCTGCATTAGCTAGGTGGAACATCACCTGCTGCTCATCTGGGAGGTGAACAGGAAGAGGGTCAACAGCTGGTGAATGGTCCTCTGTTGGGAATGCGAAGATCTTCCATGTTGTCTCAAATGCTCCAATGAAGTGACACTGCTCATACTGTGTGATCTCATCATTGCGATCTTCCATGTCTACTCTCACATTGTCCACATCAGCTTCAAAGGTGATGGTGGCTTGGTCAGAACCTTTTTAGATAGTCTTGTACAGGTACAGAACCTATAGAAAGTCTATACCCCCTTTCAAAATTTTCACCTTTTGTGTTGCCTTGTCGCCTCGAAATAAATTACATTAAATCAGACTTTTTCCACCTTTATTTACACACCGTAACCCACAACTTCCAAGGGAAAAACGAATTCTATAAATTTCAGAAAAGTCTCCCACTGTTGTCAGGAGACCTTCGACGATAAGTTGGATAGGAGTCATCTCAGAGCTTTGAGTGAGCAGTGAAATATTTCACGAGTCCTTTGTGCAGCGATCGTTGATCATACATGGACAGTTTTGATTGACAGTACCACACGGTCCATGCACCAGGGATTTCTTCACACAGTCCGACAGGTCCTGAGTACGTGGGTTTGTGGGATGAGGTAGTTCAGCACTGATGACCCTATCCACATCCTGCAACATGTGTTCTTCACCATGAAGAATGAACAGGAAGTGGCAATGAGGCAGGACCCACTTCTGGAACTCAATGGTGTAGACGAGCGTCCTGTTTCTATTTTGTCCCACATATTCACGCAGTTCTGTTGGAACGGGTGATTGCAGCGATGCATGAGGTTGAAACTGTTTGCACGCTTCATGATCATGTGTGCGTAGAACTGTTTAACCGTGACTGTGCGTTGACGCTGAAGCTAAAGAATACTGAGGTGGAAGCCATCTGTACCATCCAGGAAAAGGATAGGGTAACAGAGTGGATTGTAGCTCCTTTCAGTGTCTTTGAAGTGCTGCAGGCCCCGATGTCCACCTCCTTGCGCCCCATATTGCAACAGATAAAATCCAAATGCAGGTGTTATCATTCAAATTGTGATGGAAAGCATGAAATTAATCATGAGTGGTGCTTAGAAGGAGCATTTTTTTTCAAAATACCCATTGGACATGAAATAAATTCAATATGGCTGCCAATTTTAAGATGGTGGCCATCTGAATTACCAATTCAAATTCAATTGCAAATTGTGTTAAAAATTGAGATTTGTCATGCATTTGCTTTCGAGGTTACAAACACCAATTTAAGACAATATTGGGAGGCCTTCCCCTTAATAATTCCATATCACCAACCAGTGCATTACTCCTACAGCATGTCCTCGGGGCTGCTTACCAAGCAGGTCACGTTTGGGGGCAAACCTTGCTTTCTGACTCCCAGCTTTCCACACCGAACGATTGGGGATGGAGTATGGAACATAACTTGGAGCAATGAAAGTCCATTTGCAGAAATATGTATGGAGCTTGCAAAGCACTGGCAAATGATCTGTGCTGGCAGATGCAAATGTCTTCATTCAAAAGCCAACCATGTACTTCTCTCTGTACCAGCACATGCCCTTGTGGACTTGAATGATTTCATGAACGAATAGAATAACACGAGTCCAACTGATGAAATGATAACATGTTGACGTGGATGCTTCAGCAATGGATAAATTATGTTATGGAAACATTGATTAATCTCTGTTTATACTTCTTATTGCAAATCATTTACAATTTGAAATCGCCACGTCTGCCATTTTGAAATTGACACCATATTCACTTTCTTAACATTAGATTTTGGATTTTGAAAATTTTCCTCTGATGAGGAATTCATGTGGCACATTTCAGTGCGTCACTCTCATGAAAATTATGAAAAGCGACTGGAACAAAAGAGGCAGTTGTAAGATTTAATAGGTCGACGTCTGCCTTGTTGGATATGCCACCATTTTGAATTTTTTAAAATTTCCAATGGGGTTTTTTTTTAATGAAAACATCCTCTTCGGAGCTCTCATGCAAAATTTCATGCTTATTTGGCTGTACACCTCACTACTGTACGTGCAGACCACTGTGTGGCTGTCCTGGCTGCTTCTATCTTGATTTGGCAGGATGGAAACTTCGCTGCTCGTGGGAAGGTTAAAGCATCGGGCATGCTCTCCATCAGGCCATTTGTTCCGCATGAATGGCGATGGCGATGTTTTGAGGCACTGTGTCGATCAGGTCTTAAATGCTCATAAATGATTGAAGATAGGCATTTGGGGTGTTGTATAGAATCAGATGGAGTGTCCGAAAGATTTTCTTTTCTGTTTCCGTCATGTCAGCTGCTGGGTAGTGTAGCTTCAGTCGATACTGAAGTTGTTCTTCCACATCATAGAAATATGTCTGAAGGCTCAATGGATCTGTGTCTTGAGCATTGCATGGTAGGCCAATCATATGATATACCATGCCACTGATTCTGAAGTTAGCCACTCCTCCTCGGATGGTCGCATCTGTGGGTTTCATTGTGGACGTTGACGTGGCTGCATTACATCTTTGTATCTTCATGCGGAGGTGCTTGCTAGTTGCATTGTTCTCTGTCAACAGATGATGTACTTCATGAGGTGGATCTGCTATTGGTGGGATTTGAATTTTTGCAGAGAGAGACAACATACTTCAAAGTTCCACCAACACGCTCACCCATTCACATTAGAGCATGACGGTGTGCACAGTGTGCCTGCATCAGCCAACAGTTGTGTTGTGCTGTGACAGTCAATGTGAACAAGCTGATCGATGTCATATTGTTGTGCGATCCGATGTGGGTTTACTCGTCGAACCTGCTGTTCCTGTAAATGCCTGATAGTATTGAGGACAGTGTGGCGATATTGATTTCTGGTACTAAGTATCACAGGGACTTTGGGGGGCTGAATGGCACCACTGATATGGCAACTCTGCTGTGACCTATGCAAAATGTTGGCACAAGCTTTTCGTAAATGATTGTCGCATTTCGCTTGATATCGCTCAGGACTCATGTTGGCACAGGCTTGTCGCTTCTGAGTTGCATCTTTGTTAGGTGCAGCTTGACGTCGATCAAGACTCATGTTGGCCGTAAAGGGTTATAATTCTAAATGGTTCTAAAGTGTAGTTCTACGGAGTTCCAAAGGGTTTTTAACAGTGTTAAATGGTTCTAAAAGGTTATTCTAAGGGGTAATTCTAAACAGTTCTAAATAGTTCTAAAAAGGGTAATTTTAAACAGTTCTAAATAGTTCTAAAAAGGGTAATTTTAAACAGTTCTAAATAGTTCTTAAAAGGGTAATTTTAAACAGTTCTAAAAAGGGTAATTCTAAACGGTGTTAAAGGGTTCCAAAAGGTAATCCTAAGGGGTAATTCTAAACGGTGTTAAAGGGTTCTAAAAGGTAATTCTAAGGGGTAAATCTAAACAGTTCCATATAGTTCTAAAAAGTGTAATTCTATATAGTTCTAAAAAGTGTAATTCTAAACAGTTCTAAATGGTGTTAAAGGGTTCCAAAAGGTAATCCTAAGGGATAATTCTAAACACTGTTAAAGGGTTCGAAAAGGTAATTCTAAGGGGGTAATTCTAAACACTTTGAAAGGGTAATTCTAAACAGTTCTAAAGGGTTCTAATGTGTAATTCTGAAGGGTAATTCTGAGAGGTTCTGAACAGTTCTAAAGGGTAATTCTAAACAGTTCTAAGAAGGGTAATTTTAATCAGTTCTGAAGGGTAATTCTAAGGGGTTCTGAATGGTTCTAAGAGGCTCTCAATGGTTCTAAAGGGTAATTTTGAACGGTTCTAAAGGGTAATTCTAAACAGTTCTAAGAAGGGTAATTTTAAACAGTTCTGAAGGGTAATTTTAAGGGGTTCTGAATGGTTCTAAAGGGCTCTCAATGGTTCTAAAGGGTAATTTTGAACGGTTCTAAAGGGTAATTTTGAACGGTTCTAAAGGGTAATTCTAAATAGTTCTAAAAAGGGTAATTTTAAAAAGGGTAATTCTAAATGGTGTTAAAGGGTTCTAAAAGGTAATTCTAAGGGGTAATTCTAAACAGTTCTAAGTAGTTCTAAAAAGGGTAATTCTAAACAGTGTTAAAGGGTTCTAAAAGGTAATTCTAAGGGGTAAATCTAAACAATTCCATATAGTTCTAAAAAGGGTAATACTAAACAGTTCGAAGTAGTTCTAAAAAGGGTAATTCTAAACGGTGTTAAAGGGTTCTAAAAGGTAATTCTAAAGGGTAAATATAAACAATTCCATATAGTTCTAAAATGTGTAATTCTATATAGTTCTAAAAAGTGTAATTCTAAACAGTTCTAAAGGGTAATTCTAAACGGTGTTAAAGGGTTCCAGAAGGTCATTCTAAGGGGTAATTCTAAACAGTTTGAAAGGGTAATTTTAAACAGTTCTAAAGGGTTCTAATGTGTAATTTTGAAGGGTAATTCTGAGAGGTTCTAAGCAGTTCTAAAGAGTAATTCTAAACGGTTCTAAGAAGGGTAATTTTAAACAGTTCTTAAGGGTAATTATAAAGGATCTATAAAGGTTATAAAGGATCTGATGGGTCTTAGGGGTCATTATGATCAAAAGCGTCTTTGGGTTATAAAGGATCGAATGAGTCTTAAGGGTCTTAGGGTGATAAAGGGTGTCGGGGGTCTAAGGAGTCTTGATGGGGTCTTGCAGATCTTAAAGGGTCTTGGTTGTCTTAAAAGTATTCAGGGATACTCAGGTTCTAAAAGGCCTTGGGGTGCCAAGGGGTCTAAAAATATCGAAGGGTCTGGAGCACACATGGGCACATGGATATACGCTGGGCTCCTTTTATCGTATCGATGCGCATCTATTTATGATTAGTAAGAAGATATATACTGTGCAAGTGCAGTTTATTATTGGCAAAGTCTGGCAGGATGTTGCAGAGTAAATGCACTTTTTTGAGCTGTATAATCTGGGTTTTCATTCTCAGCCTGACCAAACATTCAGACTGATACTTCGCAGGCAGCACAATGTATCACAAAGTGTGTCATCCCTTGGATGGAAATTAAGGTTGGTGCCATGTTTGCTCGCATTAATTAGTGGATGTTAAAGATCCCACCTTGTCTTTTGACGAAGCATGGTAATTTTATTATTGGGATTAGTTTTGTATGCAGAGTCAAGTCTCGTGGAGGAGTGAAAGCACAGAATGGACTAGGACGTAACAGAATGAAAAGAACAGGAGGAAGAGGGGGCAGGTGAATACACCAAAGGCTGGGTTGAGACTTGAGGGATAAAGTAGTAATCAGGAGGCAATATGGCATAGCATGCTCCAAAACTGTTCGTGCTAAACCTTTTTGAGTAGAAGCAGGAAACGGGTTGGAATGTCACTGCAGATGCATACAAAGGAATAGTTTAAGCCCTGTTGCCATTCTGACATTTGATTTTTATGTCAATCGGTGGTCAAGTTAGGCGAGTAGGTAAAAGATGACAAAAACAAAAATGTTCATTCATACCACAGAGTCTGGTTTCAAGTTTAATTCCATGTTGTCGTGAAACGATCAACATTCAAGGCATACCGGAAGAAACTAAACTCTTACTAAGCTGCATGAAGCACTTGTGCGGTGGCTCTCTTGAGATTTAAGATGGCCACCATATCAAATCCGTATGCTCAATATTTCGGCATTTTCGTCAACCAAAACAGCAAATTGGGGCAGCATCTCTGAAAATGATTACAGGTAGAGAACCCAATCTCCACGCTGAATAACACGAGTAAATCTGAGAAGACGTTGAAACCAGGTGTGGTATACATTCTCCAGTGTTAGAAGGTGGCTTTGTTGCTGTTCTCCACAACAAATTATTCAATAAGTCCGATTATTCGATTGAATTGCTTCATGAATGACCCCAAGAATGCTTCTGTCACTCATCATCCTTACTTTGGAACCTGTCAGCTAACTTTTCTGGCAAGGTCGTTGAGGTCTTCCGATTTCCATTGCCAGTTTGTGTGCTTGGTCAACTTTATTCCACACCTTTCCTTTGATGGTGTTCTCCGCCGTGTTCTCCCCAAACATGCCGCTTTCTACCCAAATATCATTAAGACCCTTGGACCCGAGGCTTTCATGTGTTGACCATTCACCCTGGAGAAATGGTGAGAGGAGGAAGAAGAGCACAGCCGTGAATGGAGGCATTCAACGGTGATAAATGAATAATAAATATAATGCATACACCGATGATTCCTCAACAGTTTAACAAATGGGCCCTGATTTATTCATTCAGTGTGACATGACAGCTACAAAAAAGAGGTGATGAGACAAAGAGAATCCTGTCCGGCGTGAAACTTACTCGCGTGTGGTCTTGGTCCCATACGCAGTGGTCTAGTCCTTCCCGCATGCTTTCCATTGCGAGCTCACATCCAGTGTGGAGCTTTTCCTCGGCACAAGTCACCACCGGCATGAGGAGCGCTGGGGCAGCATGAAACAGGGGGGAAGAGAGAGAGAGATAGCGAGATAGAGATATATTGTAAAATAATTTTAAAAAATACAACCCTCACAGTTGTAAAGTGCAGGCAGATGCTGGGGTGCATTATATGTGCAGACAAAAAAATATAGAAGATTTGTTTACGGCTTCCTACCATGGTACACAGTCTGTAAATGTCGAAACCAACAGACGCTTCTCTAATCACACTGCCACAAAACCAAAAAGCACCTCCTTCCTTTGGGAGCAGTTGTGCCTGTACTGGGTGTTGACTTGATGGTTAGAGTGGTGGGTTTGGTAAACAAGATACAAAGGTCATGAGTTCAAATCCTTCATTGTCATTGAATTAATGCCAGGTGGGGTTGATCCAGGCTGTCATCCTTCTGAGGTCAGCAAAGCGAGTACGAACTTGTTGGGATGATTGAGCCATTTCAGTGTCCTGTGTCAGAGTGGTGACCCATCCAGGATTGTGCCCAAGAGCCCAGGAGACTGTTTTGGCAGCACCGACGCTCTGTACAGAGTCTGGTCCCAATTGATGGATGGATGGGATGGTGCCTGTGCAAGATCATGTGATGTGTCATTGTCTTTGGTCACTTGACCCTCCCTGTGCATAGCAAGGCTGCACTCGCCAACTTTTGTTTCTGGATATTTTCATTTACAGACATTTAGGGACAGTTTTGTGATTTTTTTAAACATTTTTTTCCTGGAATATTGGCATCATGGTACATCAATACATAATTCAAGTTCCAAACATTTTTATAAGTAGGTCAGTGGTTAGAAAAAAAAAAAGTATATATATATATACATATGTATATAATATGTAATCATCAACTGATGTTTTGATAAATGTTTTGATTTGGAGTGATACCTTTTATGCAAAACAACAATTTGAACTCTGACCCTCTTAAGTTCGATGTCCCTCTTCATCTTGTGCACACACAGGGCTAGCAGGATGGGTAAGAAGTATGCACACTTGCCTCTAAGCTGTCTAGCCTGGGTTCGAATCCTGACCCGGGTATAAACTTTAATCCCAGTGTTTCACAGGCAGGGTGATTCATCAGTGTCCCTTGGATGGACATCGATCTGTTTGTCAGTGGATGTTAAAAACTCTCATGGTGTCCTTTGCAAAGAGTAGGTGAGCATTTGCTGGTGCCATGGACAAATTCCAAATTCCTGCCCCAACCAGCAGGGGGCACTGCACCAGCGGCACAGCTGAACTCCCATAAATGTATACGAAATGAATAAATGATGTATACTTAATGCATTTTCTCCCAGGTTCAGATTAGAAACTCCTACAAGTTGTTGCTGACCATGCACGTATTGCAGAATGTAAAATTGATTCATAAAGAGCATTGCTCTGCCTCGACAAAGGGTCTCTTCGTCCTCATCTCGTAATGATAGTTTTTGCGTACTTGTAAAGCGTACTTGCATTTTCACTATCTCCACCTTGAGTTATGGATGAGACGAATATTCAGTACTTTTAATGGGAGGATGTCTGGCTGAGAGGTTGTAAGTAGTGGATCAGTTCTGGTATTGGACCCCAGGGAACGGTTCTCAGACTGTTATTCATCCCCTACTAGTTTCACCGGAGGGGACTATAGGTTTGCTCTCTGTCTGTCCGTCCGTCCCACCTGTGGTTTTTCCAGACTTTTTCCCATACCCTTCAACATATTCAACTGAAACCTGGTACACAGATTTATGGCTTTATCATGATGAGTTGTAGAACAAGTTTGAGTTTCAGGGTGTTTCGTCAAGTTTTCACACTTATTGCCTTTTTGGACTAAGAAAATATTACATCGGTCGGGGACATGAATTACAAAGCAATTCTCGCTCTTGTTATTCATAATTTACATCATTGATTCGGATAGCGGGGTTAAGAGTCAGCTTTCCAAATTTACAGATGACACAAAGCTTGGAGGTATGGTACACAGTGAAGAGGGATGGGGTGGGGGTGGGGGAGTTGTATGATTCAGGAAAATCTGGATACTTTCATGGACTTGGCAAAAGTATTGGCAGTTGCAGCTCAACGCAAGGAGATTTAAGGGAGTGTGGTTGGGTAAGAACAATGAAAAATAGAAAGTATAGAGAAAGAGGCAGTTTTGGAGTGTGTCACACATGACAGTTTTAAACCTGAGTTGGACAGGTATCTGGAAGTAATGGGAATAGGGGAATACTAAGATGGTGGCATGATTGCAGTGGCTTGATGGACCTGATGTTGAAGTCGTCCTTCGTTGAATTTACTTGGATTTCCTCGTATGTATTGGCTGCGTGTGAAGTTGACCGGCACGTGATGGTTTTTTTTTTTGAAGCAACCGCATCCACGGAAACATCCAAAGAATGTTAGTTTAATAAGTGAAAAGGTTAACTTTGATTTTGAGATCGCAAATGTGAAATAAACGAAGAGGGAAAAGGGTGATTTTGATTCATGAGTCTCTCGTTGCGACGTCACTTGGGATCACGACAAAGCGTTTAAGAACATCATGTTTGTTTTTCGAAACTAAGGACATATTATTTGTGTCATCAGAAAATTGTCTGACTCTTATGAATAGCACAAAGTACCATTTCTTTCAAACTATGCATTTATAATTGCACCAATATTTCTCGGACTTCACGTATTGCGTGAAACTGAAGGTTAAAAACGATCCCTGCGCCAAAATGTAGGTGACTTATCAGCAGGGTCCTGGGTCAAATTATTGCCCTTGCCTACAGTTGGTGCACATCTGCACACTCGATGCAATCAGCAATCAGGTGCTGCACATGAAGACTGGTAGGATAGCAAAGTGGTACGCGCACTCGCCTTTGAACTGTTTCAGTGCGGGAGAAAAGACGTCCGAGACGTTCGGATTCCAAGTCAATTGTCTTTATTCAAATCGCCGCCATTCGACCCAAAACAAGACCTCGAGCATATTTATAATATTGCCATAGGAAATGCAAAATGATGCCGCTGCAGTCCTCCCCCTCCGAGTGTGTGCCTATCAAACGGAAGGTCCAAACAAAAATACATAATGTTGTAGAATAAGAGATGTTGACTGTCCCCGTAAAAAGAAAAGTCAAAGCAAATAGAAATGGTCACCAAGCAAAATGTATTCTCATAAATATCGTGCTGGGATGTGTACACGACGCCCAGAGCGAGTCGTATAGGACGGTAAGGGTATTGTTGTTGCGATACTGATCCGTTGGTCAGTGGAAGGGTCGGCTTTGATTCTGAGACAAGAAAAGCTGGCTTCCAGCGATCTATGGAGACCGTGTCATGAGCACCATTGATATCGAGTATGAAGGTCTTCCGAGAGCGTTGTAGAACGTTTGTAAGGTCGTTGTATGGTTTCTGCAAGAGTTTCCGGACAGCGTCCCACTCCACTAATACGTGGGGGCACGTAGAAAATTCCTGGGGAAGAAAAACCAGGTGTGATGAAGGCAGACATGTTGGGTGTTACCCGGAGGCCCTGAATGGCAACACAAAGTAGCTTGGCATCGTTGGTAGTGTCGGGCAAGGTGTCAAGGGAAGCACAAAGTGCTCCTTACTTTATATTGAACGGTTTCTCTGTATGCAACTTTAACACAGGGACTGAAGATTCCAAGGGGGGGGGGGGGTTGGTTTGCCCCCCAAAATAGGTATTTGCTTTTTTTTTGCCGAAACCACAAACACAATTTTGATGAAACTTGACCACAACCTTCATCACCCATGATATTCTTGGGGAAAATGCCAAGGGGCATAGGAAAGGCCCCTTTATATGGCATGTGGCAAACTATAGGAAAGAAGGGACATTACATGACTTGGAGAAAATGGCAAACGAAAGAAAAGAAGGCACATTCAAAAAATCTCATGTGCATGCTGTACTACCCTTGTGTTCTCAGGAGGAACCAAGTAATGCTCTAGAAAAGTTCATATAAAAGGGAACCCAACGTATACAGGTTCCAACCCGTCGGTACGTAGTTTTTTTTTGTGTACCTTGAAAACGAAAACACGTAAGGTAATGTGCATGCGTGTGATTCATGTGTTTAAAAAGTTGGCGCCCCTTTATATGAACTTTTTTAGAGCATTACTTGGTTCCTCCTCAGAACACAAGGGTAGTAACAGCATGCACACGAGAATTTTTTTTTTTGAATGTCCCTTCTTTTCTCTCGTCTGGAATTTTCCACAAGCCCTGGAATGTCCCTTGTGTTCTATAGTTTGACACATGGCACATACCATATTAAGGGGCCTTTTCTATGCCCCTGGCATTTTCCCCAAGAATATCTGGATGTGCTTCGTTCTCCTCAGGGGTCCAAAACTGCAACATTATGTTCTACCCCCGTTAACCTCCCCTCTTTCCCCAAATTTCCAGTTTTTCCTTCCTGAGAATTTGCTTCCATATCCAGCCTATCCACCCACCCCCTGCATTCTCCCCGACCCCTCATTCTTACCCACATTTTGGTGTCCGCCCATCTATTTTCTCCCTTGGCCCTGCCGTTGGTGTCCCTCCCCCCCCGTCTCTCTCCACTGCTCATTACTGCCACCACCGATGGTGAAAGAGGTTATGTTTTTACCCCTTTTGGGTGGTTGCGAGACTACCCTTATTCTCAGTTTTTTCCCGTCTGTCTGTATGTTTGTATGTATGTATGTTTGTTTGTTTGTATGTAATGGACAGCTCTGGAGGCCAGAGGAGTCACCCGATTTTGATGAAACTTGACTGGTAGGTTCATACCAGGATCTAGTAGTATGCTTTTGAGCACCGTTGCTATAGACGC
>CM068952.1:43848126-43862284 GCA_035128595.1 Eptatretus atami
CAGCAACGGGACTTTGAAATTTTTGAAAAATCCTAAAAAATTAATTTTTTCAAAAATCAGCTTCCGCGCTTTTATGCGCACTATAATCAACCCCTTTGTCAAAAAATTTCAGCCCGATCCGTCAAAAAACTGTATGACTAGTATGCAATTATGTAGCGACCACCCATGTCGCCTATCGGCTTGTCTGTTTCTTGCAAAATCAAAGATTTTTCAAGTATATTGGTTGGTCGATTTTGTCCGTCACCTACAGGTCACAATTCTCAACTGATCGTCATGAAACTTTACCAAGTTGTAGAGGTAGTCTCAACCGAGAAGCCTATTGATTTTGAGGTCAAAGGTCAAAGGTCAGCTTGAGGTCAAATTTCTAAAATCGTCATTTTTTTCATCCGATTGACTTGAAATTTGAACAAGATTTGCATATTGCGTCACTGAATTTGGAAACCAACTATTTTTGAGGTCAAAGGTCAACTCGAGGTCAAACTTCTAAAATCATCAATATTTATCTGACATATCGTCAATTTTCATCTGATTGACTTGAAAATTAAACAGCAATTGCATAGTACTTTACTGAATTGTGAAACCAAACTACAGTATTTTTGAGCTCAAAAGGTCAAAGGTCAACTCAAGGTCAAACTTCTAAAATCATCAATTTCAATCTGAAAAATAATCAATTTTCATCCGATTGACCTGAGCTTTGATTAAGATTGTCAATTTAAATCTTAATGAAATGGACAATTTGATGTATCCATGGCAACCTTTTGGAGAGGGGGATGGATTTTGCAAGTATCGTGCTCTGCATGATGTCTTCTTTGTCTGTTTGTCTGTGTACAGGATATCTCAAAAATTTGTCGATGGATCCGAACGAAATTTTGTGGACAGGTTCAGTGTGTGACAAGGAGGACCTGATTCAATTTTTGGTGAAGATTCGAATCCGGATCCGACTACTAGAATTTTTAAGTGATTCTTCACCATTGAGAGATAACAGCCAAAAACGATATATAGCATGATATCTCAAAAAGTTGCAGACTGATTCGGTCGAAACTTGGTGGACAGGTTTGGTGTGTGGTAAGGAAGAAATGATTAAGTTTTGGTGAAGATCTGAATCCGGATCTGGATACGAGAATTATTCGATTTTTAAAGTGATTGAGAGATGGGGCCAAAAATGATATATAGCATAATATTTCAAACGAGAAGGGTACTCGGTGGTGCGCACACCTCAGCCACGTAATGCCTGATCCACAAGAACATATCAGGCCCAATACATTTTTGAAATATCATGCTCCACAGCACCATAGGCATCTCTTAACACCAGTTTACACTGCTTACCACCTCGAGAGTGTGGTTGTTGTGTGGCCAGTAGTTCCGACACGATAAACAAATTCACATTCCCAGGTTATACCTGCACGTCACATGCTGAACGGCCATCTTCACCTACAAAGTACAACCATGAGTAACTGTTTGCACACGAATGAATGAATGAATGAATGAAGAGTTTATATTTACACCTCTTTGTACTTGTTGGCATCTCTCAGTTTATTGTATCTCGTTGGTAGAACTTTTTGATTACTCTACATGTAGTTTCCAGCCAGGGTTATGCATTTCCCCCCACACTTTGGCTCTCATGAACCTTTATGAAAGGAGAAAAAAAAATTTCTGACTCTTCCCCAATTTGAATAAAATGGAAACAAACGTATCTGTGATCGTCGGATCGGTTCCAGATGGAACGACATCCCATTATTCCAGCCGTCTAGTGCAGTGCCAGCAGGGGGCCATTGAACGGGGAGCACTTCGATCATCCTTTGAAGGTTACTTGCTATAAGATGGCACTTTCATCATCTTTCACTCACTCACTCACTTGAGCACAGTTTTTTTATTTTTTTTTTAAAGTGGATCCACTGACGTTTTCATGATTTTATCAACCATTTTCCGTGCGGAAGGATAAGTTTCCTGAAACTGAGAATCAACATAACCAATAAGCCTGGAACCATCATGGTGGTTTTCGTGATTGAAAGATATATTTTTATATGAAACCATTTCAAGCATCGGGCAAGTTTAAGGTGAAATGGACATATTTATATGTATATATATATATATATGTATTTTTTTTGTCCTTTCCATCGTTTTTGACTTTGAACGTGTCACTGATGTCATGTATTCCATGTTTTGTGCAATGATTATTTTCGTTTTATTCATTTTTACAATGATTGACAAGATATTAAGTTTGTTTTTCCAATTCAAAGATGTCAAATTCATTCATCCATAAAATAATGTTCACTGCACATAATAGCTTCTCACAGCGTTTTCTTCTTCATCTTCTTTCTTAACGGCCACAACCATGCGGTTACATTCTTGCGGGGTTTGTCGGGGGAAGTTGTTGGCCCAAGTCTTTCATGAACCGCCTGGCCAGGCCTGATCTTCGACAAAGTTAGAGCAGGAATTTGGAATTTGTTCACGGTGTTGGCGATAGCTCGCCTACTCTTCACGAAGGACGCTTTGAGATCTTTATTGCCCACCAACTAATGCCAACAGACTGAACACCCAACTTAATGTCCATCCCATGGAGTGAAGGCATACACATCGATGAATTTCCCTGCCTGTGAAACACCAAGACGACGGTTTATATACCGGGTCAGGATTCAAACCCAGGTTAGACAGCTTCGAGGCGTGAGTGTGCATACCTCCAGCTCATCTTGCCAGCCCCTTGATGTGGTTACATAGCATTAAGAAGAGCTTTCAACAACAAGCAGTTTTCACATTTATGTCAGTATCAAGGACTTATTAGCAAAAAATAATGGATAGAAGACTTCAGCGAAGTGATTTTGGCTCCGAGACCAGCCTGTTAAGGGACAAAAGCACAAGATGCAAGTGGCAGTACAATTATCATACATGCCTTTTCAGAGACATTGAGACAAAGGGATGGGGGCAGCGGACAGGAAGAGCTTGGTGAAGGGAAATAAAAGAATTCTGTAGGCAACGACAGTGGTGAAAAAAAGGGTGAAGATTATGTTGTGGTTTTCTCGATATTGAGATGTCGATGTTAAAGTCAACTCCCAATTCCCATCTTGGCATATTGCTAGTCTGGTGAACTGACCTTTTGCAGTGACGCATTTCGGAGAAAAAGCCGTTTTGTTGCTTGTTTGAAAACCCGTTTTCCAATCTGTGTTCTGTTGCGATAACTAAACATCTGCAATTACTAAGTGGGAGCCCAGCTTGTTGAGCCATAACAGCTTGTTTTGAAAATTAAGGAAATTGTAGGGAAACGGTGGATGATGTGCCTGATCCATTCTTTAGTCTATGCCTCTCTGGCCACCCGTTGCTGGGCACTGGAAGCCGGCCGCCGTATATTTCAGTGCTGTGTGACAACCACAGCTGAAATTGGGTCGTAACGCCACTCAGCCCGGACAACCGCGGCCCAATCCGCAGCACTTGACCCAGTCGTAACCCAAGCCTACGCTATAGGATCTAGATGTAATCCTTATTTAAAGCCCTCGCTGTAACTCCAGCTTTAAGAACAATCCTGACTATACTACAACACAAACACACAATGCATCACAGACAACAATGCAGCTTAACCAGAAACTGGATACAAACCCATAATGCTACCTTTTTTTCCTGTGTGTAAAAATCATCTCTTACAAAGTCAACTGAGATATTCTTACCTGTATTTTGGACTCGGAATGATGGTGCAATAAGTAGTTGTTATACAACTGATTGTATAAACTCTCTGATTTTTATTGTAATCGGCTATGTATGTATGTATGTTTGTCTGTCTGTCTGTCTCTGTCCATCCGGCACGCTATCTCCTCCTAGACGATGGGGCAGAAATTCACCAAACTTGCTCTTTATGATCACTACATTGCAAGAAGGTGCAAGACATGTTATGTTATTTTTGGCCCCGTCCCCCTGGGACAATGTCAAAAGGTCAAATACCGAAAAATGCAATTATGGGCACATTTTAAAATGAAACTTTGTATATTGTTACATGTTGACCTCAAAGCACTGCACAAAGACCTCAAAGGAGGTGTTTATCTCCGGACGTGTCTGGGCGGTGTTTGTCTCCGGGCCATGTTTGTAGTATGAGTGATAGAAAATGGATTTCAGACGTTATTTTGTTTCCATCTTCACTGTTATTCTATGCGGAATCATTTTCATGAAACAGTATGAATCGTAATTGACGCTCCACCGCACATCTGCCTTCCCTTCCCAACCCCTCCTCACTCTCCCTCCATCCTCCCTCCGCCACCCTTCCTCTCTCTTTCCCCCTCCACCTCCTCACTCTCCCCCACCCATCTTTCTCTCCCTCCTCACTCTCCCCCCTCTTGCTATTCCCGTCAGCGAAGCGACAGATGGTATTTGTTAGTTATTAATAAACTTCTACATGTCCTTTATCATTCACTATAATCAATCTAATTCGGCATTCAACTTCTGACAAAACATTTTCCAACATAGCTGTAGGGATGGATGAAACAGCATCAACAATACGATGTTTAAGTTCAAGGCCCCTTGGTTTGCTCGTGTAGACTTTACTTTTTTTTTAACCCCAGAGATAAAAAAAAAAAAATCTAAAGGTGTTAAGTCCTGTGAACAAGCTGGCCATTTCATAGGTCCTCCTCAACTAATCCAACGGACTGGCAAAGTTAGATTTAAAATCACTTGAACAATTCGAGCAAAGTGAGATGGTGCTCCGTCCTGTTGAGAGATAGCTCTTTGTAGCAAGTCAGGATTTTCTTGTGTTTGCAGAATAAGGAACTCCTTGCCGCATGCGGAGGTACGGAATGCTGGTGACAGCGCGTCCATCAAATAAATAGGGTCCGTAGATGTGAGAACGTGACATGGCGCACCAGCCGTTTACTTTAGGTGAATCCCTTTCATGTTCATGCAATTCATGCAGATTTTCTTTCCCCCATATTCTACAATTTTGCTGATTAACTTTGCCTAATATTTGAAACGTTGCCTCATCGCTAAAAACGAGATTTGATTAAAAAAAACACAAAAAAAATGTTCGGCCGTTTATATCTGTTCAATTTATTATTTACAAACATTTACTCTCGTTTCATTATCCTCCTGTAAAAGTTTATGAACCGTTTGCATTTTATAACATTTCAACCTCAATTTTTTTGATGAAGGATATCGTGAACAGCCACCATCTTCGTATTGAGTCTTTTCAGGCACTTGGGGGGGGGGGGGGAATGAAGTTCAAAAAGTTGGACCGCTGAGAGCATGACAGTGCAGCACCATCATGCCCATTATAGGATGCTATGCACACCGCATTGCTTGACACGGAAAGTGAAAGTGTCCAAAATAGAGAGCTCAACCAGCGGGTTATCATTTTGGGGGTGTTTTCAGGCCATACATCGGTGTGACATCAACATGACAGCATATACAATATAATTTAATTAATTGAAGCCTCAAATTCCAATCAAAGTTCAAGTTTAAGTTGAATTCACCAAGTAACTCATGAAAGGAAACATCCGTAATATGAATACACATATTTGTATCCATATACTTTTGTTTTTTTTAAAATAAAATTACAAGTAAAGTCCATCATTAAAGTCAATCAAAATAGTCTTTGTGGTCAATGCCATGAAGGGGGAAAGAAAAGATGAGGAAAATGTATTGGACACAAATTGAAAGAACAAAAGCATGATTTTTTTTCAATTACAACGTCACAGTTATAGGCCGTATGCAGCGCAATGAGATGATCTGGTCAAATTTTTTTAAAATACATCGAGACCGGTACTTATTGTTCCCCGAGTCTTTCAGCAGGGTTCCAAGTTGCAGCCTTCTCGGATACTTCCTGGCAAACTGATCCACAACCCTTTCTTCATCAACATCAGTTGTTGTGAACGTACATGAGGGCCAATGCGGACAACCTGTCTTGGGCCATGCTTCCTTCAGGTGGGTTAAGGTGTTCAATATAAAGCTTTAAGGTGTCAGGTACACACCGATTCCCCATAAAGGGTGGAAAATCACCAGAAAACAACTTTATTCGACGAAACCGCATTTTACATTATACATTTAAATGTGTACGCACATTGCGACAAAGGTCCCAAATTGAAATGCTTCAACAACATGAAGCCATTTTCCCCAAATTTGTTACATAATTGGTGAGGTTATCATTCCGACAGCCAAAAATTGCTATGATTTGGAAAAAAAGAAAATCCAACGTTTGTAACATACAGTAAAAAAAAAAAAAGCAGTCTTTGAGGATTGCGAGTAATCTTCAATTCACTTCGGTGCACCCTAGAAAGTCATAATTCATGAATTTAAATCCAAACCTCGTCGATATATTTGTATACATCATCATAAAGGAAATTTAGTTCGGAATCCGATGAGCACACGTAGAAACGTTCGGAATTAATATTGATGACACTTCGCTTGTCTTCCGCGAATTACCCCATGGCCCGATTGCTAGCAAAGGTGTTCATGGCGAACCATGATGCACTATATTTCAACGGTCATTCAAAAGGATAATTATAAACACGAGAATCGTCGAACATCGAATCGAGAATTTAATCTTACTCGCAGTGCGTGTTCATACTGAAAAGCAAGATCAAGCGAGCTTTCACCCTGCTACTCCAGGGGGAGGCTTCCGTATTCCCCGAGTTCACCTTAGGACGCGTGACTAAAAATAATGCTTCAAAATAATGTGGACCTTTTTTTTGTTGGAGGGAGGTGGGAACACACCCGACGCACCCCCTCTGGGTATGCCACCGAGTTCCTCCACCGTTTTGATTCAGTCTTGGTCTCAAGGTCCCATTGGTGAACTCGCGACTCATCCCCAGTGACCGGATGTGACAAAACCTCTGCTGGATTCTCCAATAACTCTTTACTTGAGTCCACTCTCGAGTGGCAATGTTACACACCGAGGTTGAAAGGCACCCATCTTCCAGAAACCAATGACAAAACAAGATGTTCACGGATAATGGTTTGAATGCTTCTAAAGAAATGCCAAATTGTTTTTCAGGTTCCAAAAGCCTTCATTTGGTGATCAGACATTATCATGCTTTCCACAGCAGAGATTGTTTCTTAACTGGTCGCATCCGAGGATCGTCCAGACCTGGGGCCATCTTCGATCAATTCCCTTCCATTTTGAAATGTCATGTCACTGTGGCACTGTGGTATAATGAAGGCCATTCTCCCCTCTCACAAAAAGCACACACCTATGGATTGTGCTTTTCAATGCATTCTTCCTTGTATATTTGACTGTGCGTTGCGCGAATATATATATACTTTAAAAACTTCAAAATTGTTGATATATGTTTTATAACTCTATCGTTAGTCATGGCATTTAAATGATACAAGCAATAACAAGAAAAAGAGCAATCAGACATTGCAGCCCCTCGCCAGGACTTGGTTTGTGTAGTGAATTTTGTGTCGTGTACTTTGTGTGGTTTTGTGTTCTGGTTGGTGTGTTCCGTAATTAAGAATGGTCATAATTAGAACTGCCACTTTATAACTACTGGCAGTGATGACCGGGTACCAAGACACCCCGCTTTGATCGGACACCTGACCCTGACCCATGACGTTTATTATCATTATCCAATTGAATTCAGAATGCGATTGAAATACATTCAATTCAAATCAAATGAAAGACCAAATAGGTACAGTCCTGCATTGGAGTCGTCAGGAGGAACCCAAACAAGCAAAAAGCAAAGATGGAGTCATCAGGAGAAACCTGGATACGAATCAGGTTTCAGCTGCTACTCCTCTACCCTCAAACCCAACCAGGCACAGCCTTATTCCAAAAAAAGAAAAAGAAAAAAAGAACCCAGATCAAAAAAAATTTTTTTTTTATGGCTGCCAGACCATGAGTCCGATGAGGTTGAAATTTAAAACATATATTCCCTATCACTACTAGATCATAATTGTGAAGTTTCTCGTCAATCGATGAAGTGGTTCAAGATATTTTTAAAAAGATTTTCGTTCAATCCAATATGGCTACCAGACCATGTGACGAATCAATTATATTCGTCAACACCCTGGAATCCCCCAAGGCTTGGGGAACACATGGGTGAAGTTTCCATCGTAAATCTGTTCCGGAGTGGATTTTTAAAGGTTTTCGGGTCAATTCAATATCGCTGCCACACCATGTGACCTATAGATAGGTGGTCATACCTGTAAGGTTTCACCTCGATCTGTTCAGCCATTTTGGAGAAGAAGATTTTTGAAGGTTAAAATTAAAACGAAAAAGAAATGGCTGCCCAAGCACATGACGAATGACGTCATCAATTTTTTTTTCTTCTGTTAACCAATTTATATTTAGGTGATCCTCAAAATTTTTCATACTGATCGGATGTAGTGATCGGATTCTACATATGCAATTATTACGTTGCGACGAAAGCACCTATGACGTCATAACAAGTCACACTTATTCCCCATGAGGAGTACTTGCTATGTGCCAAGTTAAAAAAATTTTCCTTGCTGCGGTTTCAGACATACAGAGGTCCAAAGTTTTTGCTTTTTTTTCCAACATGGCTGCCACACTACGTGACCTATGACGTCATAATTATCATTGAAACATTGTGCATGAGAAGTCGATCCTTTGGTGAAAATTTCCTCTCAATCTGACAAGCAGTTGTAGAGAGAGAAAAACACAAAGTTCTGTGCGGACAAACAAACAAACAGACAGACACACAAACAGACCCGAATGCAATTCCCTCTCTGGTAAGGGTAACAATGGAAATTTTCACAAAGTAATTTAATCACAAAAGGGTGAAATATAATACTGAACATTGTATTTACTTTATTGCTGTAAATAATTGCAAATGCTATTATCTGTAACTTGTAAATGTGAGCAATATTTCTCTTTGTTGGTCTCCTCAAGATAACTCATTCAGATTGGCACTCAAATCCAACTTGGCAACACCAATTCTATTAATGTATTGTTTTACTGTCAGAAAAACACAAAATTAAATGTTGCAAATCTTATTTTTGTTTATTTCTCAAACTGCTTTGTCACAGCTCATAATTTGTTCATCAGACTTACACAAACAATAGCTGGGAGTAAATGAACTGACCATGATCAAGACAGTGTGACCACTCCTTGGCTTTTTTCACAAGATCTTGGCTATTCGTTGTTCACCTTGGCGTCGTGGTTTTCTATAGGTTTTCTTGGCGTATAGGTTTTCTATTATTATCATCGCTTTTCCGAAACCTTGTGATTCCTGGCTTTTTTCATTGGCTCACCTTGGCATCTATCTATAATTCCAGCAATGTGTGTGTGTGTGTGTGTGTGTTTTCTGTGTGTCTGTGACCGCTGTTTCTCGACAACACTGGTCCAATCTAATTGAAACTTGCCAGTATATTGCTGGGGACCTGAGATGTGCCTTTTCAAGGTTTGATATTAATCGAAAGTGCTCCCAAGTTATGGCATTTATTTACCAACCAATGACAGGACAGATTGCTGCGTAGGCGTGGCCGATGCGCATTTAGTTACCAATCACAGGACACGTTGCTGCGTAGGCGGGCTGCGTATGGCCGGTGCGCGGCGGCCGACAGACTCACGTGCCGTGCCGGTTACGATGGGGATGATCGGTGCCTTAGTTACCGTGGCGTAGGAGTGGCAATGTTCAATGGCAGCGAATGTCATGGCAAGCAAAGACAGGGAGGTAAACTTGATTTTAATTTGGATTTTAATTAACTCTGTGTGTATATCACAGCAGTTGTTACTTCAATGCAAGCGATAATTCGTGAATGCATGTGAACATTCCGTACGGGCACGCACCACTTCCGGATAGTGATGATAATGTATTCTAATAATTTCTCGATTTCTTAGGCGCATTTATAGATAAACACAATGCCCAATCCAGTCGTCGTTTACGAGAGCGAAGGAACGGCCTGTGTGGTTGTTTCTGGTTCGCGGTTTGAAAGTTTTTTTAATTTATTTATTTATTTTGGTTTGCACGTACGGCCATGCACGTACGGGCACGCGAGAGCGAAGGAATGGCCTGTGTGTTGTTTCTGGCTCGCGGTTTGAAGTTTTTTTAAAAATGTATTTATTGGTTTGCATGTACGGCACGCACGTACGGGCACGCACGTACGGGCACGCGAGAGCGAAGGAACGGCCTTGTGTGTTTGTTTCTAGCTCAGCTTTGAAAGTTTTTTTTTTGCACGTCCGGCCACGCACTGACGGGCACGCACATACCGGCACGTACTAGTTTATGAAAATGAGGAGTCGTCACACTGGATCAAGGGAGATAAAACAAAATAATTTAACAAGGAAAATGACTTGGTGGGTTGTTGTACGTTAACTTACAAAACTGCACAACAATGCAAACACAAACGCCAGAAATTTCTCTTCAATAAATTTATTTTGTCTTTGTCACAACTAGCTTAAATTAGCTCCTTCTTGATCTGAGATGTTGAGGATCGAGGAGTTTGGAATTTTTTTTGCATACTAACTCAACGCATACTAAGTCATGGGAGAGCTTTGAGTAGAACACAGAATGGATCAGGAACCACAGAACAAAAGGAACAGTAAAAAGATGGGGAACACCAACAGCCAGGTTGAGGGACAAAACAGAGGTAGACTTGGACAATGCAGGATAAGGGGTGTGGGAGGATGCAGGGGTTGGACAAGAACAAGATGGACACAGAAAAAAACTTCCAGGAAGGAAGAACTGGAAATTTGGGAGGTGGGGGGTGGGGGGTGGCGGGAGGAAGATGGGTTGTTTAACGGGGGTAGAAAATATCATGTGTTTGATGGGGGATGATTGAGATGGTGTGAACAGCTGTCTTGAAGACCTGGAGGGAAGAATGAGTTGAATAGAATGTGGAAGTTGGTCCAACAGGTGGGGGAAGAATAGAAACAAATGTATAGAGGTGAGCAGTGATTCTGGATTTGGGGATTTTTACCAGAAGAGGTTGATGGTGGACTACATGTGGCCGGCAAATTCCTGGGGGGGGGGGCAACGACAAAGCAGGAAAGAGCATGGGGTGCAAGACTTGAAAGGAAATGGTAGAAGACAGAGAGACCACTGACATGTCTACGATTTATTTGTTTATCAGCAGGCCAGTAAGAGATACAGGGCGAGGCAATTTTTTTTTTTTGAGGCATTCTGCAAATGGAGGGATGGATCATGGATGAAGGGTCGGTGGGAATGTATGCAATTTTACTGAACAAAAATACGGCCATTAATACATTTGGATTATCATTTTGATAGACTTCTGAATTATGATTATGATCACAAAATTCATAAACACTTAAATGCTCTGAGCAATTGAAATCTCCATAAAGAATGGCATGCAGCTGGTGAAGTGTTCATCCAGATAGTGTGTCAATTCCATATTTTTGAAGTATATGTGAACGGAAGCAGTCACTACATTAGAGTATTGTATGTAATTATCTGATATTTTAACAGCAAGTATATATTCACTTGAGCAGTGATGCAAACTGGGAATTTTGCCTATCGGGCTTTGCACAAGGGCAGCCTGCCTCGGGGCCATCCATCCAGTCGCTATCAATACCAGAGCACCTTCATTTTCTCTCCTAAGAATGCATCTCCTTGGCACTGCGACGTGCTTTGTCTTGTCTGCGGCTGGTCCTTTCGACCTCATTTGAGGCTCCTCTGTCTTCCTCTGCGGCCCCATCTTTCTCTCTCAACACTCTCTATTTGCTCTCCATATTCTGAGGTGAGGACTTCAAACCACCCCTGTTGATCTTTTTCATTTTTCTCCAAATTATATTGCCTTTGTCTTAGTCTCTGTGTCTTTTCTGAAGAAGGCATTTCAGCCTGAAAAAGGCTATCTAAGACTGTTGATGTGGCCTTTCGATGTAACAAGGCAATTCCATAATCTCCTTCTGCATAAAGGTTCACAGTTAATGCATAAATGTCATATATATTGTTGCGAAAATGGCCCTTAGTGTGTTATTAAATATAGGATTAGCCCAGATCCCCCATAAATGCTGTTTAGCCAGGTTGTTCGGTAATTGGACGTACATGTGTGTCGGGAGGTGTAGCAGGCTGTTCATTGTTCGTGCGGTGGTGGTGGACCGAAAGGTTTCTTCTTCCTTCCCCTCTCCGGACGAGCCCCGCCCAGTCGGCTGAGAGGGTGTGGCCCAGAGAAGTGAGCGCCGAAAAGTCGAAGGTGGGACTGAGAGGTGGTGCGATCGGCAGTAAGAAGGAACTCGCCCTGAGCCACGATACGGGCGATCGGCAGTAAGAGTGACTGCCTGCTTTGTTGAGTCTGCCTTCTGCTGGGAGAGAGGTGAGCGAGCGCCGGTAAGGAGACGTGAAACTGCAGTCGGCTTTGAGGCGGGCGAGCTTCGGGAAGGCGGTGGTGAACCTGAGCGCGCCGAGTCTGCCATTTTGGCAGTGGGAGAGGCTGCCTGCACGTCGAGTGAGTCTGCCATTTTGGCTAGTGGGAGAGGCTGCCTGCAGTCGAGTCGGCGATCGACTCTTATGAGAGGTTGACCTCCGCCTGCGCGGAGCCCAACACCTCGATTTGGCCTTGTCTGGTGAAACAGGCCAGGCCTGGACTTGTATGCTGACCTTGTGAAAAGCAGCTGGAGCATACCACGTGGATCTTTCGCTCTGGTGCAGTCGACCTCGCGTCAGAACCGCGCTGAGGCTGCGTGCACAAGCGGTGCTGGGAGAATAAAAACGACGACTCCATTTTGCCACGCGGCGTGTTTGAGCTTGGCGCTCGAATCGTAGATATCGGCTGTCACGAGCAACATTCGTGCTCCGACACTTTTTCTCTCGTCACGAAGCATCACAAGTACTCTGTGTCTTGTCTGCATGCTGTCCATGTCTTGTCTGCATGTTGTCTAAGGTTTATCTCGTTGGGTCCCCTTCGAAACCCGTAATCCGTAGCTCCCGAGTTAAGAACGGGTTATAGATTAATTATAACATTGTCGTGAATGCTTTGCTTGGTTGTGTTCCCTGATGTGTCCCCAATTAATCTGGCTGATTCGTATGAAGTTGCCGCTTTGAATTAATTCGTGCCACACCGAGGAACGATCGGCTCGATTCGAATATTAAAACCCAAACGGGCTACGGACTGGGGAGACTCCGCTCGGTCTGTGACAAATCCAGTCTGTAGCGGGGGCTATTCCACCAGCTGGCAGGCACAGGTGTATTTTGGTGTCGTGATCTGAGGGCGTAACCCGAGAATATGTGCCGAACCAGCCGGCGTTATAAGCCGGAGACGGCGGTGGTTAAGTGACGCCGAATATCAACATTTGGCTGTCGAAGAAGGGTGCAAAACCCAAACTGGTTACCGGACGGTGATTGACATCACCCTCCGCGCTGAATCCTTAACAATATACAGTATATGTATATATATGTATGTAGATATATGTTTATATATGTAGATGTAGATGTAGATATATATTATATATATGTATATATGTATATATACATAAATATATGTAATATATAATATAAATATATGTATATATATATTATAACCACATGGGGATTTTCAGAGCACCAGATCCTCACATTGTGCCAGCTGACATTCCCCAATACATGAAAGCAAGCTTCGCTCGTGAACATGAACATGACCTTTTTCATGTAGTGTGTGTGTTGCATATGTATGATATATATATGTATGTTGTAATATCATAAATATGTATATATATATGATATTGTATGTTGTATATATATATGTTATATGTATGTTGATGTATATATACTACATATATATGTATGTATATATATATATGTATGTGTGTTATATATATATACATATGTATGTTATGTGATATATATATTATGCATGTATACTATATATATATATATTGTTGCGAATTCCGCGCCGGCGGCGGATCGGCCACGTGACTCGAATGCGACCGCCTCGCCCACCGGACGGACAATTCAGTCGTGACCCTCCCGGACTAACGCCGGGAGCCAGTCACGGGTGGGCCTTTCGGCCTCACCACGATCGTGCCAATCCGCACCCGCGTGGATAGGGTTGTTCGCCAAACTCGACTACCGAAGTACCCAGGCGGATGGTAAACCGGGCGATCGCACTCGCGCACAGGTCGACTTCGGACACGACCGCTTAAGCGGTCCGTTCCGTGCTATCAGGGATAACCGAGCGGTGTTATCGTCGGCTCGACGGTCTGATTAATTATCGGGCGTCCGCGCCACTCAAACCTTTACGTAAGCAAGATGGAGACCCACAAAGGAAAGGACGCAGCGAACGGGGA
>CM068952.1:43882720-43899715 GCA_035128595.1 Eptatretus atami
ATATAATTATATAGATATACATATGTAGATATAGATATAGATATATAGAGAGAGGAATAAGCACCGAGAGTATGCACCAGCCAACCAACCGAGTGCCTTTTCGAAAATGGTGTGTAAATCACCAAAAACGATGCCAATGAGGGTATTTAAGGGGAAACTTTGAAATCGTCGTTGAGATAGAAGCAGTGCAATGTCCAACAGGTAGCCTCCATGAGTAGAGGGGGTTCAGCGAAGAATACCTCACCGTGTATGATATAAGAAGCGAAGCTGAATCTCCATAGACCAGGGCTGAAGTTGGTCCATTATGGTCAGGGAATAGGTGAGTCCATGGGTGTCGATCGCTACTTAAAAGTGGGGGGGGACATTGCAAGTGCAAATCGCGAAGCGAATTGTGATGACCGGGCAAGTCTCGCCCCTGCAAGTTGTTGAATTCAGACGCTCTTTGCTGTGGTGCATTCCGAGCATTTAATCTGACCGCCTTTGCCGCGTTTCTTTGAAATAATTTAACTAATAAAAGGGGGCACTTTTAATTTCCTGCTTCTTATTGGTGCCAAAGTTTATTATTATGCTGAAAAACCAAATTTAAACATGTATTTAATACTTTATTGTTACTTCTACTTTTCATCTTTAACTATTCAAGATCTACAAACATGCAAACACTCCACCCCAACCCCCCTCCAAAAATACACAGTGGTACGTCCATAGATAAGTTTGGCAGGGGGCTCCTCCTTCTGATTCCGAATTTATTTATCTTTCTTTCCCTCTTTCGCATACTCTGCAGCTGCTGATAGCACATCAAATTTGTTTGGGGAAGTTGTCACAAGAGTATCTAGTAAAACTGAAAACGGCGGCTCGGGCAGCATTTGTTTGAGTACCACGATAGCATTGTTTATATGGAGACCACCATATTGTTAAGCGGACCTGAGCACTCCGTTGCATTGGAGTGCTTGCTTTTGCTCTTTGAATCAATCGAGCCACTTGACAAGCAATAACAAGTTGCTTGCTAATGGAACACACCCCGAGTTTTAGTATAGCGCAGGCATGATGGGCCGAACGGCTTCCTCCTGGGTCGGATATCCTTGTAAAATGGATAAAAATTTAAAGGTTAATCACCCCCTTCATTAATCCCTTCCAGCATTTATCATTTATCAAATTGGTCTGAATGGATAAACACCAGAGGCCTTTTCACTGGGGATTCGGATTAGCTCATGGTCCAGACTGATGATGCCTGTAGTCAGGATACATAATTATGAATTAGTTGATGCATTTTGGGAACATCCTGCATCTGGGCCTGTGTGGATTGTACAGAGTAATGCATTTTATATTTTATTTCAGCAAAAAAGTGTGGGGAGGGAACAATCAATGTTATCCCCATAGTCAAAAATGTGGTGGGGTGTCATGTTATTGACACCCATGGGTGAGTCTCTGAACTCTCCCAGCTTCGCATACAGAAGACCACCGATTCCTCCTTCACTGATTATGCCGGTTTACAAATGATATGCACCACTTAAAACAGAGCGTGGTAGCTCAAGAAAACGTGTCCATGCCTTCTCTCCTCATTGTCCTTATCTCATTCTCCTTCAGTTCTCCAACTGCTGATTTCCTATTGTTGGTGTTGTTGTTGTGACTTAACAGGAAATATAACAGCCAATATAACCTTCACCAAAGCACAAATTTAAAGTTATACTGCTCCGTAACTATATATATATATATATATATATATATATATATATATATATATATATATATATATATATATATATATATATATTAGCCCTTGTGTACAACAGTCGAAGTTCAGTTGCAAATTTATTCAACTAGACGTCAAAACAAAATTAATCGTCATAACACGAAACCATAAGCACTTTCTTGGGATTTCCATCATCTCTTAAGGATATAGTAACACTTATTAGAATAGGGGGAAAAAAAATCAAATCTGTCTTCACATATATTCAATTATCAAAAGTGACTCCCTTTTTGCCTTGAGAACTGCCTCAACTATATGTGGCATTGATTCATTTAGTTTGTGGATTATGTTTGAGTGAATTTTTTCCAAACAGTTTTGTTTTGCACTGCAGATGATAATGACTGCTCACATGAATTTTTTTTATCTCTCTCGTACGTATCGACGCATTTATTCTGTTGAGAGCCAAAGAATATGAATAACTATCTTTCATAAAAATAATATTTTCTGTTTGAAATCATAGTTTGAGAAAGCTTGACATTTATATAAGTGGACTCATACTTTTGTACCCATCCTGTACATATCGTAGAGGTTTGTGGTGGTTTTGATTATATAATCCATGATTTTCACAAAAAAGAGGTTTTTCCAACCAAACTTGGGAGTGGGTTTTCATCCACCAAATTTGAAACACAACAAGGAGATTTAGGAGATTTATATTTAAGAAGAAGAACCAACAGAAGAACCACTTTTTGTGGGAAAAAAAAAATCATAAAAAAATACCTGTCTGTATTTGTGTTTTATATATGTACATACACGTCTTTTTGTGTTTGTTTATTACCTCCGCTACCGGAGGTGAAGGAGGTTTTGTTTTCACCCCTTTCTGTCTGTCTGTCTGTCTGTCTTTGTCTGTTTGTTTGTGCACAGGATATCCCAAAAAGTTTTGCACAGATCTGGATGAAATTTTGTGGACAGGTTCGGTGTGTGACAAGGACGAACTGATTAAATTTTGGTGAAGATCGGTTTCCGGATCCGACTTCTAGAATTTTAAAAGTGATTCTTCACCATTGATGGATAGGGCTAAACCGATATACAGTATAACACGATATCTCAAAAAGTTGTGGATGGATTCGGATGAAACTTGGTGGACAGGTTGGGTGTGTAGTGTAAGGACGAATTGGTTCGATTTTGGTGTAGATCCGAATCCGGATCTAGATACGAGATTTATTTAATTTTTAATGTGATTCTTCACCATTGAGAGATGGAGCCAAAACCGATATAGTGCTGTAGAGCATGATATTTCAAGAATGTGTTGGGCCCGATATGTTCTCATGGATCAGGCATTGCGTGGCGAGGTACGTGCTCTACTGAGTGCCCTTCTATTTTCATTTATTCTAATTGTTGCCATACTATTCTTCCATTCCCCAGCTGCATTTTCTGTGCCTTAGAATAAAATCGATTATGAGCCCCGAGGACGAGGTGATAGGTTCAATCAAATGTGGAATTGTTGGTCTTGTTCTTTATTCGCAGATGCTCTGATTATGGGCAGATATTGCTTTAAAAGTTTTACTTTGTGTTCTTTCAGGTTGGCCTTCATGAGTTTGGTGTATTATGTTTCCAATGTGAAAAGTTTCTGCTTATAAAGAATGGATTCTAAAATTCTTGTTTCCCGATCCACACTCGTCATGTTTCAATTCCACAGCTGTTGTTATCTTGGTGAAGTCGCCAAACCAGGCATATACGTGCTTTTGTCAATGGCATCTTCTTTCCCTAGATCAACCTTGTGAAGACCTGCTGTCTGGATTGCTGCCGGACTCTGCTTTCTCTGCCTCATCCATTCTCTCTCCAGGACATGCGCCTCAATTTGCACAACTAAACCAGAGGGATGGTGAGGAATATAGATATAGAATTACGAGCGATTGTACCCATGCATGTTAATTTCTACACAAGATAGTATTTGATTATGTGATGAGATATGCCAATTATGGTGACCTCAGAAATGTTAAAAGTAATGGCTTTAATCAGTTTCAATAGCAGCACATGGTGCGAAGAGATTCAAATTAAGTGAAATATACCTAGATGGCATGAAATTTGTGTGGACATATCGATGATGTACAGTGCCTTGAGAATGTATTCACAGCCCTTGACTTTTGTCACATTTTTTTTTTGTGTTACAGCCTGAATTTCAAATGGATTAAATTAAATTTTTTGGCACTGATCTACACAAAACACCCCATAATGCCAAAGTGAAAACAAGTTTGTAGAAATGTTTCCTACAAATTAATTAATCATGAAAAGCTAAAAATGTCTTGTCAATAAGTATTCAACCCCTTTGCTCTGACACTCCAAATTGAGCTCAGGTGAATTCCATTTCCTTTGATCATTCTTGAGATGTCGCCACAACTGTGGAGTCCACTGTGGCCAATTCAATTGATTGGACATGATTTAGAAAGAAACACACCTTTCTATATAAGGTCCCACAATTGACAGTGCATGTCAAAGCAGAAACTTTAAGGATCATTGGTATCTCCCGTGATGACGCCGAGTCTATGGGCCTCTCACTCTCTTCAGGAGGCAGGTCGGTGGTCTTTCTGTCTTCTACCACCTCCTCTCCGGCCTTGCCCCCCCAACCCCCTGCTCTTTCTGCACTCTGCCCCCCCCCATATATTTCTGCAGGGCGCTCAAGGTCCACCAGTAACCCCCTTATGGTGAAACTACCGAAATTAAGAATCACTGCTCACTTCATTCTTTTGTTCCTCTTTTTTTCCTGCCTCTGCAACAAACTCCCACACTCTCTTCAATCCCATTCCTCCCTCCAGGTCTTCAAAACGGCTGTTCACCACCACCTCTTATCGTCCCCCATCCAAACCCTCGATCTTTTCTACCCCCGTTAATCACCCCAAACCCACCTCCTTCAAATTTCCCTATTTAGGTCATCTCTACCGAGATGACCTAATAAGCCGGACCCAATGTCCGTCCGTCGTACGTCCGTCAACAATTTTTCTTTCCGATCTTGATGAAACTTAGTATGTGGGTAGAGGTCGATGAGTGTTGCACAACGATATAACTTTTGTCCGGGTTAAAGGTCAGGGACGAGGTCACGAGGTCACGTAAGTTATAAAAATCGCCATTTTCAAAACCTATCTAGTCTGCCATTCTACAAGATATTCGGCAACTGTTTATTGATTATGATAGTAAAAATATTATCTTGTATCTAACCGGACAGATTTTTGAATTTCCTTCCGTTTGCCGCCACGAACCTGGAAGATGGTCAAAAACACCTCCCGGTACAAAGAAAACTTTTTACTTCCGATCTTGATGAAATTTGGTATGTGGGTAGAGGTCGATGAGTGATACCCAACGACATATTTTTTTCCCGGATTCGAGGTTAGGGTCAAGGTCACGAGGTCACAAAAGTTGTGAAAGTCGCCATTTTCAAAACCTATCTCGTCTGTCATTTTAGGAGATATCTGGCAACGGTAATCGATTATGATAGTAAAAAACATTATAGAGATGACCGTCACCCACACGGGGGTTAATTTTTTCCTTCCTGAAAGTCCCTATAGTACCATCTTGTTTACCCCATGCACCCCACCCCATCCATTTCCCTTCCACAGATCTCCTATTGTTGCTGTTCCCCACTTTTGTGCTTCCCTCTCCCGCCCCTCTTGTCTCCTGCCTTGTTAAATGTTCTGTGTGTTAGCTATTACACAAGCCTCGACGTGGTATCCAAAAAAAACCAACTCTACCATGAAGGACAAGGAACTGTCCGTAGAACTCCGAGATAGAATTGTGAGGAGGTATAGATCTGGGGAAGGGAATAAAACAATTTCTAGTGTTGAAAGTTCCCAAGAGTGAGCTCCATCATTAGGAAATGCAAAGAATATGGAACTACCCAGACTCTTCCTGGAGTTGGCCATCTGACCAAACTGAGCAACCAAACAAGAAAAATCTTGGTCAGGCAGGTGACCAAGAACCCAATGACCACGATGACAAAACTACCGAATTTATTGGCTGAGATGGGAGAACCTACCAGAAGGACAACAGTCTCTCCAGCACTTCACAAATCTCGGCCTCAAGGGAGAGTGGCCAGACAGAAGCCACTCCTGAGAAAAAAGGCACCTGACAGTATGCCTGGAGTTTGTAAAAAGACACAGGAAAGACTATGAGAGCATGAGGAAAAAGATTCCGTGGTCTGATGAGATGAAAATTCAACTCTCTGGCCAGAATGTAAAGCGCTAGGTCTGGCAGAAACCGAGCACAGCTCATCATCCATCCAACACCATCCCTACCATGAAGCATTGTGGTGGCAGCATCATGCTATGGGGATGCTTTTCAGTGGCAGGGACTGGGAGACTTGTTGTATGGCTTTTAGAAAGAAACAAAGAGGCAGTTTGTATAGTGCTCACTAAGTGGTTTAAGCACTCAAGCAAAGCAAGCACTCCAACAAAACAGTTGATAAGGTCTTGGCAAGCGATTTGTGATTGCCGATCGGTCATATAACCCATGCACATGGAGACGCCCGGAATGTCAAGCAATGTCCGAATTGGAGAAATGCACACTATTTTTTTAGCAATCAGATCTGCTGCTGAAGTCAATGAAGAAGTTTAAACTTTGAAATTCGGCTGAGATTAAGAGATTCTAGATCTTATGGCATCTAAGGTTATAGCATGTGTGGAACTGAAATAAAGCCAAAATCGCTGGCGTCTCCGGGCGTTTGTAAGCATTGCAATGTATCCAGCGATTCGGAGGTATGATGAACAGCCATTTGATGATATGAGTGAGGCAAGTGAAAGAAAAAAACTTTATTGCTAACAAACTGTTGTAGCCTGTTCCAAATCAAGGCGTTGTTGAGCAGGCCAAAAGCAATGGCGAATTAACAATGGCCTCGGATACGCCTCGATTAAATATAATTAAAGAATACTTTTAATTATCTCCATAAGGGGTGTTTTAATTAACCCAAACACCCAATTTTCACTCATTCACTACCTTGGAATTCCCTTCGTATGCATGTGAAGTTTGGGGCTGCGAGGTTTCATGGGTTTGTAGTTATGGAGGAGACACGCACGCACGCACGCACACTGACATTTATTAGGATGTATATAATAAAACACATATGGATAGAAATATATATTTATTATACACATACAGTATTCCTAAATGTCAATTTTACACTCTGTGTAGTTGCTGATTGATATGCTCTACCGTAACTTAACTATTTGCATTTAGTCAACTTCTCTCTGATAAAACCCCTGGTAAATTTTTTTTTATTTTTTATTTATGTTTTTTTATTTTCTTGTATTTGCATAGATAAGTCTAAGCTCATGGAGTGGAGAAATGACAGAGGGCATCTGATTCACAGACTGATGGAGAATCAAAGTGGAACACGGAGACAAAAATTATGCATTTGAGTGTATGAGCGGCACGAAGTAAAGGAACAAGAGGAGGTGGAGGTAAGATCAGCGAGAGTAGAAGATAGCACTGGTTGATAAGGTAGAAGTATGAGGTGATTATGGGCAGCACTCTTGAAGGACTGGAGGGAGAGGCATGAGGCAACAGACAGGAGTCAGTTCCACAACTGAAAAAAATAGATGAAGGAATAGAGGTGAGCATTCAGTTTTATAACTAGGTAGGGTAAATAGGTGTAGGAATTCTGGAATAATGCATGAAATCTGTGTGGACTTGAGGAGGACAGAGATGTGAGAGGGTGGGAGGAGTGAAAATGAGGCAATAGAGGACTGAAAGTACACCACCTGCCTGCGGTGGGCGAGAAGCAGACCTATCAAGTTGGCATCCTGCCGAGAAATGCCAATACCAAAGAGCCTTGGACGCTATTCCTTCGACATGTCAAAACATCTTTGAACGAAGTGTTCAAAAATGTTGTAATAAAAAGGAAATTATGGAAGAGAGCGTCAAAAGGATTCACGGGTGTCCAGCCAAAATACAATGCTCCAATTACTATTCAAATGAAGAAAGATGATGATATACAGGAAGGACTTTCTCATATGCATCCCTGGTATTCACCACTACTTTTCCAACCAATTTTTTTTTTTAATGCCTGGTCGAGGGCTTCCTGCATTCAAATTGTTCTGCCTCTTTTGTCACCAAATTGTCATCGGAAGAGCCAGATAATGATGATTAGTGCCAGAAATGATTCATGGTGATGGAGGAGATGTTAATGACTCGATCACTGATGATGTTAAAAAATACTGTGAAGATTTTGAAGAATAACCTGACATGCCACAAAATTTGATTGACGGCTTATTGTGTCTTCCCGGAAGGGGTTTTCCAACTTTTAAATTCCGATTACTGACTGGTCCTTCTGTTCTTAAGGATTATGAGAACAAATAAAGTAATGTATGGTTGCAGAAGTTTTTTATTTATTTTTTTTCCGCTGGTTTTATTGAAAATTAAAATGGCTAATTCTCAAAAGCTTAGCCTAGCGTGTTATGCACTAATCCCTTAAATTAGTGATCACACCTTTACAAATTAGTGCCAGATTTTGCCAATTGTCAAATTTCCACTTTTTTACCTGCAGATTCATGAATATTTTAGTTGAATGAAATGTTTTTCCTTTGAATTTGTTAATATTATGTATTTTTATTTCTTCAAATCCCACTGGTATTTGTCTGATTTAAGCCTTATCCACATATTCCTGCATTAAAAACATTCATTATTTGCAATGAAGCATACATGGATCATGTAATTATATCTGCCGACACTGTAGCTCATGACACAGTAGAATGTAATCGAGGTGAAGGATGTGCGCTAAGCTTATCACATTTGCAAACAGCGTGGTGAGATTTCCATTCTTCAATGTAGTAGAAATGTGTTTGGTTCTACAATGACTGGATGATGCTCTATTACAACTCCTGGTTGATCAACATCTTGAGGTACCTCATAATACTGCATTGCCTTGACAGAGATTCTATGCATGGCAGGCCATGATTAGAAAAATACCATCTGGTATTACACCAAAGTAGGTGTAGTATGTGGTTACAATTGTTATGTTTATAATTCTACATCATCTGACAGGATAGTGCAGATGTAGTGCCATTGCCTCTGAGCTGTCTCACCTGGGTTCGATTCTCGGCATGATGATAAACCTGTCGGATTGGTGTCTGGCTAGTATGGCATGGCAACAATGAGTGTGCAGGCTCTCAAATGGACGTTGAGTTTGGGACCAATCTCTGAGCATTGATTTCTGGTGGATGTTAAATATCTTTTGCCAAAGACTAAATGAGCTTAAAGATAGCTGTTAACCACCATCTCAGTTCATTCCTCATCCATAACCATGATCTTTCCTACCCCCGTTAACTCTCTCCAAGCTCATTTCTTTCTGGGTTTCCAGTTTTTCCTTCCACTTCTGTGATTGAGTTTGTGGTTGTATCCATCTTGTTCACCCCATGTGTCCTCCCCTTGCCCTCATTCTTCTCCACATACCTTATTTCCCACAAGTCTCCCACTATTTTTTCCTTCATCCCTGCTGTTTGCATGTCCCCCCTCTCTTTCTCTTGTACTTTTTGTTCTGTTTCATCCAGATCTGTTCTGTGCTCTAGCTCCTCCACAAGCCTCGACACTGTATACAATTTTTTTTTTGTAATCACTGACATCCTGCCCAAGTTCCAAATTCCTGCCTATACCTGACCCCGAGAGGAGATGGGCACTACTGGGCCGATTCACCCATTGAAACACCAACATGGCATCCCAACGATCTGCTGGGGATCATGAAATAGATATTGCACAAGAAACTTCAGCGCAGGAGGAGGCCATTTGGCCCATTGTGCCTGTGCTGCACCAACCGCAGTTTAATCTCCCATCCACATACAAACTACTGACAAATCCTGCCAATATCCCTAAACCTCTATCTCCAATGCATCACATCTCCTTCTGCAACCATACATTACTTTATCTCCACCTAATTTTCATTTAAACTTATCCACTGCCATGACCTTTCCAGGGAGACCATTCCATGCATTAACCACTCTCCGACTGAAAGACCCCTGCCTTAAAACTGCCCTAACTCTCATCTTCTTTACCCTCAAGCTATGGCCCCTGGTCCTCGCACTGTCTGCTGAAAAGCAGCACTTCACCTGTCTTGTCCACACCCTTCATTATTTTCAACATCTCTGTCCGATCCCCTCGTAATTGCCTCCTTTCTAATGTATAAAGTCTTATCTCCTTCAAACATTCCTCATTGCTGAGTCTATCTTACCCTGGAATCAATCTCAATGCTGTGCCGTCTCTATGGGAGCGATGTTCTTCCTCAGATGTGGAAACCAAAACTGTATACAATATTCTCGATGCGGCCTCACTAAATTCATATAAAAGTGTTAACACTACCTCTTTTAATTTATAATTTATCCCCTTTGAGTTAGCTTTAACTATGGCTGTCTGGCACTGTGCTGTCTGCTCACCCACATACCTATTCCTACCCCCTGGTCATTCTCTTGTGGCATGCTCCAAGAATGCCCCTTGTATCCCTATTTTCATCATTCTTCCCCATTTTCAGCACCTTGCATTTCTTTATGTTAAACTGCATCTGCCAAACTTTTGCTCAATTTATTAAAGTATCTAGACTTTCCTGAATATGATCACTTCCCCTTCTGCTATCCACCTTACCCCCAAGCTTTGTGTCATCTGCAAATTTACAAAGCTGACTCTTCACCCCACTATCCAAATCGTTGATGTAAATTATGAATAATAATGGTCCCAGTACTGATCCCTGAGGTACCCCACTACTTACTTCTTCCCAGGCAGACATCCTCCCACTCTTTAGTTCCAATCACTAAGGCAGTTTGCAATCCAATTAGCTCCCTGACCAGCCACATCACAAGCCCTCACCTTAGCTAACAACCCCCTAATGTGGTACCTCATCAAATGCTTTCTGAAAGTCAAGATATACTTCATCCACTGCACTTCCCTTATCCACCTCGTCAGAAACTACCTTATGGAACTCCAATGGATTTGTGAAACCTTTGGTAAATCCATGCTGACTACCTTTAATCAGTTTGAAATTATTCAAATGGTTCCATATCCATTCCTTAATTAATATCTCCAACACCTTCCCCACAACTGAATTCAAGCTAACAGGTCTATAGTTCCCCCAATTCTCCTCTGGATCCTTTCTTAAATAATGGTGTTGCATTTGCTACTCTCCAATCCTCCGGTACCTGTCCTGACACCAACAAGCTGTTAAAGATATCCGTTAACATCTCGCTTTTCTGCTCTGTGATCCCCCGCAAAACTCTTCAATGCATATTTTCCGGCCCTGGAGCTTTATCATCCCTTAATTTTCCCAGCTGCTTCTTCATCTAATCTACTCCTACTTGGATATCTTTGAAAAAGCTCTTACTCACCCCCGAGATAGATCCTCTAACTATTGTTAGGTCCCCTGACTGTTCCCGTGTAAATGTAGAAGCAATAAAACTATTTAATAATTCTGTCATCTCGCACTCATCATCCACCAATTCTCTTTTGTTACCGGTATTCCTTAATGGGCCCACACTCTTCTTAACCCTTTCCTTACCCCTTAGATGCTTAAACAATGTCTTGCTAGTATGTTTTGATATGTTGTTGATGACAGTTCAACTCTCATAGACTGTCGTTCTAACTGCAGCATTTTTGCCTGCAAAGCCATATATCAGAGATATATTATTGAAAACAAGCTCAGTTACAATTACAAAATACCAATGGCAACAATGTCCCCACCTTCCAGGACACACCTGAAGTAAGTTGTGCTGTTGTGTAACGTCCTTGCATGCATGTTGAAAATGGTGTGATCGACATTTGAACCAAATGCACTGCAACAAGAATTGCACTGTTCATAACATGAATATTTTTATTTTGATGTGCAGTTGCAAATGTGCATTGCTTTGTAGCATTGACTCTTTTAGACTTCAAGGGCTCATGGGGGAGATTGTATACACTGTATATTCTAAGTAGCACAAGGACATTAGGAGAAATCAATGAACTTTTCCCTGAATTACAAGGACATTAGTATACAATGGACATATTAACAAGCTCGCTGTTTGGTCGAGTGGTTAAATAATTGTTTATTTCTCCACTGGCTCGTATGAGTTCCATTCCCTTGGCTGCTTGCTCTTGCCAAGTATAGCGAGTCTGTCCTGCAGGAGTTGATGGAGGCTTCCATTCTGCTGTGGACTGAAATAACTTGGTTTATGATTTCATTTTACAGTTTCAACACATTTCAACTATGTGGGATTTGTACCTGGAATATCAGCATCATTACCTAAATGCTGAGATGAGATTACTACACATTCCAATCCAATGGACTCGGTGAACGATGCAGGATGGCGCATCTTGTGTTATTTTCAAACATCGCTAGTAAAACAATATGTCAGCACAACAGGATTAAGTGAGGAGATTAAAGTTTGCAGCCAAGTGTATTGGTCAACACAGGGAGTTTGAGCGATGAAGATATTCCCTTTGACGATAATGTCTGTTCAGACTGCTCTTGTTCTCAATCCAGTTTCTTCATTTTCAGGATATTGTGAAATTGAGGTCATTCGGTACACAAGATGTAATGATAGATTATTGTATAACAGCAAAGGCTGTTGTTTCAAACGTTTTTCTCAGATGGTGCAGAATCTGTGTGTTATTCATGCAAACTTGTAAGGCATGCTTTCTTCTTCATTACCGTAGTTATCTTTTTTTCTTACCTTAAAGTATAACATACTGAACATATACATCACATGCATGACGTTGCTGCACAAATGTACAATGCACAGCTAGTTTATTAAACAAGATGTGAATGTTTGCACCTGAATGTAGTAAACTAGTGAACCTTTGAACAAAAAACAAGAAGTCGTGCAGAGCACGATACTTGCAAAATCCATAAAACAAATTTGACCTCAAAAATAATTGGTGGTTGAATTCAATGACCAAAATGTGCAACTCCTCTTCAAATTTCAAGTGAATCGGATGAAAATTGACAATTTTAGAAATCTGGCCGATGTTGACCTCAAAAATAATTGGCTAGCTGAATTCAGTGACATGAAATATAAATCCTCTTCAAATTTCAAGTGAATCGGATGAAAATTGAGGATTTTCGAAATACAACCTTAGTTGTTGACCTTGGGTCTATGTTGACCTTTTGTTTGATGTTGACCTCAAAAATAATTGGCGATTTGAATTTAATGACATGCATTATATATCCTCCTCAAATTTCAAGTCAGTCGGATGAAAATTGAGGATTTTAGAAATCTCACGTAAGTTGTTGACCTTATGTTGCCTTTTGACCTTTTGCCTCAAAAACAATAGGCTTCTTCCTTATGACAAACTCTACCATGTGGTGAAGTTTCGTGAAGATCGGTTTTAAATTGTGACCTGCAGGCGACAGGCAGGCAGCAGACAGACACACAGACAGAGAACACCAAAATCATCTAACAATATATTTGAAAAATCTTGATTTTGCAAGTAACAAGTTCTCACGTATTGAACAACTGTGTTCAGATCATAAGATCTTCATAGCTTTGAGAAGTCCATCGCCATGAATGGATTTTTTTGCAGATGATACGGGATAGTTGGATGGGCCGAAGCACAAAATTACCCATTTAAATTAGGTTTAATGATTTATTCCTCTCTACCTTTGGAGCTGTGCTCTACGATAATATAATTAAATTTTTCATTAAAATATATCAGATCATTGTATTGTTTTTGAGGTGCACATGAGTTCAACTTTCCAAGATTAGCTCATGCCTTACATAATATCATAAATCCTTTCCTTTGGAGCTCTTTAAATGATAAACCTATTCATAGATGGTTGTTAATTGTCAGAGCTGGAATGGAGTGACTTCTGTCATCTCCAGTGTCAACAGTTAAATTTTCTATAGCAGCAATCAAACATTGATGCTTGTCTTCTCACAAACTTTTGAATTTATGAAGCAATTCAAATATACAATCCTTGAACAAAAAAGAAAAAAATACTGAATTCACTCCATTGCTATGTGTTGCATCAGCACTTTGGTATTCAAGTTTGTTTTTTTAACCTCAATTAAAATGAGTCACGTGATGGTCACTTATTATAAATTATCAGTGTAGCAAAAAGATATGTTTGATGGATTGGTAGATATAGTGAAAATCTATTGTATACTGTGTGTGTGTCCTCCAAAACTCCAAAACCATGAAACCTAGCGGCCTGAAACTTTGCATGCATACTCAGGGAACTCCAATGAAGTGCAAGAGTGAAATTCGGGTGTTTGGGTTAATTAAAACACCCCTTATGAAGATAACTAACGGTCCTATTTAATTATCCTTTATCAAGGTGTTATCCTTGCTCAGCCCTCTGTCAGCTAGCTGGTGGGGTCTTAAATCACCATTTTGTTCAGCCTATTCAAACATGCCTTGCTTTGGCAACACGATCTACTCTCACGGACTAATTAAAGTATATAATAGAAATATGAAATCCTATTTTGAAAATCGGATCTGATGGACCAAATAAATGTTGAAATCTGGAGTTAAATCTGAAAATTTTAACAAAATAGCGATTTTTAATACTAAGTGTATTTATTTAAGCAAAAGCATTAAACTTAACTTCAGAAAATGTGAATGAATGTGCAGAAAGTGGAACTTTATTTGGCGCAATGCCATGCTCTCCAATCCGCTTTTAAAATCCATGACAACACATTGGGTGAGTCGACGGGTCCTTTTTTTTCGTCATTACAAATACAGTTTTCTTTTTCCCGTTTTGTGCGATTTGCTTTCGTGACAAAATATTAATGTAAATGCACTAATAGTTCCTGTAATATATTAATAGTCAGCAGCGGATGAAAAGAAAGAGGTAAGTAGAGAGCACACACGGAGGTCAGACATGATGGGGTTTGTGTGTGCCTGCATGCGAGCAGGTTGGAGGAATGCGTATGTGTTGGGGCATGCATTCAAACTGGCCTTTGCTAGGTAGATATAATTATCTATAATTCCAGCAATCTCTGTCTGTGTGTCTGTGTGTGCGTTTGTGTGTCTGCGACCGCTGTCTCTCGACAACCACTGTCCGATCTCATTGAACTTGCCAGGTATAATTGCTGGGGCCCTGTGGATGTGCCTTTTCAAGTTTGATATTAATCGGACAAGTGGTTCCCAAGTTATGGCCATTTATTTACCAAACCAATGACAGGACACGGTGCTATGATGTCACGATTGACGTCACAATTCTTCTTCTCTTTTTTTATTTTATTTATTTTGCACGTATCACAATTGACATCACAATTCTTCTTCTTCATTTGATATGACGTCACAATTGATGCTGGGACCTGAGTGTGTGCCTTTTCAAGGTTTGATATCGTTCTTCTTCATCCGTTTCAGCTGTTTCCCAAGTGTTTCCCAAGTTATGGCCATTTATGATACGGTTGGCCCGATCTAATTGAAACAATGCCCCAATCCAGTCGTCGTTTACTCTCCTCTCTCCTCACGCTGTCCCTCTCTCGTCTCCTCCCCTCTCCTCGTCGCTGCCTCCTCCTCAGCTGCCTCCCCTTCTTCGCGCTGTCTCCCCTCTCCTCGTCTGCCTCCTCGCTCGCGCTTCCTCTTCTCTCCTCGCGCTTCCTCCCCTCTCCTCGCACTTCCTCCCTCTCCTCACACTGCCTTCCCCTCTCCTCACACTGCCTTCCCCTCTCCTCGGCGCTGCCTCCCCTCTCTTCGCGCTGCTCCCCGTCTCCTCGCACTGCATGTCACATCTGCTGGAATCCTCCCTCTCCTCTCCCCGCTCTCCTCTCCCCGCTCCTTCCTCCTCCTCCCCTCCTCCCCTCTCTCCCCCATTTTCTCTCTCCTCCCTCTCCCTCTCACCCCCCTTTGCATCTATTACCCCTATCCCACCCATATCCCTGTCCCTCTCTTCCCTCCTTCCCTCTCTTTCCTGTATCCTTCCCTCCCTCCTCTCCCTCTTTCTTTCCCTCTCCCCCCCCACAATATTCCCATTATTCCAATCAGCAAAGTGTTGTATTTAATGTATATGATGTGCTGTATTTGATGTATATGCTATACATGTGGTGTACATATATATATATATATACTTCATACATGAGGAGTGTGAAAGCACTCTGCTGATGATCCCAATGGACACAGTCCACGCCAAAACGTCGGCTCCAAGCAGAGGCTTTGGCCCGGTGACTCTGTCAACTGGTGTGCGCTGTTGTGGACCGGTGGTTGGTGTGTGTGTGTGTGTGTGTGTGTATATATTTTGTTATGGGCCGGCGGGGTCGGGTGAGAAGACCACTTGGTGGGGGAAGCTACGTCGATTCCACCAGATTCCTCGGAATTGTAGGCCGTCGCTCACGGATAATTCCGTGACGCGGCGGGTCACTTAACCGACCGTGGATGCCAATAACTCAACCGAGTGACCTAGGGTCCTCCCGTCTATGGAATCGGGTTACCTAATTAACCACGTGGTTTAACCACCGGGGAACCATGCCCTCGGTACGCTTGTCCGAACCGGATCACTCTACCGGATCGGAGACAGCCTTTTCCGATCGGATGCAGCCGAGCGACACTGTCAAGGACGTACCGGCTAGAAGGAACGGACCGTTGGGAATAAAGACCCGGCTAAACCTGGATTGGACCAATGAGAGAAAAGACAATGGCGAGCTGGGAACATTTCTACAACAATTATTTATTTACAGCAAGCGAGGAAAAGCATTTGGCACAACAAAGGTTTATTGGGTATGTAACGCAGGGAAAGAGGAGAGGGGTGTGGGGGGTGCGACAATTATACAAGCAACTTACCAAAGCAGACACAGTGCAGACTTGACGTGAGATTATTCACAGTAACAACAATAAAAGATTTTCTGCAGGCTTACCTCACAGACAGGTACCAGCACACTCAGATACACACAGAAAAAAAAACCCCAATGAAGAAAAGGACTTTTGCAGCCAGGGAGGGAGGGGGTTGAGGTTATAGTTCTCGGTAACTGGGTGTTTCGGGGGAGGGATGCTCTGTGGTGCGGCACCCGACAATAGCCACGTCGCTCTGGCCACAGCTGCACGTGTGGAGATCATTGTCCGAACAGGAGGAGTTTGAATGGAGAAGGGAGGAGTCCAGAGGGCGACGGTGGAGCAGTAGGCGGGACCAGGCAGGAGGCGGTTCGTCGAGAACAGGAGACAGCGTGAAACACACACACTCCCATGAATTCCTCAATTCCTTCTTTACACGGAGGATTTCTCCGTGCTTTATAGAGCCTGAGGTTCGGGGAGGGGCCATGCCGAATCCGACTTCATCGTCCGAGTCGGGCATTCCAACTGGCTCTGACCCCTCACATGGTCCGCCTTCCTGGGCTGGGCTTCGGCCAGACGCCGGTACACTC
>CM068952.1:43899788-43930149 GCA_035128595.1 Eptatretus atami
GTACCGTGGGTCGTCACGCTATGGTAAGCTAGACGAGGGTAGCAAGCGAGGCAGAAGGCACCATTGGAAAGAAAAGGTGGGAATAAAATAAAAGGGAAAAATGATTTAATAACCGAACTATAGCCATCACAACGCACTCCCTGTCTTGTCCGCTAGACAAAGGTAGGGATCTAACTACACGTACACTAATGGGATAACTATCTTGGGACACCTATCTGTTGTTTGCTTGCGGTTCCGAGAACGCAACAATATATACATATACTAGTATATATATATATATACATTATATATATATATATATATATATATATATATTATATATATATTAATGTACGAGGTCTGTTAAAAAAGTCCAACCTTAATTTTTCGTGCGTAAACAAATGAAGCTAGGGAGGCGTGGTTGGTGCACGTATGTAGGCGATCCTAATCCGTATGCGTGAATATTTTCCCGCCTGCAGAAGCTGTCAGTCACCGACAGACCGCCGATGAGTGAGGAAGTGTAAGGGAGCGCCGTCGGATTTTCGTTTTTGACAAAATGACGGATCACTGTGGTCTCATCGCCAGTGATCACTGTGTTGAAGAAGTTGGGATCGCTGTTCACAGTCTCCAGCATGTCCTGCGCGATCTCCAAACGGAGTTGCTTCTGCTCGATCGTTAGCAGCTTTGGCACGAACTTCGCTGAGATTCTCCTTAAGCTCAAATCCTCAGTCACAATGGAATGAACGGATCCAATGCTGACGCCCGCCTCGTCTGCAAGTTTCTGATCGTGATTCGATGATCCTGCATCAGCAGGGTCCTCACTTGGTCAATGACTATCTCATTTCGGGATGTTGAGGGCCTACCAGAACGTGCTTCACTTTCCACTGATGTGCGACCGACCATCTTTGAAGCGGTTGTACCATCTTTTATCTGTGTGGTGCCCATTGCTTCGTTCCCGAAGGCCTGTTGAATTTTGCGGATCGTTTCACTTGGGAATCGCCAAGCTTACACAAAATTTGATGCAGTAGCGTTGTTCAAGTTTTTTCCGTCATTTTGTCAAAAACGAAAATCCGACGGCGCTCACTTACACTTCCTCACTCATCGGCGGTCTGTCGGCGACTGACAGCTTCTGCAGGCGGGAAAATATTCACGCATTCAGATTAGGATCGCCTACAACGTGCACCAACAATTCCTCCCTAGCTTCATTTGTTTACGCACGAAAAATTAAGGTTGACTACTTTTGAACACACCTCGTGTATATATATATACACATACACACATATTTATATATATACATTGTTTTGAAAATATATATTTTTATATTTTTTATATATATATATATATATATAATATATATATATATACATATATGCCTCAGCCTTTAATATGCTTTGGGAAAAAATGAAATTATCTTGCTTCTGAGCATCCAGGATGTGCAGGGCTGTCAGGATGGTCTCGAGAGCTATACACACTCACCTCTAAGCTGTCTAGCTTGGGTTTGAATCCCGACTCAACTATAAATTGTCATCCTGATGATTCATCAATGTGTGTGCTGTCCCTTTGATGGATGTTAAGCTGGGTATCTCAACTGCCGGCATTAGTTGGTGGACATTAAAGCTCCCACGGTGTCCTTCGCAAAGAGCCGTCGAGTTATCGCCAGCCCCATGGCTAAACTCCAAATCCGTACCCTAACTTACAGGGGGCACTGCATCAGCAGCACAGCCACACTCAGTAATGACGCAACCATTAGCTCCAGGCTGCACACAAAATGAATGAATGAATCTAGGATGCAGTGAACATGAATGTACCACCACTTTCCAATGAAAAATATATTACAGGTTCAATCAAACGTCTAACATCGGTCTCTGGGAACACTACCCTTAAGGTTTATAAGCTATTGGTGCTGTATCAAGCTAACATCCAACACATATCATGATTGATAATATAGAAGACACCGTCTGGCGCAAATATTTGCCATCTTGCTAACTGGTTGGTCAAGATATGGTAAGAGATAAACGCATATATCAGCATTTCAAAGCATGGGACACACAACCTCACAACATTGTCCCTTCCCTGGCATTTCCCTTGAAGCAAGAAATATACAGTGTACAGCAATAGTACATGATCAGTTTACCGACTATACCTTGAGATAAACATGATGCTGGGTTAATAACACCATTTATGATGTTATGGCATGAGATGAAGGTGCACCATAATGACTCTTGCATAATCCAGATGAGCAACTCAATGGAGAAGAACAATTCTTTAATAGCAGGTTTAGACTGCATTCAAGCGAAACACTTGTGAATGTTTGCTAACATAAATGCTGATGTTGCCATTCAAAACACCTTCTCACGTTTGCTAACACTTTGCTTCCTGAATGCAGTCACGACCACCCTCTGCCACTAATTCTCCGTTATGACCCTTGCAAAAATCTCCGATGATTTCTCTTGCAATCTGAAATAAAGACTGTCAGCGGCTCTCATGGGGAATTTTTGTGTGGGGAAGCAATGGCACCAATTAAAACGCACCATTTCACAGGTTTTAGTAAAGGTGTTCCATCAACATGGCAGCATCTTTTTGGAGAGCAATTGGACCACACTGTTTTGAAAAGTACAACCCTGGATGCTGTGATAGGCAATGAGGTACACCTGGATCCCGGCATTCACGGTTCCAACATTCGCGGTTTTGCATATTCGTGGTTGATAATTTGCGACATGCTCCCACATCTGCCGGAAATTGCCCCAGTTATTCGTGGGTTTTTTGGGGGTTTTTTTTCACGAGCCACAAGCATCACAGTTCTAAAACATATCTTCCACGAGCCATGCACAACGCAGCTGGATGTACGTACAGTATAATACTGTACGTACGCAAAAAACATATCTTCCAAGAGCCACGAACATGACCTGCTTCCTGTATGTGTATTGTGGCTTCACGGGATAAACATAGTTTTGCAGGATGTCTCACCAGTCTAACACGTCATTCACCGTGACGCCATCCCCTGTGAGTAACTTGCAGAATGAAAACACTAACAGCATCTCTTGATGTATCCAGTAATTTTTCCAGTCACTACGTACAGACATTACACAATGTAACCATTCAGCGCCTCTTAATGTAAATCATCATCTTATTACAAACAGCACCATCTGAGCTGTTACATTTTAAAAACGCTCAGCATAATCTACCTGTAGATAGGAAAGACGTCATGTCCTGTGAGTTAAAGAATGGAAGCATTCAGCATGTCTTTTAGTGTAATTAGCAGCGAGCTACATACGGACTAATTACACAATGACATCGCTCACCACATCTATACTATTCCCCCCCCCCCCCTCTTCTCTCTATTGGAGGAATGGAATTTGAATATATATTGGAATATATATATATAATAATTATATATATCAGCATACTATTATCAGCTGCTGAATACAGCATCACCCATAAAAATCCTCCACAAACAATGCACAGACTACTCACTGCATCCTGGATCGCCATCATTCTGTCGCATTGCTCTGACCTGTGTATTGCCTCTCACTCCCTTCATTCTTTGAAAATGGCTCCCAAAGATTGAGGATAACACTCAGAAGGGTATGCCTCCAAGCAGACCACTGATTCGGCAGAAGGTGAAGTTCCTGCACAACCATCTCTCTGACACGGGCGGTGCAAGCATAAGTGTGTTGGGTACAAGAAGCACCTCCAACCCGTTTACAGTGAGCAGGGGGTGGTTCCACCACTTCAAGACGTGATATAATTTGCTCAACGTCAATCTCGCAGGAGAGCGTGCCTCCGCGGATCACGACACGGCCAAGGCATTCCTTGCAGAACTCGCAAGCCTCATCGAGGAGATGGGGTACCTGCCGGACCAGGTCTTTAACGCTGATGAGATCGGCTTGTTTTGGAAAAAGATGCTGACCAGAGCTGACAGCACAAGAGCAAAGCAGCCGGCTTCAAGGCTGCAAATGACCGGGTATCTCTTCTCCTTTGCGCAAACACGGAAGGGGACTTCATGGTAAAGTCCATTGTGCTCTACCATGCCCTGAATCCGCGTGCACTGAAGAACAAAAACAAGTAGGTGCTGCCCGTGTACTGGAGGGTGAAAAAGGAAGGTGTGGGTGACGTTTGAACTTTTTATAGACTGGATCCATACCCGTTTCGTTCCTCAGAGGTACCTGGCAGGAAAGAACCTTTCGTTCAAGATGCTCCTGGTGCTTGACAATGCTCCTGGTCACACCACAGACCTCAGCAGCACTCACCCGAACGTTGAGGTCATGTTCCTGCCACCGACCACCACCTCCCTCATCCAGCCACTCAACCAGGGGGTAATATCAACTTTCAAGACTTATTACACACGGCGCACCTCATCTGCATCATCTTTGTCATCTTCATTTTGCAAAATTCCATGTGCTGTGTTTGTTTAATAAAAAATTGGAATGGTACATCATGTTGTTGTTGTTTTTTTCGTTTTGTGGTATGGTACAGTATGGTTAAGAGACTTTTTAAAATGCATTCTTCCATAAATTGGAATCGGTACCTGGTGTTGTAGTTTTTTTTTAATGTGTAAGCATCTTTAATGAAATTGTAATCGTGCATTTGTGGTCGAAAACATTTTAAACTTTAAAAACTTTCCCCTTTGAACCAGGAACTGCCACAAACCGATAATGTTATCCCCCTTATCCTCATTGTACCAATTCCCTGACTTTGGTGGTGTCGCCATTTGCAGCCTTTTTCATGAACCAGAAACCACCGCAAACCGATAACATTATCCCCCTTGTCTCCATTGTAACAATGACAAAACACTTGTGGATGTTTTTTTTCCCTCCACATTCACGGATTTTTGCTCCACACTCGATTTACCTTGACATTCGTGAATTTTACTCCGACATTCGTGGCCCAGAACCTATCCCCCCCATTTCCCATTGAAACAATGCCCCCACATTCACGGTTTCAACATTCGGGGGGGTTTTCCCACAACGTATCCCCTGCAAATGGCGGGGTCCTGGTGTACTTACAAAACAGGGCACAAGATAACAACCACAATAGCAAACATTTATGTATACTTTTTCTGGTCCTTCAAATTCATTTTCATAGTACTCGAAACACCTGCTCCCTTCGGAATCATTGGTAAGTTGTCCCTCCTCTCCTTGCGAATGGGATGGGGGGTTTCTGTGTGCCCATGACCTGACCTTGGGTACTATCAACATGTATGCAAAATTTGGTGGAGATCGGGCCAGCCCTGTTTTTTTACTCTGATTTTCAGATATACATACACACAGAGAAAAGTGCTGTTCGATGATTGCATCAAAATCATTACACTGCATGTTAGTTGTACTGAGACTGTATGTGGTGTATCTAATTCATTACCACGCGCACATACGAAGTGAAAAGCAGGGTTAAGCAATTGGTTCACTTCTGTCCGTCTGTCCTGTCGACAAACGTCAGTTTTTGATCAAGGAACAACTTGATTTCAATTGAATGTTCTATTTTGACAATGAATTGGAAGACAAACATGTAGTTTAGCAACACTTTGGCTCTGAATTTGTCCCGATTGCACATCCGTAGAGGAGTGAGATAATTGTTCTGGTCTGTTTGCCTGTCAGGCAGTCAAACAAAGTTGAAAAACATTCCAAACAGGAAACCGAGCTGTTTTTATGGACGTCATAAAGGGCACAGACAAGCATGAAGAACTAATGTAACATGTTAAATAAGGTGGTGTAAAAGACTGTGTCAACAGCGGTAAACTTCTGGGATTTTTTTTCCCCAACAACCTTTAAAATCCTTATTTTCTTTCAATTTAATGATATACTTGAACACTGTAGAACACAAATCACCTTTTTGATGCTTTCAAAACTTCTGTTTAGCAGTACCACCGAAGGAGGATAGAGGTGATGTTTTCACCTGTCTGTTTGTCTGTTTGTGTGCAGGATATCTCAAAAAATTGTGCACGGATTCGGATGAAATTTGGTGGCAAGGTTGGGTGTGTGACAAGGACGAACTGATTAGATTTTGGTGAAGATCCGTGTCCGGATACTAGAATTTTAAAAGTGATTCTTCACCATTGAGAGATGGGGCCAAAAACGATATATAGCACGATATCTCAAAAAGTTATGGACAGATTCTGATGAAACTTGGTGGATGAGTTGTTTAGTTGACAAGAACAGGCCAACTATGTTTTGGTTCAAATCCAAATCAAATTCTAGCCATTCAGTTGGATACAAAACGTAAACGAATCAGCTTGGTGGAGGTGTACATTCTACCGAGTGCCGTTATAGTTACATCATGTGAAAGGTTCAAATGACTTCATTAGGGTGTGACATTCACAAAATATTTTATTCTTCAAGGTGTGTACACAAAATAAAAACAAAGCAGACCCACACGCAGCACGTTGGCCTCAAAATGGCTGGTTCAAATATGAACTAGTTAAGGATGCTCAAACTATTGTTGTCTGTGCCTCTATTAAATTACCCTAATTTTCTTCTTTCTTTTAAACATGGATAAATGCATAATGAATTAATAATTGCCTCAAACAAATAACAACCAGATCATATTTTCTTTACCTGACATATCTGCAAACAAGACAGGCAGGATAGCTCAAAGGAAGTGCACTTTCCTTTCAGCTGTCTTGTCTCGGATTGCTTCTTGCTCTGACAATAAAATGTCATCCTGGTGTTTCACAGGCAGCATGTTGCATCATTGAGTGCACAATCTGTTGGATGGGATGTTAAACTGGAGACTCATCTGCCAGCGTCGGTCGCTGCTGGTGGAATTAAAGATCCCATGGTGTGTTTTGTGAAGTGTAGGCAATTGACACTGACACCCTGGTGAAATTCCACATACCTGTCTTGACTACCACTGGGAAGGTAATGGCAAACCATATAATGTAATGCTTGCCATTCATCTGCTTCGGCAGCACTGAACCTACCTCTTGGGAAGGCCCACCTTGTTGAGAGAGAAATCTTCAAACCCATTGTTGTTCCTCATCCTGGCAATGTGCTCTGGCGATAGGATTCCAGAATCTTACTCAAGGGTTGAACATTAATTCAGTGCTGGGATTTGGAATTTGGAGAAGGATACTGGCAGAAATCAGCTACTCCGATTTTAAATCGTATGAAACCGCAGTGTCATTATCGTGCACCAGCAATCAATGCTCGCAGACTTACCATCACATCCGAGGAACGGCACACTTTATCATACAATGGGCTGCGTGTGAAGCACCAATCTGGCAATTTATAGTTTGGTCGAGAATCAAACCCAGACAAGACAACTGAAAGGGAGTTCACTTCCTTTGCATCATCCTGTCGGATGTTCTGCCAAATCGATGTTTTGCTCATACAAGTTGTGATTTTTTTGAATTTCCTGTTGTCTTAAGGATCACGTCTTTCCCATTTGGTAAATGAGCTCTCAAATGTTAACTAGTCATCAAAAAAGCCCAAGAAACTCTGGATGCCTTTTGATGATGACAAACATGATTTTTACCAATAAAGTTCCCTTCACATGACACCGTCGTCCCTCGGATGGATGTCAAAATGGCGTCCTGTCTGCGTTATCAGTAGGACGTTAAAGATTCCACGGTGTCCTTCATGATGAAACCATGGAACAAATTCCAAATTCCTGCCCCAACTCCTGCTGGGAGAGTGATGGAAAACTGCCCAGAAACTGTTTCAGCAGAACCAACACTGTAATACAGAGGATGGTACTGTACATCATTCTGTCAATTCACATCTCAAATTCCTCAGTTTGGAAAAAAACTTCTGCTGTTGTGTAATGTTTACATTCTGCATTCCATATGGTGTAAATAAATGAATTTGCATACAATGGCTTCACATGCGTTTGCTTGCATTTCTTCTGTGCAGATATTTAAATTCCACAAAAGATGGATCATCTTCAAGTGACCCAAATGAGGGTTTGTAATGTTTGTTTTTAGATCCTCGTGGAGGATCTCTAAGTCTTACTCACGTTGTTGTTCTTGTGGACTTTTTTTGTTTCACGGCCTACAGTTTTCATCGAAACTTCCTGAAACTTGGCGTATATATGTAAAAATACCCTGCGCAGACAGTAACCATCTCCGATTTTGAAAATTCCTCCAAGAAAAAAAGTTATGACGTCAAAATATCTCCGCTAATGGAAATCGCCTAAAAATTATCTCCGAAACTAGGCAAGCTTTTTGAATTCTGTTTGCGGGAATCGAACAGGGCATTATCAGAGATGAATTACTGCACATATGATACATCACTATGACGTCATATCAATTTTTATGATGTCATTCCTATTTTTTGACTTTTTGTTTCACAACCCAGAGTTTTCATCGAATCTTCGTGAAACTTGCCATGTATATGCAGAAAGCCCACGCACAGGCAGTAACCATCTCCGATTTTGGAAATTCTTCCAAGAAAAAAAGTTGACGTCATAATATCGCCGCTAATGGAAATCGCCTATACCATTATCTCCGAAACTAGGCAAGCTGTTTGAATGTTGTTTGCGGGAATCAAGCCGGGCATTACCACAGATAATTTATCGCAAACCTGATACATCACAATGACGTCATATTCGTTTTTATGACGTCATCATTAAGAGGACGAGGATCTTAGCTCATTCGAGCTTGTTTGTATTTAAATCTACAAATAAATGTCCAACACATCCATTAACATGAAAATAAAAGTACAGAATACAATCTGAAAATAAAAGTATCTCAAACAAATAAGCAAACTTTTTAGTTTTCATTTTTGAAAATCCAATCTCAAGATAAAACTGTCTCATGACAAACAAGCGTTTTTTTTTTTTTAAAGCTCTCATTGTCATGACGATTATACCATAAACAGTTAAACAGGTGAGGAATAGTTTCAGTGATTTTTGAACAACTAGAAACACTCAAGGGGGCAGGGATGAGGTTTGGTTGCATATATCATGCATTCAGAGAATGAGAGGCTGGAGAAGTCGACCAAGCTGTGTATGTTCGAGGGAAGAAGAGGAAGTGCGGACCAGCAACCTTTAATGTATACATCGCTCACGTGAAAGTATGTCCAACTTTCTCCAAATTTGCCTCAGACGAGTATTAAACAATGCTGGCGACCATTAGGAATGGGGTTATTAGGCAAATTAAGTCACTGCAACCTCCGCCGTGTGACCCCAACCCCACCCCGGAAAGTTTTTGGTTGAGATAGCATAATTAACAAGCTCAAATGTATAGCGGTCAGACAGACACCAAATTGCGTATTTTAGTATGATTGTAAATTGTTGCCATTATAATGTGATTGTTGAAACACAAAAGTTGGTCTTAAAATGACTTAAAACGACAGAAACATTGTGATTCGACCATGAAAATGAGAGTCATACACATACTTGCATGAGAGCACACAAACTGTAATTGTACACACTGTCAAATGCAAGTTTTCTGGTGTTCAAAAAAGAAAAAAAAAAACCTCGTCGTGATTGTGGAAGCCATGACGACCTTTTTACTCCATGGACTTTAAATGTACTTGCTTTTATTTTTCAGAGACATTCCTGAGTTTGTTTGTTCATAGAATTAGATTCCTGTCGTTTTTTTTTTGTTTGTTTTCTTTTACCTGGCTTAAAGTTTCAAGTGACATGCTTCAATGGTCCTGCTGGACTTCACACTTGACGGATCAAATAAAGAGATATTATTTTTTAAATCCCTGAAACTTCTTCGGTGTAGACTAAAGTGGTTGCAGAATGCAAAAGCAACGCAAAATCTTAGATACCGCTTTTGTCTGTGCTTGACGGTCCTGGCGATTTTATTTTTACAAAAAATTCGAACCTGTGTCCGAAGGAAGGGGTTCAGTTTGGCATTTTTTATATGAAATAGACAAAGCCTATAAAAATTAACGAAACCCATTACAATTACCCTTTAGAAACATTTAAAGTTGCCCTTAAAGGCCAGTCACACCTTGACGTTTTAGCCAGCTTATGCCGATTTTTGGAAATTTGTCTAAAACGCTGGTACACGTCGAATACGTTATGGGTAAGTTTTGATAACATTGAGAGCACGCTGAAAAACACTGCCATACGTCGTTGTACGCTGGCTTTAAACGTTGTACTTTTCGGTTGTTCTCAAATTTTCCATGCTTGAAATTTTAAGACTTATGCCAGCGTATGACTCACACGTTCCGCATAACGCTGGCCATAAGTTGTCGGCACGTCACGCGATCGTTGACACACGTCGACACACGTTACTTGTGAGTTACTCATAAGTCGAAACACGTCGAGGTAATGGTTAGCGTACCCGAAACTTATTTCTAACCTATGAGTAACGTATTGTACTCACGTTACGCGATCGGTGACACACATCGACACACGTTACTTGTAAGGTGCTCATAAGTCGAAACACATCAAGGTAATGGTTAGCGTCAGTGTTCCAGACTCCCTGGTTTTTTTTTCTTCTTCTTCTTCTTCCTTCCTTCGGTATGATGTTGATTTTGACACTTCGATTTCGAGTGCGGTTATAATATAATTAATAGACTGCCGCTCAACGATTTAAATCATTCGTTCGTTCGTTCATAACCGCACTGTACACTGAACACCGTCATACCGAAGGAAAAAAAAAAAAACCGGGAGTCTGGAACACTGACGCTAACCATTACCTTGACGTGTTTCGACTTATGAGTACCTTCAAGTAACGTGTGTCGATGTGTGTCAACGATCGCATATCGTGCGTACAACTTATTCCCATCGCATGCGGAGCGTGTGTCATACGGCAAGTACGTCGTAAAATTTTCAACATGTTTAAAATTACAAGACGTACTCCACTTACTACGACGTATGATAGCGTACTTTAGCGTTCTATTCACGTATACCAAACTTACCCATACCGTATTCGACGTGCGCCAGCGTTTTAGACGCATTTTTCAGAGGTCGGCATACGCTGGCAAGATCGCCAAGGTGTGACTGCGATGTTGACACTTCCATTTCTGCGGCGGTTATGTTTGAATCGTTGTGCGGCAGCCTTTTCATAACCTACGCCACGTCATCGTCGGCGATGCGTGCAGTGCGCTATGCATAAGTTAGACTATCGTGGGCATAGGTTTGAAGGCCGACAACAGGTTCAGCATTCGTTGGTATAGGTTATCTATAACACAACGAAACGTTCTGTGTCGTTACTAATACGTTATGCATAAGACCAAGTCGTTATGAATACGTCCGAATCTTTAAAAAAAACATCAAAAGTTCAACGTAAGCCAGCGTTTTACATACATTTTGATATGTTGCCATTGCTGGCTAAAACGTCAAGGTGTGACTGGGCCTTTATATCCATTTTGAACCCTTTAGAATTACCCCATTAGAATGATTGAGAATTACCTTTTAGAACGACCATTTTGAACCCTTTAGAATCTCCCTTTAGAAACACCCTTTAGAATCTCCCTTTAGAATCTCCCTTTGGGATCCCCTTTCGAATCTCCCTTAGAATTTCCCTTGAGAATCTCCCTTTGGGATCCCCCTTTAGAATCACCCTTGAGAATCTCCCTTTAGAATCTCCCTTTAGAATCACCCCTTTACAATCACCCTTTGAATCTCCCTTTAGAATCTCCCTTTAGAATCTCCCTTTGGATTCCCTCTTAGAATCTCCCTTTAGAATCTCCCTTTGGATCCCCCTTAGAATCACCCTTTAAAATACCCTTTAGAATCTCCCTTTAGAATCTTCCTTTGGGATCACCCTTAGAATCACCTTTAAATCTTCCTTTGGGATCCCCCTTTAGAATCTCCCTTTAGAATCTCCTTGGATCCCTTTAGAATCCCCTTAGAATCACCCTTTAGAATCACCCTTTAGAATCTCCCTTTAGAATCTTCCTTTGGATCCCCTTTGAATCTGCCTTGAGAATCTCTCTTTAGAATCACCTTAGATCACCCTTTAGAATCACCCTTTAAAATCACCCTTTAGAATCCCCTTTAGAATCTTCCTTTGGGATCCCCCTTTAGAATCACCCTTTAAATCACCCTTTAGAATCACCCTTTAGAATCTCCCTTTAGAATCTTCCTTTGGGATCCCCCTTTAGAATTGCCTTGAGAATCTCTCTTTAGAATCACCCTTTAGAATCACCCTTTAGAATCACCCTTTAGAATCACCCTTTAAAATCACCTTTAGAATCACCTTTAGAATCTTCTTTGGGATCCCCTTTAGAATCTCCCTTGAGAATCTCTCTTTAGAATCACCCTTTAAAATCACCCTTTAGAATCACCTTTAGAATCTCCCTTTAATCTCCCTTGAGAATCTCCTTGAGAATCACCTTTAGAATCTCCTTTGGGATCCCTTTAGAATCTCCTGAGAACCTCCCTTGAGAATCTCCCTTCAGAATCTCCTTTGGGATCCCCCTTTAGAATCTCCTTTTAGAATCTCCCTTGAGAACTCCTTTTGAATCTCCTTGAGAATCTCCCTTTAGAATCCGCCTTTAGACTCTCCTTTAGAATTTCCCTTGAGAATCTCCCTTTGAATCCCCCTTAGAATTTCCCTTAGAAGTTCCCTTTAGAATTCCCCTTTAGAATTCCCTTTAGAATTACCTTTAGAATCCCCTTTAGAATTCCCTTTAGAATTCCCCTTTGGAATTCCACTTTAGAATCCACTTTAGACTCTCCTTTAGAATTTTCCCTCAGAATTTCCCTTGAGAATCTCCCTTTAGAATCCCCTTTAGACTCTCCCTTTAGAATTTCCCCTTAGAATTTCCCTTTAGAATTCCTTTAGAATTTCCTTAGAATTTCCCTTTAGAATTTCCCTTTAGAATCTCCTTTAGAATTTCCCTTAGAATTTCCCTTTAGAATTTCCCTTTAGAATTTCCTTTAGAATTCACTTTAGAATTTCCCCTTAGAATTTCCCTTAGAATACCCACTCGAGAATTCCCTTTAGAACGCATCCAAATGCCTTTAGAATTCCCCTTTAGAAATTCCCTTTAGAATTTCCCTTTAGAATCTCCCTTAGAATTTCCCTTTAGAATTTCCCTTTAGAATTCACCTTTAGATTTCCCCTCAGAATTTCCTTAGAATCCCCTTTAGACTCTCCTTTAGAATTCCCTTTAGAATTCCACTTTAGAATTCCACTTTAGAATTCCCCTTTAGAATTCCCCTTAGAATTTCCCTTAGAATTTCCCTTTAGAATCTCCCTTTAGAATTTCCCTTTAGAATTTCCCTTTAGAATTCACCTTTAGAATTTCCTCAGAATTTCCCTTGAGAATCCCCTTTAGAATCCCCCTTTAGACTCTCCCTTTAGAATTTCCCTTTAGAATTCCACTTTAGAATTCCACTTTAGAATTCCCCTTTAGAATACCCCTTTAGAATTTCCCTTAGAATTTCCCTTAAGAATCTCCCTTTAGAATTTCCCTTTAGAATTCCCCTTTAGAATTCCCCTTTAGAATTTCCCTTTAGAATATCCTTTAGAATTCACCTTTAGAATTTCCCCTTAGATTTCCTTTAGAATACACTCGAGAATTCCCTTTAGAATACGCATTCCAATGCCCTTTAGAATTCCACTTTAGACTCTCCCTTTAGAATTTCCCTCAGAATTTCCCTTGAGAATCCCCCTTTAGAATCCCCCTTTAGACTCTCCCTTTAGAATTTCCCTTTAGATTCCACTTTAGAATTCCACTTTAGAATTCCCCTTTAGAATTCCCTAAGAATTTCCCCTTATAATTTCCTTAGAATTTCCTTTAGAATTTCCTTAGAATTTCCCTTTAGAATTCCCCTTTAGAATTCCCTTTAGAATTTCCCTTTAGAATTCACCTTTAGAATTTCCCCTTAGAATTTCCCTTTAGAATACCACTCAGAATTCCCCTTCAGAATACCCCTTCCAAATGCCCCTTTAGAATTTCCCTTTAGAATTTCCTTTAGAATTTCCCTTTAGAATTTCCCTTTAGAATTCCCTTTAGAATTCACCTTTAGAATTTCCCTTTAGAATACCACTCGAGAATTCCCCTTTAGAATACGCCTTCCAAATGCCCCTTTAGAATTCACCTTGAGAATTCACCTTGAGAATTCACCTTGAGAATTTCCCTTTAGAATTTCCCTTTAGAATTTCCCTTTAGAATTCACCTTTAGAATTTCCCCTTAGAATTTCCCTTTAGAATACCACTCGAGAATTCCCCTTTAGAATACGCCTTCCAAATGCCCCTTTAGAATTCACCTTGAGAATTTCCCTTTAGAATTTCCCTTTAGAATTCACCTTTAGAATTTCCCTTAGAATTTCCTTTAGAATACCACTCGAGAATTCCCTTTAGAATACGCCTTCAAATACCCCTTTAGAATTCACCTTTAGAATACCACTCGAGAATTCCCCTTTAGAATACGCCTTCCAAATGCCCCTTAGAATTCACCTTGAGAATTTCCTTTAGAAATTTCCCTTTAGAATTTCCCTTTAGAATTTCCCTTTAGAATTTCCCTTTAGAATTTCCCTTTAGAACTCCCCTTTTGAAACCCCCTTTCAAATTCCCCTTTAGAATTAACACCTTGTGGTACAGAGGTTCTTGTTCTTAATTTTTGACGGATCGAAGGACAGAAGGATATAGCCAAATATTGAAGCGGCTTCACCACTTAAAAAAAACAAAACTTGCACCAGCGTATTAAAACAGTTGGTAGTTAAAAATTCACCTACTTGTTTTTTATGAGATGAAATGTGCATCTGCCAATAGCAAACTTAAATTTTATGCTAAGATACTGTATATCATAATGATAAATACAACTATCTTGGCTGTCACATACTTCAGTGTTGTTGAGTTTCCAGTTAATGATTGCAAGCGGAGTTGGGCCTTTTGTAGGATTGCATCTTGTGTCTGAGCTGATAACCCAAGGTCCACAGCACTGATCATCTTTTCCTGTCTCTGTTCCGCCACCTGTGTGGACGAAAGTCTCAACATGGCCTTGTGCACTTTAAACAAACTATACACAAGAACATTACGAAAAACATGTACAAATAGCAACTTGATTTAAATAGGCTTTACCAACATTAATTCATGAGTCTATTGTCAGGCTCCAAATAGGCCTTGTAGCTTTGTTTTAGCCGACTTTCATGGAAGTTATAGACGAGGAAGAGTCTTGATTATCTGACCATGGTATTGGTCTCAGAAGTCTGAATCTTTCTTTCAAGACATCACGGGATCTTTAAATGCCCAAGAGCAAGTGCTACCAAATGCGACTGGTTGCTAACCTCCTCCTCTCACCAATTTCCACCTCATTGTCTCACCGAAGGACTGCATCATCCATGATGCAGCGGCCTTGCGTCAATGTAAATTAATTTGTCTTTCTTCGAACTTATCTAGAATTACAGACGTTCAGCTCTACCAACATTATTCGAGTCTGAAGATTTTAGTGCCAATAAAATAAGACCTGTTTTGTGTGTAAAAAAAAAAAAAAACAACCAAACTCTGGTGCTGTTTTTGCCACATCTAATACAAAGCCATTTAAGTGAGAAATATGGAACTCACATATTTTGTACTCATTCACATCATCAATCCTGATACCAAATAGCTATCCTGCCTTCTCTTTGGATAGTTGCATGCAAAGAAAAGTAATCTATGCTCCACCGCTCTTTCTTCTCAAATAAATGAAACTCAGTTTGGAGATTATGTTGAAAACAAAGCTTTTAATATTCCAATAACAAATTGTAAACAATGCTCACACATCTGCATCTGAAACGTTCTGAAATAATGAGCAAATTGACAGGTGCATTGCTATCGGACCATCACAATAACACATCAATTTGGTAAGCACGACCAGCTATTATTGGTGATGGTTTTCAATCGCCTCCAATCTGCGGGGTGCTCACAGTGAACAAGAGGGCTGGAGTGAAGGATGTCTGAATAATACTGTTCACATATGCCTGTGTCTGGCAGGTGCTGGTGGGTGGTCTCCTTCTGATGGAGACTCAGCACCATGGCTACAGCTGGATCTGGGTGAGCGTGTACGCATTACGGCAGTAAGCACGCAGGGCCGCTACGGCAGTCCCGAATGGATGCAACGCTACCAACTGCTTTGCAGTGATAGTGGGACTAATTGGAGGCGCTACCAGAGGGATGACAATCTTTGGGTAAGTCACACTCATGATCAACATATGCACAGTATTGAGCTGTCGATTTAAATTTCTCTATTTTCAAAGTTAAATAGCAAAAATTAAAAAACAAGTTCCCAATTACAAGAAACTTCCTTACATGAGGAGGCCATTTGGTCCATTTTGTTTGCATAAGGGTTGTCAACGTATGGTTGTTTGTCTGTGCTCTATCCTTTTTAAATGCCAAGCATCAGGAAAAGAAGCAGCATGTCCCACTTTGAAAGTCTTTGGTATCATTTGGCCGGGATTCAAAGCGCCGACCTCCGAAACTTCAAGTAGATGCTCAAGCACTGAGTCGAAGTTATATCTTCTACCTTCTCCAGGCTCTCTCTTGACTTGGTGTCCATTATTTTTTGTCTCAGTCCATCTCTGCCTTCTTAATCTCTTGCTGCCCATATATCTTAGCCTCTACTTTATGCACTCTGCTTCACCCCATGACTTCAGTAGGCCCTTGACACCAAACGAATGCCAAACCTAAAAGATGTTCCAAATTGACCCGCGTAACCATTGCACGCTGTCAGGCCCTCCACGCACCCCTTCCCTCTTTTCTTGCTGCTCATGCAGCTCCCTGTTGGGTAACCTTGCGGCGTGGTTGCCGCTCCCAGGATGAAAGCAGTCGTGGAGTGAGTCACGGGCGAATGCCGCTGAATGGCGGGTGTGTGGCAGGCACTGTCTGCTGGTGGTGAGTTATTGCTGAGCAAATCGTGCCGTGTGTCAGCTGGCAATTTGAGGCCTTTTCTCTCGACAGTAATTATGTGGCAGGCTCTAAAGCCGGCCTAGGCCCAAACTCGCAAACTTGCAGGCGTCCTGACAGGCAAACGGAGAACCCCGATGTGAAGAAAGGAGTAGAGATGGACTGCTAGAATTTTATTTTCTGATGCTCTTCTTTCCTTCCACTTGCTAATCCCAATTTTTCATTGTCTGTCTGTCTGCTCATAATCGTTTTCTTCCTCTCATCCCAGGTCATGCTTCACTATGAGGTGTTGATCTACTTTAATGAATTGGTGATGTTTTGGGCTGGCCTACATATATATATACTATATACTATATATATATATATATATATATATAATATATATATATATATAGTACTGAGATTTATCTTTTTAATATTTTATTCATCTCATATCAACTACTTCATCTCCATAATTTGTCACATAATTATTTAAATCTTCTCATCCCATTCCTTTCATTGTCATCCCTTTTTTATTTTTTGCAAATCTGTTCAACAGATTAATTTGCATTTCTCTCCACTTATGGTAATCCATTATATCCACAGTCCTAACCCGGATTATGAATTACCTGTGTGCCAGAATTGATTTATTAAAGTATTGTATTAACGTTTTTGCAATGTTGAAGAAGGCTTCAGGCAGATGCGGCCATTGAAGCAGGACTGGTTGTTTGTTAGCTTTCTAATTTCATGAAAATATTAAACAGTGCTCATGTTCTCAAATCTGACTCTGCTGCTGCTCTTGTTTCTCATCTGTCCACACTCATCAGTTGACCCTTCTCTCATGGCTGCCTCCTGTCTTCCTATACGTCAGTAAACATCACTCCAATCCACAAGAGAGTGCAAAAGCAGATCTTATCAACTTCAGACCAGTGAGATTACTTCCAATTATAAGCAAAGTCATGGAATCCATTATTGCTGCCGATGTCAAGTCTTTCCTGTTTTCAAACAGCCTGATCTCTGACCATCAGTTTAAATTTCATCACAATCATTCAACTCTGGACATGCTGCTGCTCCTCTCTCAGCAATGGCTGAAGGTCCTAAATTTTAAACAATAGAATATAATTTTCTCCATGGACATATTTCAGGCATTTGACATAGTCTGGCATTTTATTCCGCTAGCTGCTGGTGGCATACAAGGCCAACTTCACACCTGTCTTTCAGATTTTCTCCACATGCAGAGTCAACATGTCGCAATCAACAGGAAACCTTGCTTTCTCACTGTGTAGGCTGGAGTGCCCCAAGGCAATGTCTTGGCTCCAGTCTTGTTCCTCATCCACATGAAGAACCTGGCAGATGCTCTGAAAAACCCTGTCTTCCTTTCTGCAGATGACTTCACATTGTGTCATACAGTTCCCAATCTCACTGCTAGGCAGACTGCAGCTGCATCTGTCTGCTGATCTGGAATCGATTACATGCTGGCCTGATAAATGGAACATGTCCTTCAATCCTGTAAATTCTCAGTTACATCCTGTTACTCCAGAAGGATTATTAAACTAACCCACATATTTATTTCAACGGTTAGCCATGGGAAACGTTCAGTCTCGTGAACCTCAAGCCCTCATCATCAGCCACGATCTTTCCTGGGATAACTATGTAGCAAAGCTGACCTCCAAAGCCAGTCACAAATAAGGCATCTGCCATCATTACAAGTCTTTCCTTTAAAAATCAAAACTACTCAGAGCATATAAGATCTTTGTCTGTAGCTCAATAAAGTACTGTTCTGCCATGTGGGCTGATACACCAGCATCACATCTTTCTCTCCTAGATTCTTTGCAATCTAAAACTCTCAACATTATTTGAATATCCCATGATGAGGCTGAAGCATAAGGTCTGTTTCTCTCACATCACAAGCTGGTCAGTGACCTTTGTTTTTTCGCCGCTTCTTCTGCCTTCTTGGACCTCTGACCCTCCCAAACAACTCCAGGATGTACGTGTTCTTTCAATAACACCCTCCTGGCTAAAACTCCAAAATCCAGGCTCACTGCATCTCATATCATACAGAGGTCATCTGCACTGCACCCTTATCTCATGTCATCCCCTCTTCCTTACCCACAGTCTGTATTACCCCATTAACCCTTCCTAACCCAATACACTCGCTTGCATGTCACAGCGTTTCTTTTCTCTCGCTCTCTCGCTCTCTCGCTCTCTCGCTCTCTCGCTCTCTCGCTCTCTCGCTCTCTCGCTTTCTCTCTTCCTATTCAATCATTCCTTTGCTTATTGTGTCCAAGAACTGGCCCCACTTCTTCTGTCAGTTCATACCTCCATCAAATCGTTCTTCCATGAGCATCAGTCTTGTTGAGAAAAAAAAGCTGTTGGGGGGGGGGGGTGAGGAGAGGAAGGAAGGAAAGGGGTAAGGGGAGGGGTTTGGGGGATTTCACAAAAACACTTTTTTTTGTATACCTTGTCAAGGCTCATATAAGAGCTAATACACAACGCACAGCAAGGAGGGCATGAGGCAAGAGGGGTGGGAGTGGTAAGGACGAAACAGTGGGGAACAGAGACATTAGATTGTGGAAGGGAGAGGGATGGGGCAAGGAACATGGGGTATACAAGATGGGGACTTTCAGGAAGGAAAGCAGGGAATTTGAAGGAGTGGGCTTGGGGTGGATTACCAGGGGAAGAAAGATCAAGGGTTTGGATGGGGACGATAAGAGGTGGTGGTGAACAGCTGTTTTGAAGGCCTGGAGGAAGAATGGGATTGAACAGAGTGAGAGAGTTTATTCCAAAGGTGGGAAAAAAGAGGAATGAAAGAGTAAAGGTGAGCAGTGATTCGTGATTTTGGTAGTTTTACCACAATGGGGTTTTTGGCGGACCTTGAGCGCCCTGCGGAAATGTGGTTGTTTCAAATCGCAGAGAGAACGGGGGGGGGGGCAAGACTTGAGAGGAGACGGTAGAAGACAAAGACCACCGACCTGCCTGCATTGAGAGAGTGAGAGGCCCAAGGACTCGGTCTCATCACGGGAGATGCCAATGATCTGAAATGCCTTGGTTTCCACAGCGTGAAGCCGAGAAAGGTGGGAGGCAGGATCACCAGCCCAGAGGGAGAGCAGTACTCCATCAGGCTGCGGACGAAAGCTTTGTAAGTGGTCAGGAGCTCAGGTGGCCGAGGAAGGACTTTGCATGATGGAGGATTCCCATCGGCGACTGGCTTTGGAGGCCAAGTTTGAAATGTGGATTTCTAGGAAAGATCATGGCAGATTGTGAGACCCAGAAGCTTGAAAGAAAGGACTTCTTCCAGAGGATTGTTGAGAAAGTGGATGGGGGGGGTCCAAATGGTCCTTTCGGAGAGACATAGTGAGAGTGTGAGATTTGTCCGGATTGAAAGACGTTCCACGTGTTGGACCAGTTGTGATTTACCCAGATCTGCAGTGAGCGAAGAAGCTGCTGTTTGCTGGTCTGAGTGATGACAGATGGTACAGCAGAGGGTGGAGTCATCAGCAAAGAGATAAAGAGGATTTTCCAGAGAGTCGGAGAGATCATTGATGAAAACCAGAAAAAGAACAGGGCCAGAACGCCACCTTGAGGAACTCCAGCCTGGACAGGAGGAGGGGAAAGAACTCCATTTCGGGCCACACGGTGACTGCGACAGGAGAGGAAGTCTGCGAGCCATGAGTGGAGATGGCCTTGGATACCATAGGAAGAGAGTTTGGTGAGCAAGGCAGGGTGCCAGACCGTGTCAAAAGCACGTGATATGTCTCGGGATATGGCTCTGATTTCATGTCCGGCATTGAGGACCTCCATCCATTGTTGGGAGAGCAGAACAGCATATCCAGGGTAGAGTGACCTGGTCTGAACCAAATTGATGATCGGAAATCAAGCCATTGGAGAAGAGGAAGGATTTATGTGGTGAAGCGATGATGGATTCCATACTTGATGATGATGGGAGAAGGCCGATTGGTCTGTAGTTGCAGGGATCTGTTTTTGCACCTTTGTTATGCAGGGCAGTGATGTTTGCTGATTTCCAAGCAGATGGCAGATGACCTTGAGCAAATGAGACGGTGAATTGAGGAGAGGAGAGAGAGAGGAGAGGAGAGGAGGAGAGGAGAGAGAGGGCAAGGTTTTTGGGACACGTGGGCTGATGCATCTGGACCGGTTGCAGAATCTGAGTTGAGGTTTGACACAAGCTCTCCACCTTGTCAGAGAAAAGGACACAGAGTCCAGGGACAGTTGGGTGCGACTGGGTAAGGTGGGTAGAAAAAGCATTTGGTTTTGGACACAGATTTCGATGCAACACCGAGTTTAGGCATTCAGTCTTTTCACGTGCGTAATCAGCAGTGCGGCCATTTGAGGTAAGGGAGGGGATGGAGGGGGAACATACACCAGAAACAGTTTTGATTAGATGCCACCAGGATGTGGAGGAGGGAGTCGGCAACTCCCTCCAGCTCCCTCCTCCTGAATTCGCAGTCGGCGACTGGCTTTGGAGGCCAGGTTGGAAATTTGGCTTTTCCAGGAAAGATCATGGCAGACAGTGAAAAACTTGTTGTTCAAAAAAAACAAAACTTGAAAAAAAATAGGGGTTCACAAAAGCAAAGGACATTTCAAAAAAACAGGACAAGGCAAAGGATAAGTACAACTAACTACTCCTAATGTGAAGGACTAAACACTTCTCAGAGCAAAGTGAAAGAAAGGTAAAGGTGGCCATAATGGTTCCTTCAGCCAAGACAGCAAGGGCAGCTTCCAGTTATTTTCATTTACTGTAGAATTATTTGAAAATTACTCTGTGAAAATTAACTTCTTCCATGCTTGATCTTTTTAGAACTTTTTGGATCCGAGAAAGAACATTAAGTTAGACAAGGATATGGTGAGAATAAACAAGCTGATTGAAATCAGTTCCCTCACTAAATTCAGTCATAAAATCACATAGATTGCAATGTGCATTGTGAAAGAGAATATTTGTAGTTCATAGATGAGCTGTTGGTATTTAATTATTTGCGAAACCAACTAGATAACCATCATGATAATGGCTTGCTTCTCTCCATCTTGCACAAACTTTATGCTGATTTAGCAATAACTGAAACTGAGAATGTTTCACATATTTAAAATGACATCTGCCAATTTTTCAATCACATTATTTAACAGCCATCTTATTTTTATGACCCTCATTATTCCAGCTCAAATTTTGGACGTTAGTTTGTCTTAGATGAAAGTTTCATTGAATATTTCATTTATTTATCTGTGTCAAAGGATTTGAAAATGATCTTTTGAAAGCTGCTCAGTTTTATGACCAATTTATATTTTATGCGAATTCATTCCAGCTATAATTGCGCAACGATATCATTAAATTATCAAGGTTGAAATATAATTTGAGATTTTGTACTTTGAACTTATTATCATCGCTATTTTAAATACACTCTCCATTTTTTTTTTTTTTGCAATTTACAAAGCATTATATTCTTCTGTTTAAATTATGCAACTGAGCTTAAGCTGATGAGAATTGAAAAGTAATTAGTATCTTAATATTCTGCACAGGATTTTCTATCTTCGAACAAACAACTTCAGTTAGTAACATGGAGGACCAAGGTTTACCCGCAAGTCTTTTTTAAATTTGGAGAAATGATTAAAAAAAAATTAGACATTCTTGTTACATACAGGAGACCGATCCCTTTAAAATGAATAACCTTTGAGATTAATGTCACAAATAATAACAAACAAATGAAAGTTCAACGAATCCTTCAAAATTGCATAATCAAATTCATTATTTTTTGCGATATCTCAATAGTTTTTTATCAAAAACCATTCATTGTAAAGAGAATTCATTGCAATGTATTGTAGCAGTGCAAACTAACCGGTTTTGGCGACACGAGCAGATAACGTCTGCTCCAGGTATGGGGACAGGACGGATCACAATACTCGGTTACGGTAGTTTTTTGGATGTTTTGCACATTCAACAGCTCAGTTCATATTGGTGGCGTGTCTGGGTGCCCATGGTAGTGTTTGAGATGGTCGCTTTAGATTGTTGGCCTTGCACATTGTGGGATGAGTAATACGAACGATTTGACTATTCATCGTTTCTATATTACCTCATCAACAGATTAACAACATGGCAGGATAAAAGTCGTAAATGCTTTGAGTTGTTGAACAAACGTCCTGAACTCATGGACTTAGTTAAGTAAAGCACGTCATCTGGGACGCGGCCGTCGGTTTGCCGCCGAACGCTGCTGATTGTGACGTCATCGATTGCCTCTTTGAAAATTCTATCTATATTCGATTTTTTGAATCCGCTATCACCTACGTAAATACATGGAACACATAATGTGAAGATTTCAGAAGTATGAACAGAATATGTTCAGAGAAAAGTGTGTTGGAAGTTCCAGGCTTATGCCCATTGTATTATGATTGTTTTTGACCGTTCTTGTGAGAACAAGGGTCTTATGTGTGATCTTCTTTCTGGTTTTCTGACCAAGGGCAGGTTCCAGGTTCCAAGCTGCCAAAGTAGAAAAGGATTACACTGGGTGATTTCCCTTCCCAGTGGTAATCAGGGCCAGAAATTAGAATGCATTCAGGGTGCCAGCGATGGCTCGCCGACTCTTCGTGAAGGACACTGTGGGATCTTTCATGTCCACCAACTAATGCCGGCATTTGAGGTACCCAGCTTAACGTCTATCCAAGGGACAGTACATACATTGATGCCTCGACCAAGCTGCGGAAAAAACTAAGATGACAGTTTATCGCTGGGCTGAGATTCAAACCCAGACTAGACAACTCAGAGGTGAGTGTGCATACCTCCAGGCAATCCTGGCTCTCTGAGTCTCTGGAAAATCCTCATCTTTTTGCTGATGGATTCCACCCTCTGCCATGACATCCCTCATCCCTCATATAGACAGGCAGCAGCCTCTTCCCTCTCTTCAGACCGTGACAAAATCACAGGCTGGTCAAACAATTGGAATAGGTCTTTCAATCCTGAGAAAAACACTCATCTACTTTCTTAACAATACTCTCAATTAAGTTCAGTCACTCAAACTCTTGCATCTCACTCTCAGCTATGATCTTTCTTAGCCAAACCACATTTCCAATTTGGCCTCCAAAGCCAGTCACTAATTCGGCATCCTTTGTCATACAAAGTCCTTCCTTGGCACACCTCAACACATATCCACCACAAGGCTTTCACCTGCAGCTTGATGGCGTACTGCTCTTCCATCTCGGCTGTTGCCCCTGTCTCACGCTTTGCCATTGCAGACAAGTCGGTGATCTCTCTGTCTCTTCTTCCACCTCTTTTCTGGTCTTGCACCCTCTTCCCTCTCAGTACTTTGTTCCCCTCTCCATGCTCAGGATTCGGCAGGGTGCACGTGGTCCACCAGCAACCTTCTTTTAGTAAAACTCCCAAAATCCAGGATCATTGCTCACCTCCACTCGTTTCTTCTTCTTTTCCCCACCTATGGATCCAGCTTCCACATTCTCTTCAATCTCAATCTTCACTCCAGGTGTTCAAGCCAACTGTTCACCACCATCTCGGATTGTCCCCAATCAAAACCAGGATCTTTTCTACCCCTGTTAAACCACCCATCCCCTCTGCCACCACAAATTTCCATTTTTAAGTGGTGAAGTCGCTTCAATATTTGACTATTTCCTTCCATCCATCCATCCATCCATCCATCCGGCCATTAAAAATGAAGAACAAGTACCTTTCCAACACATGGTGTTTTTTATGATAAATGGTTGAGGTGTGTGTGTGTGTGTGTGTGTTGTGGTGTGTTGTGTGGTGTGTGTTTGGGTGCGGGGGGGGGGGCTTGTTTTTTTGTGTGGAGTTCTCCGAGAGCATTCTGATGTGGAATGTGAGACACCAAAATAATCGCCATGGTCTTCTGAGTTTATTAGGCAAATTAATTGCCAGAACCCAGAAGAATTCTCATGTTTTAAATGCATAACCATGTTATGATTTTCGAGCAGCTTAACCGGTCCTTCCACGGCATGGCATTCCAGCAACAAAATACATATTATAACATCGTAACAAACCTCTTTCATCTCTTTCGGCTAGCTCCCTTAGGGGTCGCCACAGCGGATCAACCTCTCCATTTCGCTCTATCCTCCACATCTTCCATTGACACTCCAACCACCCGCATGTCCGCCCTCACCGCATCCATGAACCTCTTCTTTGGCCTTCCTCTTCTCCTCCTGCCTGGCGGCTCCATCTTCAACATCCTTCTCCCGATATACTCCGCTTCCCCCTGTGCACTGTCCAAACCATCTCAATCTCGCCTCTCTAACTTTGTCTCCAAACCGTCCTACCTGCGCTGTCCCTCTAATATACTCATTCCTTATCTGTCCATCCTCGTCACTCCCAACGAGAATCGCAGCATCTTTAACTCTGCCACCTCCAGCTCCGCTTCCTGTCTTTTTGTAGCGCCACCGCCTCCAAACCAATCAGCATAGCTGGTCTCACTACGCTCTTATATACTTTCCCTTCACTCTTGCAGCTACCCTTCTGTCACAAATCACTCCTGCAACTCTTCTCCAACCACTCATCCTGCCTGCACTCTCATTTTCACTTCTCTCCCAAACTCTCCGTTACTTTGGACAGTTGATCCCAAGTATTTAAACCCATCCACCTTCCCCACCTAACTCCTTGCAACCGCACCAAACCACCACCCTCCCTCTCATTTACGCACATGTACTCCGTCTTACTCCGACTGACTATCATTCCCTTCTCTCCAGTGCGTACCTCCACTCTCGAGGCTCGCCTCAGCCTGCTCCCTACTCTCCCTACAGATCATGATGTCATCCGCGAACATCATAGTCCATGGAGACTCCTGTCTGATCTCGTCCGTCAACCTGTCCATCACCATTGCAAACAGGAAAGGGCTCAGAGTGATCCTTGGTGCAATCCCACTTTTACCTTAAACCGTCCGTCATTCCACCGCACACCTCACCGCTGTCACACTGTCCTCATACATATCCTGCACGATCCTCACAATACTTCTCCACCACTCCCGACTTCCTCAACAATGCCACAACTCTCTCTTGGCACCCTATCATAAGCTTTCTCTAAATCCACAAACACACAATGAACTCCTTCTGGCCTTCCCTATACTTCTCCATCAACATTCTCAAAGCAAACATCGCATCAGTGGTGCTCTTTCTGGCATAAACCATATTGTGCTCACAATGGTCACCTCTCTTCTCAACCTAGCTTCCACTACTCTTTCCACAACTTCATGGTGTGGCTTAACAACTTTATCCCTCTGTAATTTCCACAGCTTCTGCACATCACCCTTGTTCTTGAAAATCGGAACCAGTACACTTATCTCCACTCCTCGCATCCTCTCACTTTCCAAGATTTTATTAAACAATCTGGTTAACAACCCACTGCCATCTCTCCTAAGCACTTCCATGCCTCCACTGGTATACCATCTGGGCCAACCGCCTTTCACTCTTCATCCTCTTCATAGCAGTCCTCACTTCATCCTTACTGATCCACCCCACTTCCAGATTCACTATCTCCACCTCTTCCAACCTTCTCTCTCTCTCATTTTCTTTTCTTGTAACATTTTACATTGTAACATTGTAACATTTTCTTGTAACATTGTAACAAACCATATGTTATTTAGTACTAATAATATTACCAACAATGATAATAGTAGTATCATTTGGCAATAACAATAACAAACATATAATCTCCACCCTGACCCAAACACATCAAGGCTTGGTAAAAGGCAAGCCAATGCTCAAGCAGTACAGCAGGCAGGTGTGCTACAAGGCCTTGAAGACCAATGAAAATTAGGTCCAATGGACCAACGGGCCCACCAGCAATTCTAAAGGGTCATTATAATGGGTTTCATTTGTTTATTGGTTTTACCTACTTCATGGTGTATATGCCAAACTGAACCACTACCTTTGGACACGGGTGTGTTTTTTGGATCGTGGGCGCCAGAAGTGACCACTATTTTCGTTGTGTCTGTGTGTCTGTCTGTCTGTCTGTCTGTTTGTCTGTTTGTGATTCACTCCAGAGCATAGCTCTGTGACGTTTGATGCGATCTTGATGAAACTTGGACACAAGCTAGATATCATGGTCTAGTTGTGTCTTTTTGTATGAGGGGTGTCCCATGCCCCTTATGGGCGGAGCCACGCCCACTTGAACTTTTTATTATTTTTTATTTTTTTCTCGATTTTTTTCTCACAATTTCATTTCCTAGAAGCTGTGCATAATGTCCATAAGTACAACATATAAAAAATCCGATTTGATTTGGTCAATTTTGACGGAAGAGATAGGTTTTTACGGTAGGGCTTCCTCAAAAGCTTCCACTAACTCAATTGTACCTATCGTGGCATTGTTCAATAACCATCGTCGCCTCCCGGCTAGTCATTGTTATTATTATTCCCCTTCCTGCGAGTTTGCTTCTATATCCATCCTATCCACCTCCTGCATTTTCTCCTACCCCTCATCGTCACCCACATTCCTTGTTTGTCCATTTCCGTTTATTTTGTCCCTTGGCCCTGCTATTGGCATTTCTCACTTCTCTATCTGCTGTTCCTTTTGTTCTGTTGCATCCTGATCCATTCTTTGTTCTCGCTCTTCCATGAGCCTTGACTCTGTATACCCAAGAAGTACCTCTGTTTATACTATTTTTAGCCCATGCTCGAGAAGCAGAAAGTGGGGTTAAGCAATCGGTCCCCAACGTGTGTGTCTGCATTTTGTTATTCCATTTTCTCTGGAACCACCTGTCGGATTGAGACCAAATTTTCACCATAGGTTCAACTACTCATGTGAATGTTTTGATGATAATTATGACATCATAGGTCATGTGGTGTGGCAGCCATGTTGGACCTCTGTATCTCCAAAACTGCTCTGTGGAAAAAATTGAAACTTGGCACCTGTCAAGTACTCCCCATGGGGAATAAGTGTGATTTTTTTTTGATGATGTCATGGGTGCCTTTGTTATGACATCATAATTGCATACGTAGAATGTCACATCTGATCAGTGTGAAAATTTTGGAGGGTCATCGAGGGATAAATTGGTCAACAGAAAAAAAAACAATATGACGTCATCGGTCACGTGGTTCGGCTGCCGTATTGTTTATAAAAAAAAAAAAACTTTCAAAAACCTTCTCCGAAATGGCTGAACAGATTGAGGAGAAACTTTACAGGTCTGACTGCCTATCAATGAGGAACAAAAAGTTCCCCACCTATGATGTCATCGGTCACATGGTTTGGTGGCCATATTGGATTTACCTGAAAACCTTAAAAAAAAAAATTCTCCAGAATAGCTGGATAGATTGAGGGAAAACTTCACACACATGTTCCCCAAGCCTTGGGGATACCATGGTGTTCACGAATAATTGATAGGTCACATTGTTTGGCAGCCATATTGGATTGAAGGGAAATATTTAAAAAGTGATCTCTCTTGAACCACTGCATCAATCGGTGTGAAACTTCAAAATTATGATCTCGTTGTCATGTGGAATATATGTTTTAGATTTCAAGCTGATCGGACGCATGGTCTGGCAGTCAGAATTGTTTCATTTTTGTTGTTGTTGTTGTTAAGAAGGCCCACGTGGCTGTGCCTGGATGGGTTTGAGGGTAGAGGAGTAGCAGCTGAAACCCGAGTCCTATCCAGGTGCCTCCTGATGATTTCATCTTTGCTTTATGCTTGTTCGGGTTCCTTGTGATGACTCCAAAGTAGTACCTATTTTGTTTGGTCTTCCATTTGATTTGATTTGAATTTAATTTTTTTATTCACAAATTTGCCGCCAGAAGAGTTGCCTCGCACCAAGTTCTTCTCAATACTGTGCGCCTGTGCGGGGTAAGTAATCTATGAATACCATCGAGTGTTTATAATATTTTGTTTGTGATGTTCTCTCATGTTCTACGCTGTTGTACACTCAGAAAGGAAAAAAAAAACATCAGGTGTGTTTGTGCACTTTATCTTGAACGCAAATGGGAAATTGAATCTGCATGAGGAAGATTAGTTGGATCACATTTAAGGCAGAAGGTGATGAAATGATTGAAGTCTTTTTCTTCATTTATGATGACGCTTAGTATTTGAGCAAACTTTGAAGTTTGGAGAATCATTTTTCTTCTGCATCTTTGGAGGATGTACTGAATTGCAGTAAATGTTGCTTGGGAAGTTCACTTGCTTGTCGGGATCATATTTTGTTGACAGAAATTGTTGTCACTTAAAGTAGTCTGTTGTCATATTTTTCCTTTATCCTGGCCATTACTGTATATCGTTCTTTTACCATCTGCTAAGCATGCCACGGCATGATGGTTTCACAGCTTATACTAACGATGTAAAGGCATAACGATATATCTACTTCCTGCTCTGTATTTGACATAAAGCTGACTCTGCTGTTTATTTAACATACAACAAGGGGAATTCAAAACTTATACAAATGAGATACTCACAAAAGTCCAAGAAACGGCAATCTCTTTTTTTATCCCCTAATTTTTTTTTTTATGTACACCTACGTCGAGGCTCGTGTGAGACTAACACACAAAGCACAGCAAGGGGGGCATGAGACAAGAGGGTGGGAGTGGAAGGACAAAACAGTGGGGAACAGAGACATTAGGAGATCTGTGGAAGGGAGAGGGATGGGGCGGGGAACATGGGGAGTAGAAGATGGACATTACAGGGACTTTCAGGAAGGAAAGCGGGGAATTTGAAGGAGGTGGGTTTGGGGTGCATTAACGGGGGGAGAAAAGATCGAGGATTTGGATGGGGGACGATAAGAGGTGTGGTGAACAGCTGTTTTGAAGGCCTGGAGGGAAGAATGGGATTGAACAGAGTGAGGGCGTTTATTCCAAGGTGGGGAAAAAGAGGAATGAAAGAGTGAAGGTGAGTAGTGATTTGTGATTTTGGTAGTTTTACCAGAGGGGGGTTGTTGGCGGGCCTTGAGCGCCCTGCGGAAATATGGTAGGGACAAATCGGGGGGGGGGGGGGGCGAGACCAGAGAGGAGACTGTCGAAGACAGAAAGACCACCAACCTGCCTGAGGTGAGAGAGTGAGAGGCCCCAAGACACCGCCTCATCGCGGGAGATATCAATGATCCGAAATGCCTTGGTTTCCACAGCGTGAAGCCGAGAAAGGTGAGAGGCAGGTGCACCAGCCTTGAAGGAAGCTTGATTGAAAGGAGTTCTTCCAGAGGATTGTTGAGAAAGTAGATGGGGGGGAGGGGGGATTCTAAACGGTCCTTTTGGAGAGACATAGTGAGTGTGTGAGATTTGTCAGTACTGAAAGACATGTTCCATGTCGTGGACCAGTTTGTGATTTTACCCAGATCTCAGAGAGAGAAGAAGCTGCTGCTTGCCGGTCTGAGGGATGACAGATGGTACAGCAGAGGGTGGAGTCATCAGCAAAGAGATAAAGAGGATTTTCCAGAGTCAGAGAGATCATTGATGAAAACCAGAAAAAGAACAGGGCCCAGAAAGCTACCTTGAGGAACTCCAGCCTGGACAGGAAGAGGGGATGAAAGAACTCCATTTAGGGCCACACGGTGACTGCGACAGTGAGGAGGAAGTCTGCGAGCCATGAGTGGAGATGGCCTTGGATACCATAGGAAGAGAGTTTCGTGAGCAGGACAGGGTCCCAGACCGTGTCATAAGCACATGACATGTCCAGGGATACAGCTCGGATTTCCTGTCTTGCATTGAGGACCTCCATCCATTGTTGGTAGAGCAG
>CM068952.1:43945371-43962599 GCA_035128595.1 Eptatretus atami
AAACACCTTGTTTCGTCATTGATGTGAAACTTTGGCAGATTTAGTGAAATTGAGTGGTTTTGAGTTGGGGTTTGAAAAGACCACAGTTGGTAAGATTAGGTGGTAAAATATGTTGGTAAGACGAGGGTTAAAGTGATTTTTCGCAAATGAGAGATCAGGCCAAACACGACAATATAGAAGGATATCTCAAAAAGTTGTGGACAGATTCAGATGAAACTTGGTGGGCAGGTTGGCTATGTAACAAGGAAGAATTGATTTGATTTTGGTGAAGATCCAAATCGGGATCTGGATCCGATATAATTTTTTCAGTGATTCTTCACCACTGAGTGATAGGGCTAAAACGGTATGAAGCACGACATCTCAAAAAGTTACGGATGGACTTGGATGAAACTTGGTGGATGGGTTTGTAAGATGACACGAACAAGCTGATTAGATTTTGGTTCAGGTCTAAATCCAGATCTGGCCTATCAGTGGGATACAAAACGTAAACTAATCAGCCCGGCGGAGGTATACGCTCTTCTGAGTGCCCTTCCAGTTTATGTTCTTTATTGATTTGTTTAATATATTTGTCTCTAATATGTCGTTAAGTGAGGTTAAAGTTATGCTCGAGTGACCGAAAATGTGCCTTGGGAACGCATCCCCCCCATTATGACATGATGTTCATGGGAATATCTCATCTGCTTAACATTGTTTTGCTTCACATTGCACTTTCTAGGAATGCATCCATGACATTAAGTGGAAACTAGCTGTGGTGTGTTTTAAATGCAGTGTCTAACCTGGTGTTGGCTTAGCAGTTGGGTGTGGCTTGGGATCCTAGGGTCCTGAGTTCAAGTCCCGTTGGCTGCTGAAGTAACACCAGGGGTTGACTCAGCCTGTCATCCTTCCAAGGTTAGCGAAATGAGTACTAGTGTAGCAGCCAAAAGGCTGCACACAAAGGGAAGGGGTATTGATGGATTTATTAAAATCTGGTATTGGTGTGGCACAGGCTGATGGGCTGAATGGCCTCCTCCTGTGCCTTAATTCCTTGTAAATTCCTTGTAAATTTACATTTATACAATTAATTTCAGAAAATATCACATTTGGCAATTTTTTTTTCATTTCTGCAATTCAATGTCTAAAACCATAGATAAGTGGATTCTGAGTACAAGTCAAGGCCCGGACTTCCAGGAAAAAAAGGATCGACTTATACGCCAAAAAATACAGTAGTCGTTAATATTTCTAGATAAATTAGGATTCTCTTTTGCTGAAGGTTATGGATGAAGCTGTTCAATTGAAATGCAATTATACAATAATGCCCCGGAACTATTATGTCATGCAGTTCCTGGCAAAGAAACAAAACTGCCTTTTTGCATTTTGAACATCCACCACCCAAAAATCTCAAGCTAATATCAACTGCAACAAAAAGCTGCTGCTAACACGGAGAATATTATGAAGTTGCACAACATGATGGCAAAACAAAAAGGCAACCAAATTGGGTGGTAATAACATGCCAGAACTTATTGTTACACACTTTGACAGGATGTTTCAATATTTCTGTCACTTTTATTATTATTATTTTTTAATGTGAAACAAAAAACAATTTTGAACCTCAGCAAATCAGTTGATTTTCTTCTTATTTCCAGTATTCTACTTCACATCGCTGTCAATAAAATCTCCACCAGTAAGCATGATATGTACTTGCACATGATAATTCATGAGTCTTTCCAGGTATTAGTTCATGAGTCTTTCAATTTTTTCCACATGATCAGAAGATTGTGTGCAACACAAACGACTAAATTTCAATATTTTTTGCTCCAGCATTCAAACAATACAATTGGAAATGTTATTGAAAGTATAACAAATCTGACAAGGTTTTGTAATTCAGTATTGAATATTGAAATGCATCTCATTGCATGATGTCATAATACATGGCATTGTACTACTTTGCACTGGTGTAGAGGAATAATGAAATAAATGCACATGAGGAGGAATTGAAGGGTGGAGAGTGGTGGTGGTTGTGGTGGGTGTAAGGGAGAGATTTGAAGAGGAGAGACAGAGGTCTGAAGAATTTTTTTCAGCTTGCACAACAATTTGATAACACTTTGAGATGAACAAAAATCCACAACACCATATGCTGTCACAGCATCCGTACATGTATACATCCATCCAATATATTCATATTGAAACCAGTTATCTGCCCAAAATACCAAGAAAATGACTAACTGATTTAATGACCATCCAAAGCATCAGCTTGGCTGATGAGAGAGGGATAGGGAGATGAGAAAGGGAGAGACAGCACAGAGAGGGAGGAAGAATGAAAGACAGCTCTCTCTCTCTCTCTCTCTCTCTCTCTCTCTCTCTCTCTCTCTCTCTCTCTCTCTCTCTCTCTCTCGTGGAGAAGGAGAGAAGAGAGAGGGATGGGAGAGAGAGAAGGGGGAGTGGGATGGGAGAGAGAGAGAGATGAGGAGAGGATGGGAGAGAGAGAGAGAGGGGAGTGGGAGAGAGAGAGAGAGAGAGGGGGAGTGGATGGGAGAGAGAGAGAGGGAGAGTGGGAGGGAGAGAGAGGGGGAGTGGGATGGAGAGAGAGAGGGGGAGTGGGATGGGAGAGAGAGAGGAGGAGTGGGATGGAGAGAGGAGGAAGGAGTGGGATGGGAAGAGAGAGGGGGAGTGGGATGGAGAGAGAGAGAGGGGGATGGGATGGGAGAGAGAGAGAGAGAGGGGGAGTGGGATGGGAGAGAGAGAGAGCAGGGGCGAGTGGGATGGAGAGAGAGAGAGAGAGAGGGGCGAGTGGGAGGGAGAGAGAGAGAGAGAGAGAGGGAGAGGGAGGAGAGAGAGAGGGGGAAGTTGGATGGGAAGAGAGAGGGGGAGGGTGGGATGGGAGAGAGGAAGAGAGGGGGAGTGGGATGGGAGAGAGAGAGAGAGAGAGGGGAGTGGGATGGGAGAGAGAAAAGGGGAGTGCGATGGGAGAGAGAAAAGGGGAGTGGTGGGAGAGAGAGGGGGAAGTGGGATGGAAGAGAGGGGAGTGGATGGGGAGAGAGGAGAGAGGGGGAGTGGGATGGGGAGAGAAGAGGGGGGGAGTGGGGGAGTGGAGGGAGAGGAGAGTGGGGGAGTGGGATGAGAGAGAGGGAGAGAGAGGGGGAGTGGGATGGAGAGAGAGGGAGAGAGGGGGAGTGGATGGGGAGAGAGGGGGGGGAGGGGGAGTGGGATGGGAGAGAGATGGGGGAGTGGATGGGAGAGAGATGGGGAGTGGGAATGGGAGAGAGAGAGAGAGAGAGGGGGGGTGGGATGGGAGAGAGGGGCGAGTGGGATGGAGGAGAGGGGGAGTGGGATGGGAGAGAGAGAGAGGGGGGAGTGGGATGGGAGAGAGAGAGGGGGAGTGGGATGGGAGAGAGAGAGGGGGGGAGTGGGATGGGAGAGAGAGAGAGTCTCATGCCCACCCCCTACCCCCTTGCTGTGTGTTGTGTTATTAGCTCTCATACGTGCCTCGACAAGGTATACAAAAAAAATAAAATCAACAGCATCTAAACAGTGTGTGTGTTGTGTGTGTGTGGTTTGTTTGTTTGTTTGTCTGTATGTATGTATGTATGTATATACATATATACTATACTTATATATATATATATTATGTAGTACTGTTGGTATAATAATATATATGTAATATATATATATATAATATGTATATATATATATATGTATACATGCAAGTTGCTGTTGACTGTCTCCATATTGTGGTTAGTTCAGAAGATGGAACGGAGACCTACCTGGACTACCGGTGGTCAAAGTATCCACCTCCCTGTCGTATGTGTGCATGCGTGTGCGTGCGCGCAATGTGTGCTTGTAGAAAAAGTGTAGCATATTTGTTCTGCCTGGGGTTTCAGAGGTTTGGCCACGAGGGGAAGCCCACAGTTCCTTCTGAGATGCCCAGTCCTGAGGCCACCTAACTGCAGATAGCTCCATGGTCCGGCATATCCCACCGATGTTGTATACCCACGGTTCGGCATTATCCGCCGCTGTGGATATCCACTGTCCGCATTATCTGCCAGCTGTGGATAACTCCGCAGTCCATGCAAGCACAACTTCTAATTAACCCTCGTCAAGTCGAACAGGGTTAATCCTCTGACACCTTTTACCTGAGGAGGTGACTGAATTAACCTTGTTTCGTACCCTCAACGGCACCACTCGGGTTACTGCCAAGTCAATATAGTGAGTGTCACGGGTTTCCTGTCTAACGCAGAGCAAATCAGGTGTGGTACACTTCTGTCTAAATAGCTGTGCACTGTGTCGGCACCAATAAAGAAAGGAGACGAGACAGATTGAAATGACAACCAATAATTATTTATTTATACCACACAAGCAAACATAAATTTAAAAGTGAATAGTTTTCGGCTAAAAGGCACAGATGAGCAGATTGAACCGGAAGCATGTATTCTTATGGCGGTCTTATTTACACAAAGACACATGGCGCATCATTCCATCCAGGGCGAAGAAGAACTGAAAGAAGGAAAGTCGCGGAGTGTGGGGTTGACTCTTCCCTCACCTCACACAGCCCGACACGGGGCTGTGCTGGTCCAAATACACGGTGGTGGGGCTAGGATGGGGGATGAGTGGTGGAGTAGTGATGGAATGTGCAGCTCTGCGTTCTGGGGCATCCAGAACAAGTAGGCAATCCTCTCTGGGCATTCCCAGATACGGTAAGCGGCTCACAACTAACGCCTTTCTGTTCCATGATCCCACGGCAGCAATGCTGAACAACAGAAATTCCTCATCTGAGCGTACCGACCCAGTGGCGAATCTCCCTGGCATCCCAGTATGTGGATACCTCGCAGTCAACTCTCTTTCCGCTGCCAGAGCAAAGTTCAGAGGAACACTTTCTGGTGCGTTCTATCCCGTCAGATGCTAGCTCTCGCGTCATACTCTCCACATGAACGCAAGCGCGTTTGGGCTTTATTTATTGCTCAGCAGGACAAGTTTGAGGCAACTCTGGCCGCTCCGCCCACCCAAAGTCCTTTGTAAGTGCCACTTTATCATGTGCATGTGAGATGTGCCAACAACTTCATTCGGGTGGGAAACCGTTGTACTTCGTTGCCATGGTTGATGTGAGAGCGCTGTGGTTTCACCACAAATGCATCAAGCGTCGGTTTTGGTTTGTCAGGTTCAGGTCAGATTAGATCTGTGACTGGCTAGCAGGTACTATGTAACCTGTATAACTGTTCAATGGTCGGGTTGTCGGCGACTAAACCGTCTCTCCACGCAAGTTTTTGGTGTAAGATATGGACAGGAGTATGATATTGGGCAGGATGAAGAAAAAACATGTCAAAGCGGCGAGAATCCTTGTGAGCCAACGGCAACCTATACTAGGCAACTGTGTCTGCAGACATCTTCCGCAGTTAGGTTACTTTTTATGAGGAGGTTGTCTGAGCTATAAATACAACATTAAAACGCACAACAAAAGGACCGACTCCCCCCTTTTGGGCAAGTGCCTATGCCCAAAGTGATTCTCCAGTTTTCAATTACAAGCAGTCTGGAGCAACTGTCAATTTTTTTTTAAAATTTGTTTATTTTTCAGCTAGACTTGCAGCTTCCATACTGAGGAAAGATGGTAATAAGGCCAATAGTGTTAGAATACGCTTTACTTGTTTGCAATGTTGAAAATGGGTCAATGTAAAGCATACGACACGTACCACTTAATTAAAAATCATGCACCTGACCAATTAATCAGGAAACAAATAAAATGGGTATTATTTTAAATCGTGTCATTCCGATTTTATAATATAATTCTTACACCTGATGCTAGTTAATTCAATTTCTCTAATGCCTTCTGCATTAGGCTGATTCTGTTTTATCTTTTGTTTCGTCTGTCCACAAAATATGGAGGCATTTTACTTACATTACAGTCTAGGCCAGTACCAACCTACTAATCAGTGGGAGCAATACAATTTCATACATGGTACATTCCTAATTCATTTAATTGTTCATAATTGCTGTGTGGTCCGAGCATTCTTTCTATTTGCTGATTATAGTTACTATAAATACCATCTGATTCTCATATAATGATTTTCCTTTACAAGTTAGCTTATGATTCCAAATATTAATATGGACAATCTTGCTGCAGTGGTGGGCTTTGGATTAATATATATCAACCCATGTCACGTGTTCCTTTTGGTACAGTGATTGACAATACATCAATCATCAATCATACAAGTCACTTACAATCAGCGGCATACCTATTGTGATATACGATCATTTACAATGTGTTCCAAGTTTACTAGTTTTAATGATGCGGTCCTAATTACTTTCCGGCAAATTTGATCATTAAAGAAGAAGTTAGAAGAAAACAAATTGGGAGAATACTGTCACTCTGGAGACAACCAATAGAAGTAACAACTTCAATCATTTCAAAACAAGTTAATCTGTTGATAAAAGGGCAAAATAACCTCACAAAGGAGAACCACAGTCTCTAATCAACCAATTATTTAATACCCAAGAACATGAAAGTTCCGAAAGCGTAATGGAGAAACCATAATTTTTCGATGAGCTGATCTGAAAAGTATTGACTAGTTTACTGTGTACAACAACCCCACTAGTTACCAACTCTCCCCATGTGTTATGTATTTTGACAACCACGCTGGTAAACAATGTGTGAAAATCACTTTTCAGATATATCAAGAGTATCACTTGGTTCATCACTAACAGCACAGATCAAAGCACCTGGTGAGCTGTTGGCTAGGTTTCACATTGTTATTTATTATAGGAGTATTAAATACAGAAAGCTCTATCATTGTAGTCCACAGGGCGGCCATCCCAGGGGGGGTTCTTTGCTCGGACTGCCAGCTCTGCAAACTCCCACCATGGTGAGAGTGGTCCTGACATTCCAACCGTGGATTTGATCTGCCAAACTGGACATTGCTTCCGGACTCACTCCTGGTTGTAGGGTGTTCTTTTGGGAACAAGATCTTGACAAATGGTTAAGAGATACACAATTTCCAAAGTTTCAACCAATACCAAATCATAATATGATTATAACATTATTCTTAACCTTTCTTATTCCCATAACGATTCTCTTAGAACCACAATTTATAAAAGGAAGATGTTCTTTTTTTGCTTTCATGGACGAGTAAGTGACCTATGCTTGGCTGCAAGACCCGTACATCAAAGGCTATGGCATTTCAACCCTCAGAATGTTCTAGGGTGATCAATTTCAAAGACTCGATAGGTCCAGAAGCACACACCACGTGTTTCCCCCCAAAGCATTTTATTTTTTGCTGAAGTGGTGTCTGCTACATGTCTTTGTCCTGGTTTTGGATTCCTGACATATTTAAGAAGATAATATTTAATTACCCAATTCTCTTCAGTTGATAGTATCTTGCAGTCTTTGATTCACAGATAATGATTATAAGAGGTTTTGCTGATATATGTCTCACTGTTAATTATTCATCAAATACTTTGCGCAATTGCATTATTCTCACCAGGTTAATTATTTCCATATTTAGCAGTTGATTTTCCTGCTTTCGAGTTCGATCAAAGGGTTACACTGGGTGGTTTGCCATTGGTTCTTTAACATAAAAATTAACTGATGTCGTCCTGTCAACTGTTCAATCCATCAACTAATGAAAACCATGCGAGTTTAAACCGTCTATTGCCGAGGATAAATTTCTTCTAGTATGAAAGCTTGTAAAAATGAAGCGATTGTCAAACGAGTGAGCAATTCTGAACGATCTATGTGCAAGGAAGCTGGTATTTCAACAAAATTGAGAGCCAAAACACTCAGCTTGCTGGGCTGAGCAATGAAGGCAATTCCCCACTTTTCATCATTTTGAAATCCAGAACAAAGCGGTATTTTAATTAATTTTGTCTCATAATGCGGCGATAGCCAGTCTCCTAAATGGACCCCGTTCAGAATATATTACATTCACAATTGTCATTTCAACAATTTATCAGCATTATTATTATTTTTTATTATTAAACAGGTATTATACAAATGATGCTCCGAGGAGACCATCCATTTATTAGTATGCACGTCAGTGTTCAAAGCCAAAAATGCACACGAAAGTTATCAAACATTGAGAAACGCCCGAGCTTTGAATACACTTTAACTCCACGGTTTAAATCATTGGATAAGTGGGATTCTCACAGGGAACACACTCACATCAACCCTCCCGCACAAACATTCCCATTCGTCATCATTTGAGCAATGCCGCATATTTAAAGTATTCGATCACGATATGTATTCATGCTTAAACAGCAAACAGAAGGGATCAACACAACACACAACAGACATCATGAGCCAGCCACCAAACTACCAGACAGAAAGTTCGAACACAGGCTGCTTCAACTCTCTGTCTGAAGTTACATTCAATTGATTATTCCAAGCAACCAGCAACTTCGGTTGTTTATGTGGGTAATCTGTCCGCAAACTGTCTTGCGGAGGTATTAATTATTTTATTTTTTTATGAATGTCATTTGTCTTCATGCGTTCGTTGTTGCAACATCATATCGACAAGACTTCTCGTTAATATAAGTAGGATTATGACATTGTATCGTAATCTTCAGTTCTTATCGAGCCTGCAATAACTTCTAATTCAGTTATGACAAAATCAAATTCACATACACTATCTGGTCTTAAAACCTTCAATGGCATTTGCCTTGCACGCCAAAGAGACTGCACCATAATGCCAGGTCTCTGTCTTTCATACAAGCCGTAAAACCCATTATTTTGTTTACATACCGACGCTACAACTGAGTGTGAGGAATCTGACATGACCGTACTCTCTGGTAAGAGAATGCACGTCTCTTTTCATTCAGAGTCTTCATAGTGTACGGTGACGACCAATCCTCATCTCACTCTCCATATTATTCATTCCCATACGTTTCACAGTTCACAATACAACAAAATGAAACACTGATATATCATACACAACGATACCAACATCGCTTACATGTCATAACTCAAATATACAACATTCGTACAACATGCAAGTCAATACAATCATTGCACATCCAATATTCAATGAAAGTCAACACACAATTCTGTACAAGTACAAACAAATTACAAGAGCCCTATCCTTCTCACTTCAGTTGTAAATAACCAAAGTTCTGTCACCTCCAACTCCTGGTTGGAAACAATAAATTTAGTCAATTTTATCCCTCTATTCGTCTGGTAGAAAACAATAAATTTAGTTAATTTTATCCCTCTATCTCAGGTGTAGAAACAATATACCCACAATTTATCCATAAATTTTTTGTCAATTTATCTAACTTCAGGTTAGATGAGCCAGTTCATGTTCTAGCTGAAGGTGGAACAGCCATCACAGTATATCCTACTTCAGGTAGAGATACCAAATTATGCCCTTCTTTCAGGTAAGGCCTAAGTCACAATTTCCACGGCGGCCGTGGGGTCTCCAAAATCTACGGCCACTAGCAATTATACGGCGGCCGCAGTATTTCCACGGTCACACAAATTAGGCAGTCAATATGTTTTTTTTTTCGGGGAGCCGCACAGCATATTTTAGAAATTGTGGAGACCGAAAACGTGGTGGTGCGTAGGTCTTTGATTTGATGTCGCAGGTGACTTAAGGGGGCCTGTGCGGCGGCCATAGAATTTTCAAGGCAAGACGCAAGGTAAGCCTCAGGTGCCCGCAAGGCGACCGCAGGGGGGCCTAAGGCGAACGTGGCGGCCAGACGGACGGTAACGAGTGGGTTCATTTTTTAAAATTTTTTTATTTTTAACCAGTTTTTTTGTTTCAGCTTGTCGAATTGCTACGGCGAACGTAGAAATGAAAAAGTTATAACTCCGCATTATAATTCCACGGCGACTCCTAGGCCTGTAAAAGATAGCCAAAGGCGTAGGGCCACCCTGAGGCCACCGCAGAAACTCTGCGGCCGCCGCACGTTTCTGTCAATTCAGAGGGCGTATGACCGCCGTATCCTCGCTGTAGAGCAAATGTGACTTAGGCCTAAAGACACCAAATTACCTTTGAGTGTAGTAGCGGCGACCCAAGTGTGGGGCGGGAGGGGGGCATGCACGCCGTGGCACTGTTTGATCAGAACAGGAGGCCACCTTGAAATCTAATGGCTGTTTGTTTGGATCAGAACAGGGGCCAACCTTAACCGGGATGCCGCCCGGCACCTTTTGGATCAACGGGACGCCGCCCAGAATACCTTTTAACAATGGGTCGCCGCTCGAACACAATTTTCAACAACCCTAGCACAACAAATGGTTTCAGACTCGTTTGTGTAATTCGAAGCAAGTTTTCCAACTGGTGGAAGAGACAAGGTGTACAGGTTAATCCACCCAAATCACTCCTTCAAATTCCCTGCTTTCCTTTCGAAAGTCCCTGTAGTGTCCATCTTGTTTACCCCGTGTACCACCAATCCTTCACCTCCACAGAACTCCTCATGTCTCTGTTCCACACTGTTTGTCCTTCCTCTCCCACCCCTCTTGTCTCCTGCCCTTGTACGTTCTGTGTGTTAGCTCTATACAAGCCTTGACATTGTATCAAAAAATAGAATTTTAAAAAATTACTTTTGAGACATCCTGCTACAGACAGACAAAACAGTTGTGAAAACATAACGCCAGTTCACCATCCGTGGCGGAAGTAATGGAATGAAATTATCATTGTGAGTTTGATTGATGTGCATGTAATCTGATCTTTTAGAAGGTGTTCATTGAGCCATTGTTAAGATACCAGCCATTGTTAAACCAGGGACGCAGCTAACGGTGTTAAATGTCTTGTGACTACAAGTAGATGACACAGTGAGCCAACATCTTTTCCGATGGACAGTGTGCTCAATAGTAAAACTAGTCTCACTGGAGGTTTTGCAAATGGAGCATGAATGTTACACAGTTCACATTGAAAACATTGCAACTGCCTTTCAAACCCAACAAGAATGGATCAAAGAAAGCATATTATTGCCAAGCTCTGAGCTGCCAGTGTGAGGAATGTAATTCAAACTCAATTTTACTGTCATTAACTCAATTGTTAAAATCTAGAAATGTTACTATCATGTCATTCCATCTTTTTGGTTAAAAAAGTTATTTCCCAATTTGATTTTTGTATGTCAGGTTAATCCCAAAGTAATGTCCATCAAATCATGTTGTCATAATTGGAAATTTACAAATACCCTTATGTGCCCATGTGACTGATATTTATGTTTCTTAGAAGAAAGGAGATAACAAATAGCCATCATTTATTTTCTTGAATTTGCTTCATACAAACTAATGCAAATGCAGTCGAATTAATTGAAGCAAAAATGGATAACCTCGATTCGGATCAGAGGCGGATTACGATTTTTGGGGGCCCTGGACACAAATAACATTTCGGCCCATAAAGAGGACTCCGTGTTATTTTCACACTCGCTTAGCCTATGTTGCTTTTGACTCGACTGCAAAAAATCCGGAGGAATCCCCATGTTTTATTGCCTTTTCCCCCTGTGGAAAAAAAATAATGCCATGTTAAGGTGTTCCATTACAATCGGCTTACTATCGCTTGCCAAGTCAGCCGTTCTTATCAACCATTCCGTTGGAATGCTACCTTGGGTGCTTAAACCACTTTGCGAGCACTCTCCAAGCTGATTGATAATAATGGAACACACCCCAGACTTGCAGGGGTGTGTTCAGTTACCAGGTTTTTATTTTTATTTTTAGCTTCTCTGGAATTGGAATTTCAGATAAGGTATTGTCATCGTGCACCGTCCGTCCGTCCCTACTTTCGACTACTCCAGCCAAATCGCTGGGCCAATCCAGCTGAAATTTACCAGCAATGCAAGGCGGCACTACCATAAGGCCAGCTCGGCAGCCGCCTGGGGCGCAGACCTCAGAGGGGCGCATTACTGACCTTTAAGGGTCATAGTTTTATGCAAATTATTGTTTTAAGAAAACGCATAATAAAAGGAAAATATAATATTTCAATGTTCATAATAGTTTAGAGTTCATTGTTAGTTCATAACCAGTTTATGTTTTCAACACTAACATACTGTTTCTTTTTTATCTATCTATTCTTCTTGCAAAGGAAAAGGCACGCAAAGTGAGATTTTGATGGTCTGAAATTGAAACTTTTACAGACGTTTTAAACTCTGTTTGCTGTTTTTTGTTTGTTTCCATGTCTGAATGTAAGCAACATATTGTGATAAAATAAATTTAGCAGTTTCAAGTTTTGTGCTTTTTATTTTTTTCTACAAAACATCTGTTTTAAAAATCGAAGTTGGCAATTTTTTTGGGGGGGATGCAAGTCGCTGGCCTTGCCTAGGGCGCAAAATAGTCTGGCGCCGGCCCTGCAGCAATGTTCCACTCCTGACTGGTAACAGGATTGCAAAGCTCGTTCCGGTCACATGATACAAGTCGGTCAAAATGGCAAACTTGGTAAATTCCTTCAAAATCTTCTTCTCCAGACCACCACTGAGAATGCTATCAAATTTGGGTTGCAACTTTAGGCCAGGGTATGGATGTTAAATTGCAGAGGTACTGCCGATCCTTGACTGGAAGTGTGTCAAAATGGCTGGCTTTGTCAATTAGTGGTAAAATCGCATTAATTCCTTTAAAAGCTTCTTCTCCAGACCCACCAGTCAGAATGCTACCAAATTTGGGATACAACATTAGGCCAGAGTGCAGATATGCTGCAGGTTCAGTGGTCCCATTTATTTTATATTTTTGTACACATATATGAAGCGAGTGGAAGAGCTAAAAAGTTTATTGTAGAACGCACGCCAAGTGGCTTAAGCACTCATGTAAGTAGTCCAATGAAACCATTGATAAGGAGCGGCTGGCTTGGTAAGCGATAACAAGCTGATTAGTAATTGAAGACACTCAGCACATGTGTGAGACCGAGGACCCTTTTCTGATTCTGCGCTTGTGCAACAACAGAAAGTTAATTACAGGTGATTTTCACCCTTTTCACCATGGTTGAGATATTTTCACTTTTCAACACCGTTGGGGTCGTTTTGTTTCATCCTCGGGACAGGTGCTCTGATTTCAGAAAAAAAACTGCAACATTATCGTGTGGCATGGGTTATTCCATTTACTCATGAGGGGTTGTGTTGTGATCGTACAAAAACAAATTGTAATGTGGATTTGCTAAACAATATCGATATGTATTAACATTTGGAATAATACAAGTGTTATTGTGATTATTGTTGTATTTGTGTACATTAAATGTAGATATTATTCCACTTGCTTTCTCGACTAATGTAACCTCACCCTCTAATTTTGTAATAGTCCTGTATAGTTAAACATCAGGGAAACATTTTTAATCGATTCATTTTGTCACAGTGCTTTCTTTCTGTGAGTCACCACCCTGGACTCTGCTCCAGCCAATCAGAGCCAGAGATACTGATGACTGTGGCTACACAATGGAGACTCGGATTACCATTGACGTCATAACTGATGAACCAATCAGTGTAAATCTTACATAGAAACAAGCCGATATATGCCTGCTCTTTCACTTCCTTTTTCTCTTGCTGTGTTTCAACCTGAGGAGTAACAGCATGAAAATATTTGGTCAACATGTGTTTGTTTTCGTGTATGTGTGTAAATATGTATAATATATTATATATATATATATATATATATATATATATATATATATATATATATATATCCAATGTTTTAAGATCAAACCTTGCTGCACAGATTTACAAGCAAATCCTTTCTGGGGTCCAAAAAGACCCAGTTGTTTTCGTTCAATTTTTCACATATATGATTACTTTATATGGTATTTGCATGATGAAAGTCCTCCAGTTTTTTTTTTTCTTGCTTATGCTCGTTTGCTTTATCATAAAATATCATCCAATCAAATAATTATGTTTCCTCGTTGATGTGAAACGTCAGCATATTGAATGAAATTTAGTGCTTCTAAGTTGGAGTCATAAATGTCCCCAGTTGGTGGGTTAATTTTAGATTTTGTATATATAATATATATATTTTTTTAAATGTTTGTTGACTTTATCATAAAACACCTTTGTTTCGTCATTGATGTGAAACTTTGGCAGATTTAGTGAAATTGAGTGGTTTTGAGTTGGGGTTTGAAAAGACCACAGTTGGTAAGATTAGGTGGTAAAATATGTTGGTAAGACGAGGGTTAAAGTGATTTTTCGCAAATAGAGAGATCAGGCCAAACACGACAATATAGAAGGATATCTCAAAAAGTTGTGGACAGATTCAGATGAAACTTGGTGGGCAGGTTGGCTATGTAACAGGAAGAATTGATTTGATTTTGGTGAAGATCAAATCGGGATCTGGATCGATATAATTTTTTCAGTGATTCTTCACCACTGAGTGAATAGGGCTAAAACGGTATGAAGCACGACATCTCAAAAAGTTACGGATGGACTTGGATGAAACTTGGTGGATGGGTTTGTAAGATGACACGAACAAGCTGATTAGATTTTGGTTCAGGTTAATCCAGATCTGGCCTATCAGTGGGATACAAAACGTAAACTAATCAGCCCGGCGGAGGTATACGCTCTTCTGATGCCCTTCCAGTTTATGTTCTTTATATTGATTTGTTTAATATATTGTCTCTATAATGTCGTTAAGTGAGGTTAAGTTATGCTCGAGTGACCGAAAATGTGCCTTGGGAACCATCCCCCCATTATGACATGATGTTCATGGGAATATCTCATCTGCTTAACATTGTTTTGCTTCACTTGCACTTTCTAGGAATGCATCCATGACATTAAGTGGAAACTAGCTGTGGTGTGTTTTAAATGCAGTGTCTAACCTGGTGTTGGCTTAGCAGTTAGGGTGTGGCTTGGGATCCTAGGGTCCTGAGTTCAAGTCCGTTGGCTGCTGAAGTAACACCAGGGGTTGACTCAGCCTGTCATCCTTCCAAGGTTAGCGAAATGAGTACTAGTGTAGCAGCCAAAAGGCTGCACACAAAGGGAAGGGGTATTGATGGATTTATTAAAATCTGGTATTGTGTGGGACAGCGCATGATGGGCTGAATGGCCCTCCTGTGCCTTAATTCCTTGTAAATTCCTTGTAAATTTACATTTATACAATTAATTTCAGAAAATATCACATTTGGCAATTTTTTTTTCATTTCTGCAATTCAATGTCTAAAACCATAGATAAGTGGATTCTGAGTACAAGTAAGGCCCGGACTTCCAGGAAAAAAAGGATCGACTTATACGCCAAAAAATACAGTAGTCGTTAATATTTCTAGATAAATTAGGATTCTCTTTTGCTGAAGGTTATGGATGAAGCTGTTCAATTGAAATGCAATTATACAATAATGCCCCGGAACTATTATGTCATGCAGTTCCTGGCAAAGAAACAAACTGCCTTTTTGCATTTTGAACATCCACCACCCAAAATCTCAAGCTAATATCAACTGCAACAAAAGCTGCTGCTAACACGGAGAATATTATGAAGTTGCACAACATGATGGCAAAACAAAAAGGCAACCAAATTGGGTGGTAATAACATGCCAGAACTTATTGTTACACACTTTGACAGGATGTTTCAATATTTCTGTCACTTTTATTATTATTATTTTTTAATGTGAACAAAAAACAATTTTGAACCTCAGCAAATCAGTTGATTTTTCTTATTTCCAGTATTCTACTTCACATCGCTGTCAATAAAATCTCCACCAGTAAGCATGATATGTACTTGCACTGATAATTCATGAGTCTTTCAGGTATTAGTTCATGAGTCTTTCAATTTTTTCCACATGATCAGAAGATTGTGTGCAACACAAACGACTAAATTTCAATATTTTTTGCTCCAGCATTCAAACAATACAATTGGAAATGTTATTGAAAGTATAACAAATCTGACAAGGTTTTGTAATTCAGTATTGAATATTGAAATGCATCTCATTGCATGATGTCATAATACATGGCATTGTACTACTTTGCACTGGTGTAGAGGAATAATGAAATAAATGCACATGAGGAGGAATTGAAGGGTGGAGAGTGGGGTGGTTGTGGTGGGTGGTAAGGGGAGAATTTGAAGGAGAGACAGAGGTCTGAAGAATTTACTTTCAGCTTGCACAACAATTTGATAACACTTTGAGATGAACAAAAATCCACAACACATAATGCTGTCACAGCATCCGTACATGTATACATCCATCCAATATATTCATATTGAAACCAGTTATCTGCCCAAAATACAAGAAAATGACTAACTGATTTAATGACCATCCAAAGCATCAGCTTGGCTGATGAGAGAGGGATAGGGAGATGAGAAAGGGAGAGACAGCACAGAGAGGGAGGAAGAATGAAAGACAGCTCTCTCTCTCTCTCTCTCTCTCTCTCTCTCTCTCTCTCTCTCTCTCTCTCCGTAGAGAGAGAGAGAGAGAGATGGGAGAGGATGGGAGAGAGAGAGGGAGAGGATGGGAGAGGATGGAGAGAGAGAGAGGGGAGTGGGGAGAGAGAGAGAGAGGGGGGAGTGGGATGGGAGAGAGAGAAGGGGAATGGGAGGAGAGAGAGAGAGAGGGGGCGAGTGGGATGGGAGGAGAGAGGGGGGATGGGAATGGGAGAGAGGGAGAGAGAAGGGGAGTGGGATGGGAGAGAGAGAGAGAGGGGAGTGGGATGGGAGAGAGAAAGGGAGTGGCGATGGGAGAGAGAAAAGGGGAGTGGGATGGGAGAGAGAGGGGGGAGTGGGATGGAGAGAGGGAGAGAGAGAAGGGGAGTGGGATGGGAGAGAGAGAGAGAGAGAGGAGAGAGAGAGAGGGGGAGTGGATGGGAAGAGAGAGAAGGGGAGTGCGATGGGGAGAGAGAAAGGGGGGTGGGATGGGAGAGAGAGGGGGGAAGGTGGGATGGGAGAGAGAGAAAGGGGGGGAGGTGGGGGAGGAGGAGGGGGAGTGGGGAATGGGAGAGAGGAGAGAGGGGGAGGGGGGGAGGGTGGGGGGTGGGGGGAGTGGGATGGGGAGAGAGAGGGGAGGGGGTGGGAGGGGGGGGGGGTGGGAATGGGTGAGAGAGGAGAAGAAGAGAGGAGAGGGGGGAGAGAGGGGGGAGGTGGGGATTGGGGAGAGAGGGGAGTGGGATGGGGGAGAGAGAGAGAGAGGGGGGGTGGGAGGGAGGAGAGGGGGGGAGTGGGTGGAGAGAGATGAAGAGAGAGAGAGGGGGAGGGGAGTGGGGATGGAGAGGGGAGAGGGGATGAGAGGGGGAGGGGATGGGGAAAGAAGGAGAGAAGAGAAGATTGAAGAAAGAGGGAGTGGGATTGGAGGAGAGGAGGGGGAGTGGGCAGAAAGAGGAAGGAGGGGAGTGCATAGGAAGAGAGAACAAAGAAAAATGGGGAGAGGAGG
>CM068952.1:43972332-43988584 GCA_035128595.1 Eptatretus atami
TATGGTCCCGATGGATGGATGGATGGATATTTACAATCAGACTTGGTGGTGTAATCGTAGTTCAACCACACTTGGTTGTGTAATGCTTTGAGCATTTGCTCGTCGGCAGTTCGAACCACGGCCGAGTCATACAAAGGCTTTAGAAATGGAGCATACTGCTTCCTTGCTTGACTCTCTCAGCATTTAATAAAGGATAGAGCATGGCCAAGCAACCAAAGGTTGGGAACCATTGCCCAGACTTGATGGGCCTAATAGCCTCATCTTGCATAGAAGTTCCTTGTGAGGGAACTCGTATTACTATTCACAAATACAGCAGAAACTAGAATGGCACTCGGTAGAACGCATACCTCCTCCAGTCTGAACAGTTTACGTTTTGTATCCCACTGATAGGCTGGATCTACGTCTGGACCTGAACCAAAATCAAATCTGATTGTTCTTGTCACCTACACCCAACTTATCCACCAAGTTTTGTCATAACCCATCCACAACCTTTTGTAATATTGTGCTATACAACATATCGTTATTGGCCCAATCTCTCGATTATGAAGAAACACTTCAAAAATTAAGAAATCCTTGTATCAGAATCCAGATCTTCTCCAAAATCGAATTGATTTGTCCTCGTCACACATCCAACCTGCCCACCATGTTTAGTCCGAATCTGCCCGTAACGTTTTGAGATATCCTGCTCACAGACAAACAAACAAGGGTGAAAACATAACCTCCATCGACCTTCAATGGCAGAGATAATAAGCAATTAAACAAACCTATATCCCCCATGAGAGCACAATTCCTGATGGGACTTCTTTGCAAATCACACACAGAGAACACAAAACAAATTGCAACTATTGCCACAAACCTTGTTTCTATTTAACAGATGCGGTAGTGATGATGGGAGCAAAGAAACAAGGAAGAAAAAGAAAAGAATGAGACAAGAGGGTGGGTGGGGGAGGTGGTGGTCATTGATGTTTGTCTGTTCACCAGCAGAACACCAACATCTTTTCATCTTTGTGCAAAGGCAATTATGCAGGCAGATGAAGGCACGTGAACTGGCTGGTTCTATCTGGAATCCATGTGCCCTTCATCTTTTCTTGTCATCGTTCTTCTACTCCTTGTTTTCGACATCAACTCTCGTGCCCACGTGCTTCCTCTAATGTTGTATCACTCTCCTACTGCACCAACTGTGCACTATTTGTGCTTCCTCTTCTTTTAGTGCAGTTTCCTTTTGCTGGAACGACTATGCACTCACACTAACTTTCCCTTGTATAGCTTCACTCAGGTCGGTCATCTGCACTGCCTCTTGTACATAAACCATCCACACGAAGCAATGCATACAAGTCAGTGTGTCAGTCAGTCAATCAGTCAATAAGTCTACACCCAGACCAACTTTAATATAGCACCCTGAGGTGGCCTACTTTAATATTGAGCCCCAAGCAGTTTTATGCACAGTTCAACAAACTTATTTATTTTTTTTATATCTAATTTAACCACAAGTTGATTTTTCACCTTGAATCTGGACGATGTCAATGTTTTCCACACTTGTTCCTGAGTGTGTATTTGCCTACACCATCCATGGTTTGAGATATGCTGCAAGGCCTACGGGATCGACTAGCATGCTGAACCAGCCTTTGGCATGGGTCAACAAAATTGCCTAATGTAACCATAAACGTTTGATGTCTAATTTAACCATAAGTTAATTTTATACATTCAATGTGAATTACGTCTAAGTTAGAAATGATTACCATAATCCTGTGTTTTATACTACTTGGGGGAAAGCCCATCAGAATTATGGGTGCACAAAACTCAACACAACACAGAGGATTACAATACACACAAGGTTATGGATTACATCCGATTGATTAATTATTTGCAATGAGGGAATGGGAAATGGGAATGGGTCGAAATGGGATACTAAACATGAACGGGTCAAAACATTAGGTGGGAATTCTTTGATGTGCTTCAGGTTGTTGTTCGTCTTTCAGCTGCTCCCGCTAGGGGTCGCCACAGCGGATCATCCGTTATGATCCGCATACTGATTTGGCACAGGTTTTACGCAGGATGCCCTTCCTGATGCAACCCTGGTTCCTCTTACGACACAGGGATAAGGATTGGGTTTCGCCATGATTCCGGGCTGCCCGACACCCTCTCTAGCGTGGCCCAGTGCAAAGCTCCCATCCTCAAGCGATCCTCCAACCCAAGCCTCCGAGTAGCCAGATTACAGGCGCACGCCACTACGCGCGGTGTCTTGATGTGCTTCAGGTGTGAATGCAAAATGCACAAACATCGTGTATAAGCTGCACAGCCTCAATTGCTCCCAAAATAAATAAAAATAACGTGGTAGATGTATAAGCACAGCATCGTTCGTTTCCAAAATAATAATAATAATAAAATGCGGGCGGTGTATAAGCGCACAATGCTGGCTTGATTGCTTGAATCCTTCTGTTTGGAGCCATTTTACCTCACATCCTGTGGAGCCTATTATTTAATTATATCAGGTTAGAAAAGAGTTTCCCCTAAATTTTTCCAATTTCACTCTACATTATTTAGGTCATGAGGAATCGGATTTCGAATATCAGCTTTTAAAGCCTTTACATCACAATTTGCTATCTTAACATGGATATACACCTTAACACAGATTTCTGCCATGGCAGAAAACCTCCCCTTGGGCAGGGGTGCAAATGAAGTCACTACAACCTCTATTGTGTGACCCTTAGTCCTCTTCTCAAGTTTGGTTGAGATTGGATAAGTAACAATTGAATGTATTGCAGTCAGACACAGACAGATGCCAAATTGTGTATTTTAGTGTGATGTGTAGTTTCCTTACGCTGTGTCTGTCTTTGCATCTGTTTATTTTCTTAAGGGCCATGCATCCCATATCTCTACTCCTAAAGAGCGATTTGTCTGTGATGGTCAACCTTGTAGTTCACAGAAAAATTCATTAATAATAATGATTAGACGTGTCCACTTTTAAATATACAAATCATTACCAATGTATTTTTATGTGATATATATATATAGAAATAAATAAATAAATCGACTCCTTCCATGCTCTTCTAGCCAAAGAAATTGAATAAAGCAACCAAGAAGGGCTACCCTGGTAAGTCCTTTGCTATTTCAAACCCTTCCCAGATTCTTCCACAGCTGTAAAGACATTTACTAATAGTACACACATGAGAATCTCAATGATACACACCCCCCTCAGCTGCCGGACCAGTTTCATCGCTTATTGGCAAATCATCAGCGATGGCGCAGACAGAAATGCATATCAATGAGGCTCCCAAGCATGTACCACATTCAAATGTCGGAAACCCGTCAATATATATATATATATTATATATAATATATATATATATATATATAATAAAGAAAGACCCACCTACATCTCTCACCTGTGAATGGAGGGAATATATCAGCTCTCACCTAATCATTTAAACTAAGGTGGCTATGATTATATAAATACATTGACTCCTCCCATGCTCTTCTCATCGAAGAAGCTGCATAAAGCAACCAAGAAAGGCTACCAAGGTAAGCCTGAGTAGCCTTTCTTGGTTGGCTTACCTTGGGAGGAATAGGTTATGCCATAACCTGCAATAACTAACAGCCCGCCTCCCTATACATCTATCTTCACTTGTTTTTTGGAATCCATCACTAAAATCTGATAGTCCATTCGATGCAGGTTTGCCTTGCGTTTCACTTTCCCTCCTAGTGCTGTTCATGAAGAATGTGGTTAAGTTTGTGTGCTAATGAAGACCATATTCATATGTGTGTTGAATTGGAATTTGGATTGTGCTTAAAAATCTACATTCTCATGAGAATGTAGTGATGCAGCATTTTGGAGCACTCCTTTTTTTGTATGGATGGGTTATTAACACGGTTGTTCCATCTGCATTCACTTGTGGATATTAAACAGCTCAATATTAGAACGGCTGTTATCCTGTTCCGTTATTTCCCCAATGTTTTCCCTGAACTATTTTCTTTTTAAATGCAAATAAGTTATCTCTCATTTTCTATTTGAAAACATTGGACTTTTTTGGAGCATCTGATACGACCCAATATCGTTTCAATCGTACTTGTGTTAACATCAACAGTGTAAGACTAATTATGATAACTATTGGCCTTCTGTGCTCATAGTTTTATGCAACAAAAGACATGGAAAAACAATAGTGGGGGTGGGGGGAGAAATAGTAATTATTTTACATCACACCAGTACAGGGATGAGTAGTTTCTAAAATTAATGCTATACCCAAATTGCGATGTTATTAACCTCCGCCATCGAAGATTCCGAGGTTACTGTTTTCACCCTTTCTGTTTTGTTTGTTTGTTTGTTTGTTTGTTTGTTTGTGAACAGTATTACTGAAAAAACTCCTTGACGGATTTCGACGAAACTTGGTGGGGGGATTAGGTATGGTCCAAGGATCATGCCATTAGATTTTGGACTTGGTCCAAAATCCAATATGGCCGCTCTGGCGGCCATTTTGAAAAAATATTTGAATTTTTTTTTTTTGCATTTCTACATGTTTTAAGTGATTTCCACCCCCCCGCCCCCCAAAAAAAATTTGTTAGAGAAAAAAAAATTTTTTGCAACTTTTTTTTCAACAAAATTTCGATTTTTTTTTTTGCATTTCTACATGTTATAAGTGATTTCCAACAAAAAACATTCCAAAATTATAATTGCTGCTGATTTTGGAACTTCAGGTGGATATACCCACGTAAAATAAATTTCTGTCTCAAGGAATCTAGTTATGACGAATGAATTGAGTATGTAAAAGTTAAAAGTAAAAGGGAAAGTTGCAAATTATAACTCTGTGAGCACTGTTGACATCAAATTGAATGAATAGGATATCAGGTTCACTTGAGTGACCTAGCAGTATTGGCGGCGGAGGTTTTGCACTCTACCGAGTGCTCCCCCTCTCGTTGACCTCCGCCATCGAAGATGGACGGAGGTTACTGTTTTCACCCGTTTGTTTGTTTGTTTGTTTGTGAACAGTATTACGGAAAAACTCCTCGACGGATTTCGACGAAACTTGGTGGGGGGATTAGGTATGGTCCAAGGATCACGACATTAGATTTTGGACTTGGTCCAAAGTCCAATATGGCCGCTATGGCGGCCTTTTGAAAAAATTTTGAATTTTTGTTTTTGCATTTCTACATACGTTTTAAGTTATTTCCAACCCCCCCCCCCCCCCAAAAAAAAAAAAATTGTTAGAGAAAAAAAACAAAATTTGCAACTTTTTTTTCAGAAAAATTTCGATTTTATTTTTTTGCATTTCTACATGTTATAAGTGATTTCCAACAAAAAACATGCCAAAATTATAATTGCGGCTGATTTTGGAACTTCAGGTGGATATACCACGTAAAATAAATTTCTGTCTCAAGGAATCTAGTTATGACGAATGAATTGAGTATGTAAAAGTTAAAAGTAAAATGGAAAGTTGCAAACTATAACTCTGTGAGCACTGTTGACGTCAAATTGAATGAATAGGATTTCAGGTTCACTTGAGTGACCTAGCAGTATTGGCGCGGAGGTTTTGCACTCTACCGAGTTGCTCGCGCCTCTAGTTTTCCCTTTATTCATCAATTCCTTCCTGACTGTTTTTCCAAGGTATGCTATTGATATATAGGGGATTTTTTGCAATTACTTTGAATAAGTCTCACTTCCTGTGCTAAAACTTTCAGCGAGCTTATACATTCATGCATACATGAAGGGCACAGGCCAGAGGAAGAGAGCATGTGTTTGTGAGTGCTGAGATAGGCCAAAGGAAACTGGATGGGTCATTTACATGGTCTCACTTTATGCTCTGTTTATCTGCATCGCCTCTTGCTGTTTTATATATTTCTTCTCTCAATATGGACATGGTGCTCTTCCATGCACCTCTCAATTGGTGAAGCCACACAGGGCTTTGTAGAGATAGTGGAGACATCTCAAAATCTTGTGATACCACATAATCGATCTCACTCCAATCGCATTGAAAAAGCTCGGAGACTTCCAACTTTTCACTCATAACCTGACTTTTCACTTTCACTTTTTCAAACTTTTCACTGCCATGCACCGACTATTTAATTTCTTGTCTTTCTCCCTATTCTAAGGGCCCCTTCCACCACTTTCCTCACTCCCCCTTCCCCACCCCCACCAGCCTTCTCATTGCAACATTTCTCTTTCAAACAATCTTCTCATCCGACACATTCACTTTTTCTTTTTCCTTTTTTTTTGTTTCTCTCCACTGCTCACTTATCAAACCTTCCTTGTTGCTCATCAAATTTAATGAGAGAAACAAACATTTGCTCTAAACTTGTGTAATATATATATATATATATATATATATATATATATATATATATAATTTATATAATCATATATACACACACTATGTGAATACACCTGGTGTTGCCCGGGTTCTTTTTGAATGAATTTAATCTTCTGTACATGGTCTGACACGAGCCCAGTATCAGTTCCCTATTGCGCCACGGCATTCATAGCCTCGGGATTTGTGAGGGGGAAATACCAACCCCCCCTCCCCGCTACAGGGGCCTCGCCACCTAGCCTATAACTTTCCCAGGGCCCGTCCGACATTTTTTGTTCAGAGGTTTCTCCTATCTTTCACCGTTCAGGAGATTAGCGCGTGCAGACAAACAAACAAACAAAAACTTCAAATTTAATATTTATATATTATATATATATATATATATAATATATATATATATTACATACATATATATATTATATATATACCATACATCTGTTTGTCTTGTCAGCTGAGATCAGTGGAAAATGATGAAAAAAGAAAATTCTCTTTGTATTTGTCTTTGTTTGTGTCTGGGATTTGTCTCTCTTTCTCTTGTTCTTGCTTAATCCTCTCTGATTGTGTTTTTTTCGATCTCTAATTGTCTGGAGAGAGATCCCTCTTTGGCTGCCCTTAATGTGGTGCTTCTCAGCTTTAAATCCGACACCGGGGTTGGTTTAAATTAGTTTTGTATCAACCATTCTCTCTTTATGATCAGTATATTAGATCTGAAGCGACCGTGAAAGACTGACATTGATGTAAACTTTTGCAAACCCGTGTGATATTCGTACAGCTCCCTTTTTGGGTGATTCTTCATAATACTTTCCTGCAGAAATCCTGTGTCCTTCCTTGTCTTTGTCCAACTGCCTTTCCTTTTTTTATGCAGTCCACACGGGTTTGCAAAATGTATTGGTCCTGATACGTTCTCGTGGATCAGGCATTACATGGCGGAGGTACGCGCTCTACCGAATGCCCTTCTCGTTGTTTTTCTCCAATGGCAGGTGGGCAAGGCCCCAGGCCACAGGTTTCCTCGGTAACCACCATGCCTCGTTGCTCGGCAACCAGTAATCAGAGTTGCAAGATGTTAACTGAACAGACCAACAATTCATCTCCTTTTTTGTGCCTGCAACTGATAAGCATCGGAGGAATACATTAATGGTGATTTTTATCTGTTTGCCTGTCCTTCTACTTTATCGTTTATTTATATGCTGTCGCAAAAGCAAATATAAAGTAAATCGGGATAATGTTCATTTACAACGTTCAGACAATGTTCAGCACGGGGCCTTGATGAATTTTGATACGTCTGCAAGCTGAGGAATCGGGCTCGGATCAAATAACCATTTTAAACTCTCCACTTAACTGATTTCTACACACACTGCAGCGACAATAAAAATGATGCAATACGATGCTTCGGTCTCAATGTTTTACACAATTCCAATTCATCAGCAAAATTTCATCTGCGGCGTCAAAGCAGTGGTGGAGAGATGTGGCCATTTTTGGATAGAATCAACATCTCACACCTTTGAACTCTTTGTGATATTTCATGCTCTATTTGCACCTGCAAGATGTCGTCTTAGAAGCTTCCAGATAGTTCACGGGTTGGCTCAGTATTTCCACTTATTGTGCGCGCCTTGCTGCCTCATTATTTGCATGCGAATCTTGTTATGAATGTTTAATAATTTGCAGGAATAAATTAACAAAGTTGGGCTAGATAGGTGTTGTCTGTCAATCGCTTATTACTCTACTCATAGTTAAATCCATAATCAATATTTATGTTCATGATTCAGTTAAAATTAAGTGTCTGAAAGCACCTAATCATAAACTCCAAAGTATTTTGTCTTTTGGCCATATATTTATTTGTGTCCATCTTACTTCATTTGACATACTGGCAGGGTGTGGATTGGCTCAGGAATTTAGTAGCATTTCTAAAACCTCCCAAGTCAGACGAAATATTTTGTTCGATTCTCAGCTGATTTCTCTTTGTGTTTCCCTTACTCCTCTGTCTTTCCTCTTAGTTTAATGGCTTCCATGCAGCTTGACAGAGAAGCGACTTTTGCAAATTGCTACTATCAGAACTAGCATTGAAGTCGCTGATTGCTCTAGTGAGAGCAAATTATCTGTTTTAAATGCATGGACTATTTATCGAGGAGCATGGGCATTTCATAAATTACACTCGATGGCTGGCTGGAATGGTGATGGTGTTTGCATGTGCATGTAGTTGGTTAGTTAGTTGGTGTGGTGGGATTTGCATCCAGGATCCTCATTATTATAGGACTTAAACCACACATCATTAATTGCAATAGATGTGTGTTTAATACTTGAACGATGATGGCCTAGTGTTCAAGGAAAATGGTCTTGTCTTGTTTATGAAAACAGCAATATCTTAATTGTAATGAACTATTCAACTTCTAGAAAACTTAAGTGAAATGTCATTGGCATTTTTTTGTTAAAATATAGAAGTCAAGGTTCATGGAAGAGCCATACAACAGAGGGCTAGAGGTCACTCACTGACAATGGAATACAGAGTTGGTGGAGAAGGAAGGCATCAACAAGAACTCTGTGTTAGAGAAAGCTGCAGGTATACAAAGAGGAAAGCCTGGTGTTGGCTTTGTGGTTAGGGTGGTTGGCTTGGGATCTTAGGGTCCTGAGTTTAAGCCCCGTTTTCTGCTGAATTCACACCAGGTGGGGTTGACTCAGCCTGTCATCCTTCTGAGGTCGGTGAAATGAGTACCAGTGCACTGGTATCTGGGCACAGCATCAGTGACATAGTTGTGCCCCACCAAAATGATAGGTACCCGGCAACTGAGCTGCCATACGCAAGAAAAAGAAGATACAAAGAGGTTAGCATCAAGATAAATAGAAAAGGTAAAGAGTCGATTTTGGAGAAAACATCAGATCGTAGTTATCTACTTTTATAAGGAGGAATAGCATGCTTGAGCAATTTATAGGAAGTACTTATTGGTGAAGAGGACAAGGTCGATAGGATTGAGGTAGATAAACAGGTTGTCAAAAAACAACGGGTTCATGAACATAATCAATATAATCCTGGATCCGAATTGATAACGCTGAACAAACTGGTTAAGGATTATTGATCACACATCCCTAGATGTTTGGCTTATATATGACTACTCAACATGCATGATGGGCCCAAAGGGCTTCATACATTTTGTGGCGTAAGCTATGTCAGGTGTTAAAAAAAGTTTCTCCAAAAAGGATTGAGGAGGATTAAAAGAAAAACAAACAAAAAAAAACTTTAGATAGAGTATTATATTGGGTTAAGTAAAATTTTTGCCATACTCCTATTTATTTGTCTCTGTAAAGTAGTTGTCAAGAAAGTTAACCAGAAATAAATAAAACTTCATTGACGTCATGACGTTTTCGTCTTGCATGTTGAGTTTGTAACTGGCATTGCTGATTAACACCCACTGCAGTTAGTAAAACCTTGTCGGGATGGAAAATATAAATACCTGATTATGGTGGTCCAACCCTGATGGTGTGACCTCAGTTATGACGACGAGACTTTTTGGGATTCACCATGTAGAGAGACTGTAATCACAGACAGTTTTCATCATCATAGGAGATGGTTGTTGGATTACTGAATATTGCATGGAATTGCAAGTCATTGCAGAGGTTCAACGAAAGAGGAGCTTGTTACAGTAGAACAGGTAAAGGGAGCAGGTAGTGAATGTCGTGACTGAAGTATCTCCACAGCCATTGGAGGAATGATTATTCTGAGCTCTTTCTGCCTTTAGCCATTGTCATATTTTAAGATCTGGTCCACGTGAGGCGCTGTTGCTATCCAGTCTCGCATCAGGCAGTGCTAACACAGGCGTAAAGTTTCCCTTGTTGTCACATTCCATTTTTCTGTTTGTCTGTCTGTCCGTTCCCTTATATCTTGAGAACGGAACAGTGTAGGGCCATCAAACTTGGCAGATACAATGGGAGCCCGATGGGAAGTGTCAATAGGAGGGTGGTAATTTGTGGGTGTCGGAGTGATTGGAGGGGATTTTTTTTTAAAACGGTTTGATTAGCACTCATGGTTCTGGACAATGGGGAGTAAAATTGAGGAGTTGTAAATTGTAATTTGTGTAGGGGTGGGAGAAGGCAGATCTCCAAATCAATGTCTGGCTATTGATAGCCATAATGACCACAGTACGACAAGAAACCTCTCTAACCTTGCGTAGCAAGTATCATGTGGAGAGTGGACTGTGAAACAATGTGTGCATTATTGATGTTTTTTTAACACTTTCTTTGAAATACCGAATACTGTACTACATTTTAACAATCAGTGTATTGTCAGCAACCAGACTCATTGGTGGAATGGTTAGAGTGTCCGCTCTGAGACTGGAAGGTTGGTGGTTCGATCCCTGGTCCAATCATACCAAAGAATTAAAACAAACTGGTACATGCTGCTTCCTTGTTTGATGCTCAGCATTAAAAAGGGTAGATCATGAACAAACAATGCTGGGAAGGCAATGGCAAACCACTCAGTGTAACCCTTGTCAAGAAACTGCTATGGCATCACCAACACTCTTCAAGGAGTCTGGTTCATCAAAATAAAAAACCATTGTCTGTTTATTGCATCTATATAATGTGCAACAGCTAACAGCATCTCCATGAAGAATGTCATGATGAAGTAGATGACATCCTCATTGAGGAGGAGACTACCTCAAAGAATGAAATTCCGTTTAATTGAATGATGTGTGATTTCTTCACTTCAGACCTTTGAAGATGCACTTTATATACCTCAGATGATTAGCCAACATTAAAAAATATATATATTTCCACTTCCGTTGATATGGCACTCATTTCATTTGCCTTTTCCCAAGAATCTGAGCGAATTGTGCTAAAATTTTGTCTTTTACTCAAACTATGTACAGTAATGTTATCGCATTATTCTTGTCCGAGAGGCACCTGCCATTTTTGGTGGTTTTTCCAACATTCCCTCTCATCCCCGCTCGGTGGTATTCATTTCACTTGCCTCTTATCACTGAACATGAATCTGTGAGACGTGTGCCAAAACTCCACTGTTTCATCAAATTACGTTCGAGTTTCACTTCTGATATAGCTATATAGTCCTGCAGCAATAGTATGATTATTATCAGATCAATGTTCAAATTTGCATAAAAGCACCAAAATTGGTACACATGTAGAATAATGTATTCCGAACAATTGTAGATATGGAGCCACCTGAGATTGTGCATTGGTCAACTTCGGCGACCATTTTCCAAAATGCCCGCCATTCTACTTTAGCGAAATTGTATATGCTCTTATTTTCTTATTGTATTGGTGGTAGATATAAGGAAAGTGTAAAATTCAGTAAATTGACCATGAAAAGGCATATTCAATATTATGAGCCAGTATTTCGGTAAAAAAGCCATTATTTGATTTGTAAATTGCTGCTCTCCTGAAACTTTTCGCTGAAAAGTACCCATTATTGCCTGGAGAACAAGAGTCAAATGATATTCATCACATTCAATGGGTTTGGAATCAACAAAAATTGCATTATAGATTACATACTTTACTCTATTTTGAAAAGGGAACTGATAATCGTGATAATGACAAACTCAGAAAATGTAGTCAAATTATTGCACACTTCACTTTGAAGCGGCTACGGTTTACTGTCTACTACCATTCTACCAGGACACATGGTACATGCATACATCAGTCTAGTACAATATGAATTTCTGAGCTCAAGTGTACTGGCTCTGGATCAAGAAGTCAACACTTTTACAAGCAATGCGACTTTGCATTTGCACATTCTAAGCTCGGCGATATCTCAGTCTGTGTCTACTGCGTCTGTCTACTGGCATTTCTCTTCACAAGCACACAGTCCAGTGCATTGCAGATTAGCCTTCTTGCATTTGCAGCGGTTTCTACAGCCTTTTTTGCAGCGCACGACACCAGCTCGAAGCAGCTTTTTGAAGCCTCAGCGAGTGTGGTCCAGAGCGGTTCGTAGGACCCATCCTCTGTTTGCCGCCAGCCCCAGCTTGTTGGTGATGGAAGCACGGGTTGAGGGACCAAGACCTGCCCCCAGACATAGCCATCCTGGAAGACTGATCTCTTCACATGCTGTTCCAAAGCATCGTAGGTAGGTGGGATGCGCTGGACGGAGTTCCTCTTGGCGAAGAGTTTCTTTCTGGCCTCATTGCGTCCGTATATGGACTGGTGCGGTCATAGAGGAGCACCACAAACCTTTCAATGCAGTGCATTGTGTCATCCTGGATGTTGACTGGCATGGTGGTCAGGTCACAAGAGAATCTGTCAGTTCTGGAAACGAGTTCCATGTGCCCAGGCAGATTTCTTCCATGCCCCACTAATGCTGATACCGTGTCACATCCGGTCATGGCGTGGAAGACAGGAGGGCACGTGCCTTCTGTGGACCGAGGGAGGCAGCTATTTCATGGGCAGGGATGTAGCGGTAGTTCTTGCCCGTCCCAAAGGCAATCCAGAGATCATCCATGCATGTTAGTGCCTGGGCTACCATCACCGCCAAGACGACGACGTCGGTGTCTACGGTTCAAACTTGAATCCGACGGTGGTCATGTTCTGCAGCATGGGCCACATGTAGCCAATATTACCAATTACAACACCACTTCCACCACTACCACCACCACAACAAAATACTTCTGAACCTGTCACTGATGCTGTGTGCGAAAATGGATTTTCCCATAAAAATTACCATTTTTCCCCAATACAATGTTTGGAAATATAATAAATCAACACGAATGACATTTGTATTGTTTTCCTTTGTAAATGCACATCACATGGAGTATTTATCACCTCTGAGAAACCTACAAAGAGAATAACAATGACAGATATCTCATGTTGTTAAAGTAGAATGGCGGCCATTTTCCAAAATGCCCGCCAAAGCTGACCAAGGCAAAATCTCGAGTGGCTCCATATCCAGAATTGTTCAGAATACATTAGTCAACATATGTACCAATTTTGGTGCTTTTATGAAAAGTCGAACAATTGGTTTGCTATGCTGCAGTACTAATAATAACAAGTGAATATTTCATTTTCTAACCCTGAGGCCGAGCTATTCCCACTCATATTTATGTCTCTGGTGATGAAGTCGCCAGTGGCATTATGTTTTCCGTTGTCCGTATGTACGTACTATGTTCGTCTGTCCATCCGTCCATGCTACCTCTCTCTGTTTTCTCTGCAACTGTTTATTCGATTGACACAAAATTTTCACCATCAGTGCAACTACTCATGTGGAATATTTTTGTGATAATTATCTCATTGTAGGTCATGTGGTGTGCCAGCCATGTTGGAAAAAAGGAAAAACTTTGGACCTCTTTATCTCCGAAACTGTGCCATGGAAAAAATTGAAACTTGGCAAATGTGAAATACTCCCCCTTGGGAAATAACCGTGATTTTTGATGATGTCATTGATGACTTCATTATGATGTCCATAATTGCATACGTCAAATGCATTATCCGATCAGTAAATGAAATTTTTAGGGTCATCTAGGACAAAATTTCAATTTGGGGAAAAAATTAATGACGTCATCGGTAAAGGCCCTGTCACACCTTGACGTTTAGCCAGCGTATGCCTGACGTATGCAAAATTTGGCTAAAACGCTGGCACACGTCAAATACGTTATGGGTAAGTTTGTATACGTTAAGAGCACGCTGGCATACGTCGTACGCTGGCTTTTTTCGTAGTATGCTGGATACGTCTTTGTACGCTGGCATACATCGTAGTACGCCGAGGTGTTGGACAAATTTTCCATGCTTGAAATTTTTCGACGTATGCCAGCGTATGATTCACACGTTCCGCATACGCTTGGCATAAGTTGTAGGCACGTTACGCGATCGTTGCACACGTTGACACACATTACTTGCTTGAAATTTTCGACGTATGCCAGCGTATGATTCACACGTTCCGCATACGCTTGGCCATAAGTTGTAGGCACGTTACGCGATCGTTGACACACGTTACTTGTAAGTTACTCATAAGTCGAAACACGTCGAGGTAATGTTTAGCGCCGAAACTTATTTCTAGCCTATGAGTAACGTGTTGTAGGCACGTTACGCGATCGTTGACACACGTCGACACACGTTACCTGTACGTTACTCATAAGTCGAAACACGTCAAGGTAATGGTTAGCGTCAGTGTTCCAGACTCCCTGGTTGTTGTTTTTTTAATTTTTTTCTTTGGCGTGACGGTGATGTTGACACTTCGATTTCTAGTGCGGTTATGATAATAATATATTTATATGCTGCCGTCAACAATTTAAATCATAACCGCACTAGAAATCGAAGTGTCAACATCACCGTCTTACCGAAGAAAAAAAACAAAAAAAAAAAAACAGGGAGTCTGGAACACTGACGCTACATTACGTCGACGTGTTTCGACTTATGAGTAACGTACAAGTAACGTGTGTCGACATGTGTCAACGATCACGTAACGTGCCTACAATTATGCCAGCGTATGCGGAACGTGTGTCATACGCCGAGTATGTCGAGAAATTTTCAACATGCTGAAAATTTCTCTACGTATGACGACGTATGCCAGCATACTACGATGTCTACCAGCGTACTACGATGTATGCCAGCGTGCTCTTAACGTATACAAAACTTACCCATAACGTATTCGACGTGTGCCAGCTGGTTCGGCAAATTTTTCATACGTCGGATACGCTGGCTAAAACATCAAGGTGTGACAGCGGCTTCACACTTCGATGTCTAGTGCGGTTATGATTTGAATTGTCGAGCCACAGCCTATGAATAGCCTATGCCACGTGATTGTCGGCGATACGCTGCCGCGCACTATGCATAAGTTAGACTATCGTTGGGCATAGGTTGTGAACGCCGACAAACACGCTCAGCATTCGTTGGTATAAGTTATCTATATGTGATTGAAACGTTCTGTGTACGTGACTAATACGTTATGCATACGTCCAACACGTTATTATACGCCCAAACTTAAAAAACATTAATAGTTCAGCGTATGCCAGCTTTTTAACATCCTTTTGATACCTTGCCATACGCTGGCTAAAACGTCAAGGTGTGACAGGGCCCTAACATGGTTTGGCAGCCATATCGTTTTTAACATAAAACCTTCAAAAATCTTCTGCAAAATGGCTGAACAAATCGAGACGAACCTTTACACGTATGATCGCCTATCTATGAGGAACAAAAAGTTCTCCACCTATGACGTCATAGGTCACATGGTTTGGCAGCTATGATTCTTTGAAGAATAAACATTTTAAAATCTTCTCCAGATCGGCTTGACAGATCGAGGGGAAACTTCACCTCCATGTTCCCCAAGCCTTGGGGATACTATGGTGTTCATGAATAATTAATAGGTCACATGGTCTGGCAGCCATGTTGGTTTAAGTGAAAATCTTTAAAAAAATCTTTCTCTTGAACCACTTCATCAATCGATGTGAAACATCACAGTTATAATCCGGTACTCATGTGGAATATATATATATGTTATAAATTTAAACCTGATCAGATGCATGGTCTGGCAGCCAGAATTATTTATATTTTGAATCTGGGTTCAGGGATTTAAATCAAACTTGGTACAAGTATAATAATGATGTAATAATATGGGCGGAGGCATATCTGGGGATGTTGCGACATCGAAGAGTGCCCTTCTAGATTTCTTATGTTCTACATTGGATATTTCTCCTTTCAGTTTATGCAGTCAATAGTGACCGACTACACTCGACTGCAAAACATTTGGAACTGATCTTATATTTTATACCATGTTCTAGACACTTTTTAATTCCCCTGCAAACTGAAAGGACTCTCTCTCCTCTCCTCTCCTCTCCTCTCCTCTCCTCTCCTCTCCTCTTCTCTTCTCTTCTCTCCCTCCCCCCCCTGTGGCTGCTGGTTGCATCATTGGTTGGGACGCGGCTATGCCGCTGATGCAGTGTCCCCCTTATCAGTACACTAGTGCTCATTTTGCCGACCTCAGAGGGATGACAGGCTGAATCAACCTCCTGGTGTATTTT
>CM068952.1:43996426-44008172 GCA_035128595.1 Eptatretus atami
AATCTCAATCAAGTTGTTCAAATCTCAGTTATATTGTTTGTTTTTTCAGTTATATTGATGGAATCACAGTTATGTTGTTGGAATCTCAGCTACGTTGATGGAATCTGTTATGTTGATGGAGTCTCAGTTATGTTGATGGAATCTCAGTTATATTGTTGAAATCTCAGTTAGATTGATGGAATCTCAGTTATATTGATGGAATCTCAGTTATATTGATGGAATCTCAATTAAGTTATTCAAATCTCAGTGATATTGTTCATTTTTCAGTTATCATGATGGAGTCTCAGTTATGTTGTTGGAATCTCAGCCATGTTGATGGAATCTCAGTTAGGTTGATGGAATCTCAGTTATGTTAATGGAATCTAAGTTATTTTGATGGAATCTCAGTTATTTTGATGGAGTCTCAGTTATATTGATGGAATCTCAGTTATATTGTTTGAATTTCAGTTATATTGTTCAAATCTCAGTTATATTGTTTGAATCTCAGTTATATTGAGGTCGGCAAAACGAGTGCCAGCATGCTGGTATACTGTGTCGGAGTGGCGACCCGTCCAGGATTGTGCCCAGTAGCCAAGGAGACTACTTAAGCAGCACCAACGCTCTACACAGAGTGTGGTCCCAATCTCCTCTCCTCCTCAGTTATATTGATGGAATCTCAATTAAATTGTTCAAATCTCAGTTATATTGTTTGTTTTTCAGTTATGTTGTTGGAATCTCAGCTATATTGATTGAATTTCAGTTATATTGTTTGAATCTCAGTTATATTGTTTGAATTTCAGTTATGTTGTTCGAATCTCAGTTATATTGTTTGAATCTCAGTTGTGTTGAATGAATCTCAGTTATATTGTTCAATCTCACTTATATTGTTTGAATTTCAGTTATATTGTTTGAATCTCAGTTATATAATTTGAATCTCAGTTATATAATTTGAATCTCAATTATATTGTTCAAATATCAGTTATCATTTTTCTATTCTCAGTTATATTTTTCAATTCTCAGTCATATTGTTCGAATCTCAGTTATATTGTTCAAATCTCAGTTATATTGATGGAATCTCAAGTTGTTCGAATCTCAGTTATATTGTTTGAATCTCAGTTGCATTGTTCAACCTGCATTGTTTCTTTCATCATCAAAATAGTGGCACCAAAATGTAATAATTGCATAAGCTATAATGAAAATAGCCGTAATAACATATGATAATATGCACTCCTGAATTGCATGATGGAATGAGTTTACAACCGGTGATTGTACTCTGTGGGGGAGTCAGGTTTGCTGGCTCTTAGCTCTGCAACAGACATCCATGACTTTGCAGCAAAGGCTTTCTGTGACACTGTGGATCTGATCAAAAGTGTAAACTTCCCAACCCAGATTTATGTCACTCATATGTTCTCCCCCTTGGACCTGGTAATCACCAACTCTGATTTCAACCCCTCCTGTTCCTCCCTTGGCCCTCTTAGCTCTGCTGACAATGCTCTTTTCAGAGACCATATCTCTCTGACTATTGTGAAGAAGCAAACTCATCAACCCCAGGAACTGGCTTTTCACACAGGTCAACTGGCAGGGGCTGCAATCTGTTCTCACACAAAAGGATTGGCCCCAATCTCCACAGAATCTGATGTTGATTCCATCTGGAAATATTTACACAAAACCTGACTCTTTCATGCACTGGTATGTCCCACCCTGTCTGTGGCTATCCTGTCCATCCTCTAGAGTCTCGGCCCTGGTACACTGAATCATGTGGTGAGACAGTTATGGTCAAGCAGCCTGCTTTTTCACCATGTATAGCAAACCTGAACTGGGGGCAACATTAGATCCACAGTCGAGCATGGAACAAGTGGGTATCCATCATAGGGCAAGCCAGAAAACATAATGTTGAAAATCTCAATGTTGAAAATTCCAACTAGTCTCCTTCCTCAAAGTCATGGCAGCACCCTGGGAAGTCTGTCTTTGGTGTATCAAGTCAGGTCACGTATGGGAGCATGCACCAGAGTGGCATGTTGCCATATCCACTTTCACTCCAGGGGCCTCCGTCTAGCCATCCCCCAGGCAGTTGCCTGCCTCATCCCCCCCCCATCTTCTTGAGATTCTGATCACCTGAATGTGACCACGAAGCATGTGGTCGTTGACACATTGGCCTCCTCCACTCTTGAGGCTCCATCGCTGAGAGAATCTGGTGAGCAGGATCAGCATCAGGAAAACAAGCCGCATGTCCATAGCTGCAGCTGACGCTCACAGACTATACAGGTAACAAATCTCTTCTGAGTCTCTCTCAGCAACCACTCATTAGACACAGTCTGACCAGCTATAGCAAAGGATTCTCCAAAGAGATCTGGTACCGAAGGAATTAAGTCTTTGTTTCAGATCTTTGGTCAGAGTCCAAGTCTCACATCTGTAGAGCAAGACTGGAAGCAACAAGGACTTAAAGACTCAGACTTCCATCCTCCTGCATAGGTACTGACAACGCCACACCCCGTGCTCCAATTAATCCATCACTCCCCAGGCATGACCCAGACGATTATTGACCTCTGGCTCACAACATGCAGAGACATAAATATCCCTGCCAAGGAAAGTAAATCTCTCTGTGACCTCAACATCCTCGCCATAAACAGGTACAGACAAGATAGCAGTATCCAATATGTCATTGAAAGCCTGGATCTTACTCTTGATCCAGGAGATTCTAATCTCAGTGGGTCCAACTCCTTATTCAATGCACTGAGGGCCCCCATAAGGATGTCCAGAGTCTCCACAAAGATGACTGCATCATCATGAAATGAAGTTCAGAGATCTTGACACTCCCAAACGATGCACCGCACCTCATCTCTCCAACATCCTCCACAGAATCCAATCCAGACAAGTTCTGAAAGGTGTGGCGACCAGGACATACTGCCCCTCCCTCACCTTAAGTGACATTTTTGGGGTTTTTTCTTTATTTTTGTACACAGAGTTGAGTCTCATGGAGGAGATAGAAAATAGAACAGAGCAGTACATAACAGAACAAAAGGAACAGTGGAAAATGGAGGAGAGGAAAGGGGGAAACATACAAACAGCAGGGTCGAGGCACAAAATAAGAGAAATGGAGGAAGAGAAGACACTGGGAAGAACGAGAGCAAGGAGAGGAGGACACAAGGGCTGAAAAAGCTGAATACAGGTGCAAAATCTCAATCACACAAGTGGAGGGGAAAACTGGGCAAGAAACAGAAATGGAACCAAAAAATCGAAATGGAGGTTTATAGAGTGGAGGAAACCCCAATAAACTGGAAACACGGTAAGACGTTGACTCGGTGAATGTTAATGAGGGGAGAAAAGATCATAGGTACGGATGGGGATGACTTGAGATGGTGGTGAACAACTGCCTTAAAGCACTTGAGGGAAGAATCACATTGAACAGGCTGTGAAAGTTTCTTTCCACAGATGAGAGAAAAGAGGAACAAATGAGTGGAGGTGAGCATCGAGTCTGGATTTTGGAAGTTTCACCAGAAGTGGGTTGCTGGTGGACTTCATGCGCCCTGCAAAAACATAGCCAGGCAACAATGCAACGGTTATAACTACCGTATACGAGAGTTGTACTCTCATATATTACAGTTGGTAACAGTTCCTACTACAGCAGTCTGCAAAGAATTACTACAGGAAAGGAATGTGGGGGGGGGGGGGACAAAGCACGGAAAGAGCAGAGTGTGCAAGACCAGGAAGGTTGGGGTGGAAGACAGAGAGACCACCGAACTGTCTGTGATGTGAAAGTAATGGAGACTCCACTTCATTGCAGGAGATAACAATGATGTTGAAGACTTTGGTTTCCATTGTGTCAATATCTGCAAGGTGTGGGGCAGGGGCAGCACAAAGGGGAAAGCACTACTCCAACAAGCTGTGGATGAAGGTACTGCAAGTAAATAAAAATTCAGATATATCAAATAAAGACTTTGTGTGACAGTGGATGCCCAGTCACCGGTTGGCTTTGGAGGCCGACTTAGATATGTGGTTTGCCCAAGAAATATCATGGTTGACGGTGAGTCCCGAAGGTTTGAGTGACTGAACTTCTTCAAGAGGTTTGTTAAGGAAGTAGATGGGAGGTTTCGCCAGACAGTTCTGACAGAGACAGAGACAGATTTGTTGGGATCGAAAGACGTATCGTGATGAGCTGGCCAACTCCAAGTGTTGGACCAGCTCATGATTTTATCAATGTCTGCAGAGAGGGAAGAGGCTGCTGCCTGTCTATCTGGAGGAGGAGGGATACCACAGCAGGGGGTGGAATCATCAGTGAAGAGATAAAAAGTATTTTTGAGAGAGTCAAAAAGATCGTTAATGAAGATTAGGAACAGAAAAAAATCACCAGACCACATTTCCATTAGCGGCAGCAGAGATTGAAGACCAATCCTGGAGTGAGATGGCAGCTTGCAGTCCCTGCCAGTCAGCCCGAATGAACTGCCAGACTTGCTGGTGCTAAGGTGGCTCTGACAGTAGCCAGACAGATGTTTACTATCACAAGAACATGATTCGATGAACCCGTTGGAGCGGTGAAATAACAGGAGATATTCGCAGGAAACCTTAGGATAGACTGAGAGAAAGCAGAATTTCTCCACCCTGTCTTTGCCTCCAAATCTCTTTTACCTAACCCATCAATCTCTCCCTTTGTACCTGTACCCACAGTCTGATATGGACCCTCAACTGAGAAAGTTCTGTCCAGCGTTGGCCCTGCTTCAGCAATAGGTCCAAATGATAACGGTACCCCTGTGCTCAAATTTTGCTCTTCTGCTCCTGCTTCTTTCTCTGCACTCTTCAGTCTGTTCATCTCCTCTGATCACCTGTCTGCATGGAAGTCGACAAAAATCACTCCCATCTGGTGTAATGCACAAACAAATTTTTTATCAACTACAAATCAGTAAGCTTACCTCCAATTATAAACAGTGATGGAATCAATTGTTGCTGCTGACATCCGGTCTTTCTTCTTTTCAACAGCCTAATCTCTGACCATCGGTTTCAAATATTCAATATTGGACATACCATTGCTTTTTCCCCAGCAATCATTGGAGGCCTTGCATCTTAGTCAAGAGGTCAGGACCATCTTCATGGACATAACTTTGGCATTCGACCCAGTTTTGCATCCTGCTGTGCTTGACAAATTCCCTGTCTGTGGCATACAAGGCCAGCTTCATGTCCGGATTGTTGACTTTCTCCAATTGTGCAGGTAGCGCATTGTTATCAATGGAACATTTTCTCCGAGTGACGGCGTGACTGCCTTAAGGCAGTGGTTTGTTCCCAGTCTTGGGCAAGTGAGCCGAGTTATTTAACATTGATGACCTTTTTGATGCTCTGGAAAATCTTTTCTTCCTTTTTGCAGATAAATCCACATGATGTCATATTTTACCTCATCCTACTGACAAGGAGACAGCAACTATACCACTCTGTGCTGTTCTGGATTTGTTTATATTCTTGTCTGATACAAAGAACATGTTTTTCAATGTTGGCAAATCTTAGTCTCACCCGGATCACGAGACGTGCAGAATCATCAAACTTGCCCATCTGTCTATTTCCATGGTGATACACTCGAAGAAGCTGTGTTTCTTGAACAGCTCGGCCTCACCATCAACCATGAACCCCTTTTGGTCGATAACATACAGTGGCCTGCAAAATTATTCACCCCCCTCCAAAGTTTTCACATTTTGATGCCACCTGAGCTGATTTCTTGATGCTTTCAAATCAAACATAATATATAGTCTTCACAAACGACTCTAAAGTGATAAAGCTCAAAAAATGCAGATAAAATGTGAACAAGTTCGATTAACAGAGAAAAATCAGATGATTCTCAGTTGCATAAGTATTCAAACCCTTTTCCTAATCAACCTTGAAACGCTTCAGGAGGTAATTATTTGTTTGAAAGGTTACAAAATAAGTGTAATAAGTTTCACCTGTATGTGATCAGTGGTTTAACTTAAAAATTAAGCTCCTCCACTTATCGAAGGAGTTTCAAGGTGAAACTCACTTAGTCAACCAACAATGTAAACATGAAGACCAAGGAGCTTTCCAAAGGAGTCAGACATAAAGTTGTGGAGAAGCACAGTTCAGGAGAGGGTTATAAGAAGATTTAAAAGTCACTCATTATCCCTTTTGAGTACGGTGAAATCCATCATCAAGAAATGGAAGATATATCCTATTACCCAGACTCTACCCAGATGAGGTCGCCTATTCAAACTCAGCAGCCGGGCAAGCAGGAAACTCATTCGGAATGTCACTGTAAATCCAACAATGACTGAAATATCTGAAAGGGTATGTGTCCAAGATGGGGGTCAGTGTTCCTCAATCAACAGCATCCCATTTTCTTCACAAAGCTGGCTTCTATGGACAGGTGACAAGAAAGAGCTTAATTTTTCTGGAAGAAAAAAAAATTACTGAAAAAAACGCATCTAGAAGCTGATATGGAGTTTGCGAAAAAGCATCTTAATGACACCGCAGGCATGTGGAGCAAGGTTTTGTGGTCAGACGAGACAAAAATTTAACTTTTTGGTCTAAATTCAAAGCGTTAGGTCTGGCATAAGCCTAACACTGCACATCACCCAGTCAACACCATGCATATTGTCAAGCATGGTGGTGTCAGCATCATGTTGTGGGCTGCTTTTTATCAACAGGGACTGGTAAGCTTGTCAGGATAGAAGGGACAATGGACGGTGTAAAGTACAGGAGAATGCTTGATGAAAACCTGCTCGAGTCAGCCATGAATCTGAAACTGGGTGGGAGATTCACATTTCAGCAGGATATTGATCTGAAGCACAAAGATAAACCACACTGGATGAGCTGAATAAGAAGAAAATAAATGTTCTTGAGTGGCACAGTCAAAGTCCTGACTTGAACCCAATTGAACATTTGTGATGAGACTTGAAGATCGCAGTCCATCGACGATCCCCATCAAACTTGGCAGAACTTGAGCAATTTTCACATGAAGAATGGGCAAAGATTTCACCATCTTACTGTGCAAAGCTTGTGGAGACCTTCCCAGAAAGACTCACAACAGTCATTGCTGCAAAAGTTGTTTCCACCAAGTTCTGACCTGAGGGGCTGAATACCTTTACAACCAGTGAATTTTGATTTGTACATGTTTTTTGCAGGTATTCCTGGCATGTAACCTCCTTCAACTATAACAGTGTTTAGTTTGATCTCTTCAGTTATAAATAAAAAAAGTTAATTTGGAAAAATTATTTCTGCATCATTTGTAATTCATCTAAATGTGGCATTATTGGTTGGGGTAAATACTTTTGGAGGCCACTGTAACAAAGCTAGCCACCAAAGCCATTCGCAAACTGGGAAACCTCCATTATTCCCCAGTCATTCCTTCAAAAATCAGAACTACTCAAAGTCTGCAAGTATTTTCTACGTAGCTCAATGTATTACTGTTCTCCCTTTTGGGCTTGGGCCACAGCCTCACATCCCCTGCTCCTGCATTATGTGAAAATGGAATCTCTTCACATTATTGGAATCTCCCACAGTGAGACCAAATTATTTGACCTGTTGCTCTCTCATCATAAACACGTCAGTGGCCTCTGTTTTTTTGTTTGTTTGTTTGTTTTTTGCTGCCTTTCTTCTCATCTGGCTCCGTGCTTTGCCTGCTCTTCGATGATGCACATTTTTCATCAGTGGCCTCCTCCTGATTCAACTCCAAAATTTCAGGCTTTCCGCCCAGCTTACACACCTTTGTACTTCTTATCTCCCGTCTGTGGAACTGCCAACTGGAGACTGTTGAATTGCATGATTCCGTTCAGGTCTTTAACTAAATGATGCACCATAAAGTTATGTCATTCCCCCAATCTCCACCAGCAATCATTTTACCTCGATTAACCCAACCTCACTCCCTCTGACTTGCCGTTACTTTGTTTCCTCCGTTCTCTCTCTCTCCTCTTTTGTTGTGGAGTTAATTCCCTTGTTTGTGAAATACATCTGTGGCCCCACTGCTCCACAGTCACTACATTGCTTTTTAGATCCTCGTGGAGGATCTCTAAGTCTTACTCACGTTGTTGTTCTTGTGGACTTTTTTGTTTCATAGCCTACAGTTTTCATCGAAACTTCCTGAAACTTGGTATATATATGTAAAAATACCCTGCGCAGACAGTAACCATCTCCGATTTTGAAAATTCCTCCTAGAAAAAAAGTTATGACGTCAAAATATCTCCGCTAATGGAAATCGCCTAAAAAATTATCTCCGAAACTAGGCAAGCTTTCTGAATTCTGTTTGCGGGAATCGAACAGGGCATGAGCAGAGATGAATTACCGCACATATGATACATCACTATGACGTCATATCAATTTTTATGACGTCATTCCTATTTTTTGACTTTTTTGTTTCACAACCCAGAGTTTTCATCGGATCTTCGTGAAACTTCCCATGTATATGCAGAAAGCCCACGCGCAGGCAGTAACCATCTCCGATTTTGGAAATTCTTCCTAGAAAAAAAGTTGACGTCATAATATCGCCGCTAATGGAAATCGCCTATACCATTATCTCCGAAACTAGGCAAGCTGTTTGAATTTTGCTTGCGGGAATCAAGCCGGGCATTAGCACAGATATAATTTATCGCAAACCTGATACATCACAATGACGTCATATTCGTTTTATGACGTCATCATTAAGAGGACGAGGATCTTAGCTCATTCGAGCTTGTTAATTCTCTGTCGACTAGTTCTTAAATGATCCTCGATTTTGGATACCAAAAAAAAACTGATGAAAGCCGTTTAACTTTTCTGAGAGGGTCTCATGATCCAAGTCTCCATGTGCTTTAATTAACATCTAAGTTTTGCATTTTATCTTTAATTGTAATCCAAGAAATGTTTTTAGTTTTCAGTGAATATTTCATAAATGATCGAGACACCCCTCTGTGTTTGAGCAGAAATGTTAAAAGGATTGTATGTAGTTTGTATTGTTTCACACAACTTGAAACATCCTTCCTCGGAGCGCCGATTACTTAAACTCGGGCAGTCGTTTTGGCTGATATATGTCATGATTGACAGTTGTTTGTCTTGTCAGTGAGTGGGCCAACATCAAATCTCATTTACAATTACAAGTTTGATGCACTATGGATGATGCCTGACACTGGTATCTGCACAAAGATTGTGCGTACAAAAATCAATGGAAGAAATGTAGGATGAAATGACAGGAGCAAATCATATTCTCAGCAACAAAAGGTCAGCTTGGAAAATTGTTGACCTGCAGACTCCATTTACTTTCCAGTAAGTATTTCATCTTTTTTCCATGACTGGGATGATCTTTTTGTACATTTTGAAAAGCAGATACTCATTACGAACCGGTCGTGATCAAATGGGAGACGAAAGCAAATAGATTTGATGAATCAAGTTCAGAAATTATTAATATCCAGAGGGAATGGAGAACCAAAACTTAGGGATGGAACTGAGGACTTTGACTCCAACCAGTAGCTTTGTTTGATACCGAAGGTGGACGGAGGTTATGTTTTCACACCTGTCTGTCTCACTGTTTGTCTGTCCGTGAACAGTATATCTCAAAAGGTGATCGATGGATTCAGACGAAATTTGGTGGAGAGGTTGGGTGTGTGAACAAGAACGAATTGATTAGATTTTAGTGAAGATCCGAATCCGGATCCGGCAAATATAATTTTTTAAGTGGTTCTTCATCATTGAGAGAGAGGGCCAAAATGATATATAGCACGATATATCAAAAAGTTGTGGACGGATTTGGTTGAAACTTGGTGGACACATTGGGTGTGACGATGACAAATCCCTTCAATTTTGGTGAAGATCCGAATCCGGATCCAGACACGAGAACTTAAAAAAAAAAATTTATCAGTAATTCTTCACCATTGAGAGATGGGGGCCAACAATGATATACAGTATAACGTGATATCTTTTCAAAATGTCTACGAGTTATGACAAAACTAGGTGGATGAGTTGGGTAGGTGACAAGAACAAGCCGATTCGATTTTGTTTAAGGTCCGAATCCAGATCCAACCTATCAGTGGAATACAAAATATAAACTGTTCAGCCTGGCGGAGAAAGGCGCTCTACCGAGTGCCCTTCTAGTTCTCACTGCATCGTTTGGTTTGATATTTTATTTAAGATATGGTTTCAAACTTAATCCTTTTTCCAAATTTTGAGCCTTGGTTTTCACAGGTGTGGTTCTTAAGTTTGATTTCAATGTGCACCTGGAGCAAATTTGATGCAAGTCCTGCTCTTCCATTTTGTCTACAAGGATGGTTGTCCTAAGATGTGCAAGGCCTTAAAATGGTAGTTCCAAAGGTAATGTCATCTGCGCCCTCCAATTGAATGATTAGTCCCACGGTTTCATCAGTTGATACAAATAGTTTTTCCTTGGTAATATTTTTCATGCCGGCATACAGGTGGAAGTGATGGGGTCTTAAATCTAATCGAAAGTGTGGGTATAGCTTCTGACAAATGCATATTGTACAAAGACTCAAATGTGAATTTGGCCTGCCCTGGAATTACTGAGGTACAAACATGAATTTCAAGTGCTTGAATAGACAATGTACGAAAGGGAGATGGGGCAATGGCCAAAAAAACATGGTTACCTGGGGATCATGACATCATGATTTATGTCTTTGGCCACCAGGACTCCAGCAAACCAATGCAAAAAGTATTTTTTTTTATTTTATGCACCATGTTTTGTTTTGCACACATTACCATAAAGGAGGTGGTGTTTTCAGAAGAGGTCATCACCGGCACACAACAGGAAAGATATAGTCGGATTGTGTAATGTAGTAATGACAGTAATTTGGTTGAGTACTGGCAAGTTGAGTCCACGTTCAAGTCAAAATCTTGAGCTCTCGAGTTTGCACTCAGGTCTTGAGTTTGAGTCATGAACTCTGATTATATCCTGGGGCTGGCAGGATGGCCTAGATTCTAGAGGTACACACATTCACCTCTAAACTGTCCAGCCTGGGTTTGAATCTCGGCCCAGCTATAAACTGAAATCCTAGTGTTTCATAGGCAGGGTGATTCATTAATGTGTGCCGTCCCTCGGATGGAGGTTAAATGGACGTCCCGTCTGCTGGCATTATTTGGTGGAGGTTAAAGATCCCACGGTGTCCTTTCCGAAGAGTATGCGAGCCATCGCCGGCATCCTGAACAAATTCCAAATTCCTGCTCCATCCTGCAGAGTGCATTGCATCAGCGGCACAGCAACGCCAGCCGTTCCCTCGGCCAAATGATGCGACTCCACACCCTTGTGCTGCATGCAAAATAATCATAATAATAAAATTATATCCTCATCATGGGGCAAAAACAAAATCGACAACCCCAAGTGTCTTTTGCCATATGCGTATTGAATCATGATTCAACTACAAAATTGGCCTGCTGGTTGCATCACTAACCAAGGTGTGACTCAGCGACTGATACTGTATTCCTGCATCAGTGAATAAATATCGTGTGCATCAGGTGGTGACCTGATGTTGGAACACTATTCTGTGATCATCCTCTGGTGGGAGTTATTTAGTCATTCACCATTCCTGGCTTATTCCTGGTGTTGGCTGGTTTGGATGGTGGGCTTGGGATCCTAGGATCCTGAGTTCAAATCCCACTTGGCTGTTGAATTAATACCCAGGTGGGGTTGACTCTGCCTGTCATCCTTCCGAGGTCGGCAAAATGAGTACCAGCTTGCTGGTATACTATGTCGAAGTGGCGACCCGTCCAGGATTGTGCCCAATAGCTAAGGAGACTGCTTAGGCTGCACCAACGCTCTGCACAGAACATGGTCCCAATCGATGGATGGATTCCT
>CM068952.1:44008182-44020518 GCA_035128595.1 Eptatretus atami
TTTCTGTGCAGATCACAAAATCAAAAGGTGTGTTCATATGACTGAAGGGTTCGTCCAGAGTAAATCTGCATTTTTGTTCGCTGAGCCATCGCCGGTATCCTGAACAAATATTATTGTACGTCCCTGCATCCGCCTAGTTGGTACTTCCAAATATTGGAAGTTGTTAATTCATCTAGGACCAGAGATTGGTGGTTCCGAGTCGGTCTTTGGGAACAGCACAAGCTGAGGGTGCTGTCTATGGCAATTATCGTGGGATTTTCAACATGCTTCCTCAGAACCGAGCTTGCAGTAACTTAGTCGTCTCTTACCACTGCAGAAAATGGGTTGCCTGGAATCTCTGCAGATGATGATACGTTTGAGGCATGCACATTAAAAGTATGAATTCGGCATTAATGTGCATCTCCGTATCCGCTGATTGCTCACGTACTGTAATCACACATCCACCGCCGTGTCTTCTCATGACATCAGTTAGTTCACTCCCTACTGCCTGATTAAAATTTAAAATTACTGTGAATGCCGAACCTTCTTCGAGAGCAAAATACTTAGAAATTAGCACGGATAAATTCCTATGCATTAGCTGTGTGATATAGACGAAGATTGCCTCTAAATCCATGAGCAGAAGGCAAGGCCGGATTTGAAGGAGGTGGGAGAGTGAAAACTGGGACATTTGTCCAGGGCTCAAAACTTGAATGCAATAATGTTCATTCATATTCATATACTGAATTCCAACACTGTAACGGTTTTACTATCCATCCATTGGGACCATACTCTGTGTAGAGCGTTGGTGCTGCCTGAGCAGTCTCCTTGGCTGGTGGATACAATCCTGGACGGGTCGTCACTCCGACGCAGGATACCAGCAAGCTGGCACTCATTTTGCTGTCCTCAGAAGGATGACAGGCAGAGTCAACCCCACCTAGTATTAATTCAACAGCTGAGTGAGATTTGAACTCAGGATCCTAGGATCCCAATCCCACCACCCTAACCATTAAGCCAACACCAGGCATGTTTCAGATAATGAGAGGCATAAAGAATGGTCTCCCTGTAAATGTAGTGGCATCAGAAACGGTGTATAGGCTTAAACTGGAATGAGATACGTTCGTCGAGGCATTGGGGATAGATGGGTACCATGGATTTTGGCAGGAATGGTAGGTAGCTTGGGGAAGGGTGAGTGACATTGTATACATGTGTAGTGATTGTGATGTCTGCGAGAGAGTCTCATCAAAAAGTGAACACGCTGCTGATGTTTATTCATTCCTTATCCTACAGTCTCTCTTATATCCCCCCCTACCCCCGCCCCAACAACAACAAAAACTTATCAGAAAAGAAGAAAAAAAAACACTGTTGAGGCATGATGGGCTAAATGGCTTCCTCCTGTGTCCCAAGTTCCATGTATATTCACTTGTAAAACTCTATTTTTGCTGTGTACAAATGCCTAACAGGTCATTAAAAGTTTAGTATAGCAAGGAAGAATTTAACAAGATGGAAATTGCCTGCCAGAGCCTTTCCACCATGTTAGGATCCTTCCTTGGCACAATGAACTTTTAATCTGTCAGGACACTTAGAAGTCTGCCAAGGCCGGATTTCGGTATCTTTGACCCCAGAACCTCGGAGCAGAAAACTCCACCCCCACCTCTCCATCCAGACTCTTCCCCACAAAGATATATATATATATTTTTTTTTTTTAACATAGACACCTCATCAACTATGCTGACCATTTCACATCATTGCAAACATGTGGTCAAAATACTACTATATATTTATAACTGTAAATCTACTTTACAATTGTATTTACACCGTAAGCAATGGCTGTGGACATCAAGGTATAGTGTAAGGAAATGCGCTTCAACCCCAAAAAAAATTATGAATAACAGAAAACAAGAATTACTGCAATCAACTCGATGTGTAATTTCAATTTCAGGGAGAAATTAAAAGGAATAATCCAAGAAAGTGATCAACAGAATAGGATTGAAGCAATAATCTAAACATCCCAACGCGGGCCAACCGGCTCTCTTTCAGAAAGAGTGATGAGCACAAACATCGTCATTAACAGTTTAAACCACATCGGTTTAGTTCATTAGGGCTGTAAAGTGTAAAATCCTCATCTTGCGGTGATTGAAGATCCGAAATGCCATCATTCAGGTGATTCGGTGGGCGACATTCTTTCACAGCTAGTTGTTTCGCTCACCTGCTATTATTTTACATTTTGCTGTGCCGCTCAGTTTCACCATATGAATGTAGCTGGGATGAGAGAGTTAATTAAATCCGATTGTGATTGGGGGTCGGGGAGGAGGGAAGAAGGACGGAGGATTAATCTCTGCTATATTAGGAAATTTTAGTGGAGGGGGGGGGGGGGGGAGATGCAATTTAAGTGGAAGCATATTAAAACTATGCCTGGTGTTGGCTTAATGGTCCGGGTGGTGGGCTTGGGATTCTAGGATCCTGAGTTCAAATCCTGCTTGGCTGTTGAATTAAAACGAGGTGGGGTTGACTCTGCCTGTCATCCTTCTGAGGTCGGCAAGATGAGTGCCAGCTTGCTGGTACAGTATCTTGTGTCGGAGTGGCGACCCGTCCAGGATTGTGTCCAATAGCCCAGGAGACTGCTTACGCAGCACCAACGCTCTGCACAGAGTATGGTCCCAGTGGATGGATGGATTATCTGAAACATCTCTATCATATCTCCTCGTAACTGCCTCCTTTCTCGTGTATAAAGCTATGTCTCCTTCAGCCGCTCCTCAAAGCTGAGGCTACCGAGGCCCAGAATCAATCTAGTAGCCCTGTGCTGAACGCTCTCTTTTGCAGCTACGTCCTTCCTCGCATGTGTTGACCAAACCTGTACACAATGCCCTAAGTGAGGCCTCATTAAATTCCTATGCAGTGTTTACATGACGTCTTGATTTCTAATTTATCCCCCGATGAATACAATCGAAAAACAAGGTAACCTTTCCCTTTTGCTTCTTGCCACTGTGCTGTCTGCTTACCCCCCCCCCCTGTATATATTACCACCCCTCAGATCCTCTTCCGTGTCTTAACCCACTGTCCAAATTATTGATGGCAATTTTTAAATAACAACGGTCCGAGTACTGATGCCTGAGGCACCCGACGACCTCCAATGTCCCAGCCTGACATCCTCCTACTCAGCCACTCTGTTTCCTATCACCAAATAGGTTTTCAATCCATTTAGCTACTCCACCGGCCCATTCTTCAAGCCTTAACCTCAGCTAACAACCTTCATTGTGGTACCTTATCAAAGTCCTTTGAAAAACATGACATATACTACATATAATACTGTTCCTTTATCCAGCAAATCAAAAACTGCTTCAAAGAAATCCAATAAATTTGTTAAACATGACCTCCCTTTAGTAAATCCATGCTGACTGCCGTTAATTATTTTTAAATTTATGGAAATGGTTCCCCATCCGATCACAAATGAACCAGATTTGGTGGTGTAATGGCGTGGTGTAATGGGGTGAGCATCTGCTCTGAGTCTGGGAGGTCGGTGGTTCAAACCCTGGCCGAGTCGTACCAAAGACTTTAAACAATGCTACGTGCTGCTTCCTTACTTGATGCTTATAGCATTTTAAAAGGATGGAGCCAGGAGAAGCAACCCTCGAGTAGGCTTGACGGATCGAATGGCCTTCTGCATTGAAGTTCTTTGAAATGGATTTTTTGTTTTTTTCGTGTGCAGAGTCGAGGCTCGTGGAAGAGCTAGAACACAGAACAGATCAGGATCGCAACGGAACAAAAGGAACAACAGAAGGAGAAGGGGGAAAATACCAATAGCAGGGCTGACGGAGAAAATTAATGGAGACTGACAAACAAGGGATGCGGGTAAGGATGAGGGATAGGGGAAAACGCAAGGGGTCGAATATTAATATAGAAGCAAAGTTTTTTTGGGGGGGGGGGATGGAGATTAAACTGGGTGTCTCGTCTGCCGGCATTGGTTGGTGGACGTTAAAGATCCCACGGTGTCCTTCATGAAGAGGAGGCAAACTATCGCCGGCACAATGAACGTATTGCAAATTCTTGCCCTGACGACTTAGTCAAGCATCAGGCCTGGCCAGCCGGTTCGTGAAAGATTTTGGCCAAAAATGCCCCCTGTCCCCCGATGGCCATTTAACGTTGGCCAAAAACCTCACAAGAACATGGGAATAATTGGGGTGTTAAAAAAAAGAAGATTATTATTGTTATTATCATCTTCCCTAAACCGAAGTTTAATTACCTTGTCTGTAGTTCCCCAAATTATTCACTGGAACTTTTCTGAAGTAATGGTGCGACAGTTGCTACTCTCCAATTATCTGTTACCTGTCCTGGCTCCATTGAGCTGTTAAAGATATCCGCGAACACCACGCTCGTCTGCTCCGCCGTCTCCTTCAATTCATTCGTTCGGATGCATATTACCAGGTGCTGGAGCTTCATCTTCTCTGAGCTTTCCTGTTTCTTTACTTCTTCCACTCCTTTTTGGATATCCTCAAGAAAGCATCGCTCACCTCTGCGATCGATGCAATCCATAACTGGAAGTTCCCCAGACTTCTTGCGTTGATGTAAAATAAAAAAAATAAGATTTAATAAGCCTGCCATCTCACTCTAATCATCCACCAATTCTCCTGTGGTATTCTTCATTGGGGCCACACTTACTTGTCTTTACCTTTTCTTTGCCTCTTACATAGTTAAAGAATGCCGTCCTGGAAGGTTAAATATTTGGTCACATCCTTTTCTCTTTTGACTTGCAGAGTTATTTTCTTAACTAGACTCTGTTTACTCCGATACTGATTTGAGTCTGTCTCTAATCCTGTTATTTTGTACTTCATGAATGCCTTCTACCTATCCTTAATATAATAACACTGCTTATTTCCCTGCTCATCCACTCTGGTCTCTTTCTTCCTCTACCTTACACCTCACTGGAATATACCTTCTCTGCACCCTACATTCTTTCTCCTTGAAGGTTGTCAATTTCTCTGATGCAGACCGCCCACATGTTAGCTTTTCCCAATCTACAGCAGCGAATTCTCTTCTCATGCCTCCACAGTTTGCCTTCCTGAAATTTAACAGACTTAACTTGTTACCCCGAACTGCACATCTCAACTGGATAGTCACACACACACTGTGTCGTGGCCACTAGTTCCAAATTGTCCTCCTACTTCCACCCCTCCGCCATATAGGGATTATTGCTAAAGGAAGATGTAACACCCCTACTCCCCCCACCCCCATGCACCTGTGGGCCTTTCTAGAAAACTGACTGAACTAGAAGGGCACTCAATGAAGCGTACACCTCCACCACGTAATGCCTGATCCACGAGAACATGTCAGGCCCAATACATTTTTGAAATATCGATGCTACACAGCACCATATCGTTTTTGGCCCTATCACTCAATGGTGAAGAATCACTTTATAAATTAAATAATTCTCGTATCCAGATCTGAACTCGGATCTTCACCAAAATCTAATCAGTTCGTCCTTGTCACACACCGAACCTGTCCACAAATTTTCATCCGGATCCGTTAACAACTTTTTGAGATATCCTGCACAAAGACAGACAAACAGACAAACAAGCCGGTAGGCGGCGATGGGTCGCCGAGCATGGAAACTATAAGATATAGAGCAAAATGGATGTCATATAGCGGATAGGGAATCACCTTAAGATTATGCATATCAAATCTCATCCAGTTCCATCTACTGATAACTACTCGGTATCCATTTGCATGAAAAGTACCGAAAATGCGGTTTGAAATCGGAAATCCCCAAAGTTCGAGGGGGTGCTGTGGGTGAACAAAGATCTAAATCGAAAATCCGGCTCGATCGTTTGTGCACAATGTATTCCAGACGATTAGTGTGAATTTTCATGACCTTCCGACCATAACCCTAGGAGGAGTAGCATTCGGCGCGAAGGCACCTCCAGCTCTCGCGTATTATCGATTTTTGCACTAATTGACCCTTGACCCCTGACCAAAGCGAAATCGGTCAACATATCCTGAGGCAAAGTTGTAGTACTCATTGAGTACCATGAACCTGCAAAGTTTCATTCGTATCGATGCACTCAATCTGGTCGCTAGGGGGCCTTCAATTTTCGCCAATTTTCGCGCATACCCTAATTGTAGGGGGCGCTGCGGGTAAAGTATTCCATATATCACAAAAACCAGAATATATTTGATAGAGCATCACCTGTACATGATGCATGCCAAATTTCATAACCCTACGTGGATAATGGCTTTCGGAATTGATTTGCGTGAACGGTACCGATTTTGAAGGTTTTTCGGTTGTTGTAGGGAACCAAAGCGTCCCTAGCACCATCACAATTTCCAAAGCACTAGGTCATAAGATGGACCGACCCCGAGTTTGGTCAAAATCCGCCCACGTTTACTACCAATTGTGCTGATGCAAAGCGAACAAACAGACAGAATTACTGACAATAAGGGTCACCTATTTCGGCGACCCAACAGACAGACACAGACAGACAGAAATGTGTGAAAACAACCTCCTTCACCTTCGGTACCGGAGGTAAAAAGCAATCCGAGAATTTGTATTCATATTCTAGTGCTCCGTCCGAAAGCAAGTCCAGTTTTGCGGAAGCAGTTTCTTGACAAGGGTTTTACTGGGTAGTTTGCCGTTGCCTTCCCAGTAGTAGTTATGGCAGGGATTTGGGATTTGTCGAGGGTGCCGGTGATAGCTCCCCTACTGTTTATGAAGGAAACCGTGGGATATTTAACGTTCACCAACTCATGTGACGATCCTTGAGTCGATTTAGGAAATCCTCCTCTGTTCTGCTCTTTCTTCGTTCCTGGACCCAATCTGTCCCTCGTTCCACACAGAATCCTCTCAATCCACACATTACTCCTCTCAATCCACACAGAATCCTCTCAATTCCACACATACTCCTCTCAATCCACACATACTCCTCTCAATCCACACATACTCCTCTCAATCCACACATACTCCTCTCAATCCACACATACTCCTCTCAATCCACACATACTCCTCTCATCCACACATACTCCTCTCAATCCACACATACTCCTCTCAATCCACACATACTCCTCTCAACCACACATACTCCTCTCAATCCACACATACTCCTCTCAATCCACACATACTCCTCTCCAATCCACACATACTCCTCTCAATCCAAACATACTCCTCTCAATCCACACATACTCCTCTCAATCCACACAGAATCCTCTCAATCCACACATACTCCTCTCAATCCATAAAATACTCCTCTCAATCCACACAGAATCCTCTCAATCCACAACATACTCCTCTCAATCCACACATACTCCTCTCAATCCACCACATACTCCTCTCAATCCACACATACTCCTCTCAATCACACAGAATCCTCTCAATCCAACACATACTCCTCTCAATCCACACATACTCCTCTCAATCCACACATACTCCTCTCAATCCACACTACTCCTCTCAATCACACAGAATCCTCTCAGTCCACACATACTCCTCTCAATCCACACATACTCCTCTCATCCACACATACTCCTTCAATCCAACATAACTCCTCTAACCACACATACTCCTCTCAATCCACACATACTCCTCTCAATCCACACATACTCCTCTCAATCCACACAGAATCCTCTCAATCCACACAGAATCCTCTCAATCCACACAATACTCCTCTCAATCCACACATACTCCTCTCAATCCACACATATCCTCTCAATCCCACACAATCCTCTCAATCCACACAGAATCTCTCAATCCACACATACTCCTCCAATCCACACATACTCCTCTCAATCCACACAGAATCCTCTCAATCCACACATACTCCTCTCAATCCACACATACTCCTCTCAATCACACATACTCCTCTCAATCCACACATACTCCTCTCAATCCACACATACTCTCTCTCAATCCACACATACTCCTCTCAATCCACACATACTCTCTCCAATCCACACATATCCTCTCAATCCACACATACTCCTCTCAATCCACACATACTCCTCTCAATCCACACATACTCCTCTCAATCCACACATACTCCTCTCAATCCACACATACTCTCTCAATCCACACATACTCCTCTCAATCCACACATACTCCTCTCAATCCACACATACTCCTCTCAATCCACACAGAATCCTCTCAATCCACACATACTCCTCTCAATCCACACAGAATCCTCTCAATCCACACATACTCCTCTCAATCACACAAATCTCTCAATCCACACATACTCCTCTCAACCACACTACTCCTCTCAATCCACACATACTCCTCTCAATCCACACATACTTCCTCCAATCCACACATACTCCTCTCAACACACATACTCTCTCAATCCACACTACTCCTCTCAATCCACACATACTCCTCTCAATCCACACATACTCCTCTCAATCCACACATACTCCTCTCAATCCACACAGAATCCTCTCAATCCACACATACTCTCTCAATCCACACAGAATCCTCTCATCCACACATACTCCTCTCAATCCACACATACTCCTCTCAATCCACACATACTCCTCTCAATCCACACATACTCCTCTCAATCCACACAGAATCCTCTCAATCCACACAATCCTCTCAATCCACACATACTCCTCTCAATCACCACATAAAATCTCCTCTCAATCCACCACATACTCCTCTCAATCCACACATACTCCTCTCAATCCACACATACTCCTCTCAATCCACACATACTCCTCTACAGTTCTTTCCTTAATGTCATTGCTCACTCTCAATACAATATTGTCTTTTACCCAGATTGCCACACCCCATCCGATCTTCCGTTTCCTGTCTCACAAATATATAGTATCTTGTAGCCTTCTAGTCCTGTCCTCCAATTACTCTCCTCATTAAACCGAGTCTCACTTACTGCAACTCCATCATACTCCTCACTATCGTCTTAAGCCTCAAGTTCTTCCCTCTTATTATTTAAACTCCTGACGTTGGTGAATAACATGCTTAACTTATCCCCTCCTGTAACCACCCTTTGTTGCCTGTTCCCACCAACCATGCCATCTGCACCTTCACCCTCCTATCGCCCACAAAAAGTCTTGATTTTCTCTTCAATTTCCAATGCAAACTTTTCTGCCATCTTTCTGTTTAGTCTGAGATCATCATTGTGGAAACACTCCCTTTTCGCTTGAAAAATTCCCAGTGCTTTGAAAACCCAAATCCATGCTGCCCACACCATTCCTCCAACCACATGTTAACATCTATCGCTCTACTTGTGAATTCCCCACCGCCACACATTCTCGGGAGAATCCCAGAAAAAAAGATCATTGAAACTCCTTTCCCTCAATTGATAACCCAATAATTCATACCGAGCCTCCAAGTCCTCTGAATATATTATTCCCACACCATTAGCATTCACATGCACCACAACTAATGTCCCTCCACCATCGCCCGACTAAACGTCATCCAACAATCCATCAATATCCCTCACCCCCTACTCCCACCCCCACATCCATCAGACACAAAATCCTATTTTTATCGATCCCTGCCACAAAAAGGAGAGTCCCCATGCACAACAGCCTCGTCCCCGACAAAAACTATCTCCCAGCCTCCCTCCCTCCCATGTCCACGCAACACCCAACGCTCACCACCGCATGCACCCACACAGCTCCCCACATCATCCGCACCACAACCCCCAGCCACCTACTCCGCAACCCCACGGTCACCCACATTCCCACCGTCACACCAATTCTCTTCCACATAAACCTTGCAGTATTCTTACCTCCTCCCACGGATCAAGTTAATTTATCCCACGTCTGCCTGTTCTCCACTGCACTGCCATTTGGGGGGTAGTGCCCCTCCATCCTGAAATTGCTTTTATCCTCAATGAGCCTCGATTATAAGTCCAAAATAAAGTAACACCGTACAGAAAGGAAACTGCGTCGGAACCAATAAACTAAGTGACCTGGTGAACAAAGTGCATTAACGAGAATGTAGATCATAGATCACAATGAGTGATATCGCATGAATTAGAGATTCTGAGTTATCAAGGTTACTCCGTCCTTTTCAGTGGATATGTAATTACATGCTATCAAATCCATCATGGTAAATAGATGAGTACCAGGATCTCAGAAATTAAGCAATTGAACTGTAAAGATGTATATTAAGCGAACATGAATGAATGATGGGTGAATGGTGCAAATCCATTCAGATTGACAAGGAGCCGACATTGATGTTCAGTTGGGCCTCTCTCACATTAATGTTAGAAACGATGGGATACAGTTTGTGCGGTCAAATTCACACTGAAATGTAATTTGATTTTATTTGATGTTCCCTACTCGTCGCAGAGCGTCGGTGCCGCCGAATCAGTTTCCTGGCAAGGGTTACACCGGGTGGTTTGCCATTGCCTTTCCAGCGTTGTCTGGCCGTACTTCTTTCGCTCCTCTTAAATGCTGAGCTTCAAGCAAGCACGCAACACGTACCATTATTTAAATCGTTTGGACGACTCGGCCTGGATCCAAACCACTGACCTCCCAGACTCGAGAGCGGACTCTCTTCCCATTACTCCAACTCTCTCTCTCGAACCGAGTCTGGTTGAAATGTAATACATTCCATTTTTCTGGCCAAATATCCTTATTCTGGTCACCATCACTCATTTTGGCCTCCCCACCAATTAATGTGGAATATCCCTGTAATTACTTTATCATGTCCAGTCATTATTATTAGTAAAAAGAAAAATGGAAATGTATTTAACCTCTAAATTAGCGACATTTTTCAGACTCCAGTCGGTCCAATGTGCCTGTACCACTCGTGTCACCATAGTAACTACATCCCCCAATTTATATGGTGCGTTCAGCAAGTTCGACAAACGACATGCTCCTAATAGTTGAAGAAACACCAGAAAGGAATGCACATAAATGAAATAACTTTATATTTTATTTTTATTAATATTTATTTTCCCACCAATCATCTAACTTGTACTTTTGTAGTGAGGAATTCAAAATTATTGGCATGTCTTGGATTTGTCACTTGTGGATCTCTTTCGTACAACTTTTTTTGAATTCTTCTTCTTCTTCTACTTCTTCTTCCTCTGCTAGGTAAATGGCCACAATTATTCCCACGTTCTTGTGGGATTGGCTGGGGGAAGCTTGGCCCAAGTCTTTCACGAACCGGCTTCCTGACGTTTGACTAAGGTTACAAATTTGAAATTTGGCCATGGTGCCAGCAATAGCTCACCTTCCCAGACTGCTAGCAGGTGACATGCCAAGTTTAACGGATGACACACACACTGATGAATCACCCTGCCTGTTAAACAGCGGAATGACAGTTTTTAGCTGGGCCAAGATTCGAACCCATGCTCGACAGGTGTGTAGAGGGGAGTGTATGTTCCTTTTTGCCATCCTGCTAGTCCCAACTGTTTTGAATGATTTAGGCATTATCTTTTGAGGTAGGTTGAGGCACCATCCCTGTCTGTAGATGTGGAAAAATATGTTGCTAGTCAAAACATGTCTTTAAACAGCAATGTTCCTCACTCTCACTCCGTCCCTCTATCAGAATTGCTTGGCAAATCCTATCTATATCTGTGGGCTGAAACAGGTTATTAGCTGTAAGTATTCATAAGAATGCCCTATCTCCAAGCTAGCCTCGAAGGCTGGTCGAGGCCCTGATATACTCAGCGGAACCAAATCGATTCTGGGCTTGCAGCCATACCTCAATAAGGTGTGCATTGTGCAAGGCCTTTGTTTGCAGTGCCATGGAGTCTGACTCCCCACTCTGTGCTTGTGTAGCTGCTTCCCATCTTGTTCCCAAAACGGTGATTGAATATAAGGCCCTCCAAGTTATTGGCATTTCTCAGGAGGGAAAGTCTCTTGGTTTGCTCCTTGTTCAATGCATGCAGGTTTGTACATGGCGTTGTAGTTCTTCACCACTTTCTTCTGGTCTCACTCCATCTGCCCTCTCTTCCCTCTGTCAATTCCAAGCCCCCTCCCCTCCCCCTCCCCAGCTTTCACCTCACCCAGGTTGCATACATTCTTCCAGAAACCTACCTTGTTCCCTTCTCCAAGTCCAAACTTGATGTTTATCTCCATCCCTTCATCCCACTTTTCTTTCATATGTGGAACCAACAGCGTGAGTTTTTCATGTTGTTCCCTCCAGTCCTTCAAAACTAGTGCCTCTCACGACCTCACGGTGTCTCCCATACCCACCCTCGAAGTTTTTATTTTTTATATTTTTAACATTTGCAGGGCCCTATCCCTTTTCTCACCTGCCACTCCTCTTCACAGATCGTGTTGTGTCAGTGCGTTTTTGTCCCTGTGCCCGCTCTCCTCTTGTCAGTTTAACCTGCCATTCTCTGTTATTAGTCCCCTACCAGTTTCGCCGGAGGTGGCTATATGTTTGCTCTCCGT
>CM068952.1:44022107-44035234 GCA_035128595.1 Eptatretus atami
TTTTTGATGATTATCCATATATGCGGTAAAGTCGACCAACGGAGCTCGATGGCAATCATCTTCCATCGTTGAGTTTTCTCTGAATAATCAACCGAGCTTGCACTTGTTTTTTCTTGCTCTTTCCAATTCCTTGCAGGAATTCATTGGGAATGCAAACTCCGACGGTGTTGTTCGACACGATCTCGCACAACCCCTCGTGACGAGATTTCTTCGTTTAGCCCCTTCTGCTGCTCCGCATGACCGGCGCATTGGCCTGCGCATCGCACTCCATGGCTGTACCTATGGTAACAATGGGTGCTTCTTCTTTTTCCTCTGACTCTCTCAGGGGCACTCACAGCCCCCAAACAATTTCTGATGCAGAAAAACTTATGTATAATTCATAGTTTTGGGGGTGGAGGAAAAATAAGACGTCAAATTGAGTGTTGCTTTTGTTAGTTATCTCGTATGAAGGAAACATTGCATTGTTGCGTTTCTGTTTGATGTCGTCACGTATTTTCGCTGATCTGTCATAAGTTCCCATCACTCATTTAACTTACGAACGATATCGGTTCGAACCGATATCGTTTCCAGTTATAAATCCGACATGTGCGATTCATTCGTTTTCTTATTCATTATTAATTTGCACGTTAATAATTCATTCATTTATTCACGTGCCGTTCGGCTGCAATGGAAGGAATTCTTTTCTTTGTCATTCCTTATTCCTCCTGGTCTTGCACCTGCCTTCCCGCCACAGAATCGGATGTGATTCACTTTGACGGCCGCAGTTCCCTGGCACTGCGTTTCCCACAGAAGTCTGTGCGCTCGCTAAAGGATGTGTTACGGCTTCGCTTCAAGGCACTGGGAGCCGATGGGACGCTGCTTCATGGGGAAGGTCACCAAGGAGACCGTCTCACCCTGGAGCTGCGGCAGGGACGCCTGCATCTCCATGTCAGCCTCGGTGCTTAGTCAACACCCTTTCGCCACACTTTCATTTGTGCCCCGTGGCCTGTTCATTGGAATACTAGAACATCAAGAATGAGTATTTGGAGAATTTTTGGCTTTCCCTTATTTCCAAACGTCTCTGAGCGAGCGGCGACTTTCGTGTTTCATTTCCTTAGGGTGCGTGTATTCATGTTCTTGCACGGTGAGCTGGGCAAAATAATTTAGTGGTGACCCCCAGGCTGGAATCCCAACGGATATGTTTGACCACTGTTATCTTGCAGGCAGGTGTGGCTATTTGGCTCTGTCGAGGTCCCGCGTATAATTTATCATGGCAAGGAAGCTGCAAGTTGAGGGGTTATTTTACCAATGGCAGCCTCATTAGGCCACTCTTTTATGTTCTCAGCAGGCAAAATCAGTCTGTTTATCCAGTTGTTTTTCACTGCAGTGAAGCTGTTTGATGTGGGCAATCGCTATGTAACAGGCAATAATATTCAGCGAAGTATTCAGCGGACATGCTTGTACGTTAGAATGTAGAGGGGCTGTTGGTGTTGTTTCGGATGAAGCCTGAGGCTGCTGGTTGCATCATTTCTGGAAGCACAGCTGTACCGCTGATGCAGTGCTCCTGTTAGCAGTAAGATGGTACTCATTTTGCTAAACTCTGAAGGATGAGGGGTTGAGTCAACCTGTGGTGTTAATTCAACGGCACGACAGGGGCACGCAACCTAAAGACCCTAAGATCTTTAGCTTGCCACTTTAACCATTAAGCCAACACCATGCTTAGAGGGGCTGTGAGAGGTAATCGATGGAAAAGGCAACCCTGTCACTTCCTCTTTTTAATGCCTCTGCTGACGAAGTCCTCGAAGGCATTATTTTGGGGGGTTGGCCGTACGTATGTATGTCCGTCCATGCTAATTTTCTCTGTTTTCTCTGCAACCACTTATCCAATTGACACAAAATTTTCACCGTAAATGGGAATACTCGTGCAGAATGTTTTGATGATAACTATGTCACAGGTCACGTGGTGTGGCAGCCATGTTGGAAAAAAGGAAAAACTTTGGACCTCTGTATCTCTGAAACCGCTCCATGGAAGAAAAAAAAAAATCAAAATGTGGCTCATCAAGTACTCCCCATGGGAAATGAGTGTCATTTTTTTGATGATGTCATAGGTGGCTTCATTATGACATCATAATTGCATACATCAAACACTTTATCCGATCAGTATGAAAATTTTTGACAGTCATCTCGGGCTAAATTGTATGAGGTGAAAAAAAAAATGATGATGTTGTCAGTTATGTGGTTTGGCAGCCATTTTATTAATTAATTATTTTTTTTTTAACATAAAAGCCTTCAAAAATCTTCTTCTCCGAAACAGCCAAACAGATTGAGGCAAAACTTTACAGGTATGATCCCCTATCTATGAGGAACAAAAAGTTCTCCACCTATGATGTCATAGGTCACATGGTTTGCAAGCAATGATTTTTCTGCAGAATAAACCTTTAAAAACCCACTCCAGAATGGCTTGACCACAGATCGAGGGGAAACTTAAACCACATGTTCCCCAAGCCTTGGGGATACCAGGGTGTTCACAAATAATTGATAGGTCACGTTGTCTGACAGCCATATTGGATTCAACGAAAATCATTAAAAATTTATATCTCTTGAACCGCTTCATCAATCGACGTGAAACGTCACAATTATGATTTAGTCCTCATGGGGAATGTATCCTTTTAAATTTCAACTTGATTATACGCGTGGTCTGGTAGCCAGAATTATTTAATATTTAAATTCTGGTTTCAGGGATTTAAGTCAAACTTTGTACAAGAATGTATAACGATGTAATCATCTTGGCGGAGGCATGTCTGGCGATGTCGAAGAGTGTCCTCCTACTTTTCACTTGCCCCACTCTCTCATGTCATGACAAGTTTTATTTGTATAGATTGTTGTGCTGAGGATGTGGAGGAGCATTCTCAGGTTTTTCACATTCTACTTTCTGAGTCATCTGCATTTTGCATTCACACAGCAGTGGTGGGGGAGGAGAAGGGTTGTTTGGACATCTTCAGAGCTAAGAAGCTCTTTTTTTTGCCAGGCCCAACTGCAGAATGTACTTTCCACTTCTAGAAAAGTGAAAGGGGGGAGGGGGTTGCTGGGAAAAATACTTGCATTCAAAGATATTATATATTGTATATATATTTTGACCATTCAAGAAATTTTAAAGACATGGGCAAAGGAAATATTACAAATAACAAAGGGATTATACATTCCAAAGTCCTCTTGCATGCAAATTGCCATCACTTATAGTGTTTGTTCAGGATAAGGGGTTGGGAAGTCGGAAAAATTATAACGAAGGTGAAGGGGAGGGATGGGGGGTTAAAATTACCACCATGTTTGCTTACATAGTGTGCTAATAGCCTGTAAATTTGAAAATTGTCTCATTATCATCATAATATGCCAGCGTACCATTAGTTTGGGTTGTTTGTTTGTATGAGTGTGTATGATCGGCCCAATTTGACAACTCAGCCTGCAATTTGTATCTACACTTCTTCTTTCGTATGCAGCACAAGGCTCTGCGGGGTAACGTCATTGGCTGGGGGCGCGGATGTTCTGCTGATGCAGTGCCCTCTGTTGGTTAGGGTAGGATTTTGTAATTTGTTCATGGTGCCGACGACAGCTCACCTACTCTTCGCAAGGGACACCGTGGGATCTTTAACGTCCACTAACTATAATGTCGGCAGATGGGTTGCCCAGGTTAACATCCATCTGTGGGATGGAACATACATTGTTGAATCACCCTGCCTGTGAAACAACAGGATGATAGTTTATAGTTGGGTCAGGATTCAAACACAGACAGCTCATATAGGCGAGTGTGTGTACATCTCGGCCATCCTGACAGCCCTGTGTTGACACAGAAAGGTGGACAAGCAACCAAAACCACTCACTGAGCAGCTATGACAATCAAATCCACACCAGTGAGGCCAATGCAATTTAAGGCTTTGTTGTTAATGTAAAGTACAAGCAGAGTATGTGCTTTCTGCCTGTTATGGAAGAAAATGTAATCAAACACATGCAATTCACTTCTGTTTTTAAAACTCGTTAGTGACCATGTATTTCTTTCTATTGTATGCTTCATTTAAATAACCTCTTGTAACAAAAATAACAACACGAGGTACCTGCCCTTTTCACAATACACTCTATATTCATGTAAACCAAATAGTGTGTGTGTGTGTGTGTGTGTGTGTGTGTGTGTGGTGTGTGTGTGTGTTTGCCTTCTCTCTCTCTCTCTCTCTCTCTCTCTGTCTCTCTCTCTCCTCTCTCTCTCTCTTCTCTCTCTCTCTCTCTCTCTCTCTCTCTCTTTTTCTCTCTCTCCTCTCTCTCTCTCTTCTCTCTCTCTCCTCTTCTCTCTCTTCTCTCTTCTCTCTCTCTCTCTCTTCTCCTCTCTCTCTCCTCTCTCTCTCTCCTCTCCTCTCCTCTCCTCTCTCTTCTCTCTCTCTCTGTCTTTGTCTTTGTCTTTGTCTTTGTGTTTCTCTCTCTCCATATCTTACATTGATACATTTTTGTTTCCGTTGCACCCCTTTCTCTATTTGCTTTCCCCTGCCTTCTCGTACTCATCACTAATGCAGGGAGCAGCCAGTTCCATGTCGGTGATGGCCACACAGAGGTCACAGTGGGAAACCTGCTGGATGACCTACATTGGCATACCATTTCCCTCCACCGGCATGGCCGCTCACTCAATCTATCCTTGGATCGACATGCTCACCACCTGCGCACAAATGGGGACTTTGAACACCTCGACCTCGACTACCAGGTGTGGGTCAAAGGGACATAAAGTAAAAGGAGTCATATTAAAAGCATGTTTGGCAATGTGATGTCATGAAATAGCAGTGAAACAACATTTTCTCCTGGTTCAGGACAGGGAAGGTAACTTGCATTCCCTCAGGGTTACAGTAACTGGCAGTATGATGTACATGCTTGTCGTGAGACTTTTAACAGCATGAAATAGCACCATTCATCTTTGCTGGTGCTGTGTGGGGAAAATGACACATTGCAAGAGCGTTGATGGGTCTCGGCTTAATGGACACTTTTAGAAATATTTGGTCACTTTGGCTCAAAATTGTCTGGTTAGGAGATGCGGAACCCCCAAAATGATGTTCAATATTGGACCCAAAAACTTGGTCAACAAAACAGTAGTGGTCAACACTGACAACATGTGACCAAAACCTTTTGGTGAAAATAAATACGTTGACCCATTTATTGTTTTTCAACCTTGTGACCAAAAACCTTTTGGGTGGACTTGAAAGTTAGTTATGCAGTGGAAACTAAGGATTTATTGGTCAAAACTATATGTTAACTCGAAATATTTTGGTTAAACCTTTGAAATTTTGTGGACGTTATGCTGCTGCTGATACACAAACTTCCACTGTGAAACAAAATCATTTTCTTCAGAAATTTAATGATGAATGCAAATATGTACAAATCATGTATTCAAAATATGTGTGAATCATGTATATATTGTAATGTGTCTGGGTCTTAATCGACCACAGTCACCTGGGGCTGTCTTACCCCAAGATACAATTGAGCAGTCTGATTGATTACTTTTATATAGAATAGCGGAAGCCCATGGTATAAATACCATGATAGAAAAAAAAAAAGGAAGCTTTTTATTCTTGTGCTGGTTGAAAGAGCTCAAAATTGGAGGTTATAAAAGGAATGTCCCGAGTTGTAATTGGATGCACTTGATGCTTAAAAGAAAAGAAGAGAGGAAAATAAGTTAAACAACATTGATTTATTTGAAACATATTGGGTAAGTCTTGTTTCGAAATGTTCCACGATGAGTACTTTATATGTGTAAAGATGTTGATGGGTCTCGGCTTCTTCTCCCAATCTCTCGTGTCCAATTTTGTTTTTAAATTATTAGCACCTGTTGGACTACGTCTGAAACGGGGTCTTATGGATTGGGTCATGTCTGTTCGTCCATCCTCAGCCTTATCTCAGACATGTATAGATCGAATTTGTTCAAACTTGACCGAAAGATAACACATAATGGTGCACATACTGTATACACATCATTTTGTTTCACGATTCGATCAAAGATGGCTGACTGGTGGCCATTTTAGTTGTAAAAACTTGATGTTGATCATGTCCTCGGACATGCATTTACCGATCTCGTTCAAACTTGGTACCGTACATAGATGATGAATGATGACCTACGGAAGCACGTCATTTATTTTCGAGATCAGATCTAAGATGGCTGACTGGCAGCCATTTAACTACTTAAAGGTGTCCTCAACCATTTCTCGGACACGCATTTACCAATATATATATATATATATATTGTTATACTATAATGTTATAATTTATGTATATATATATATAATTTTTCATATTCTATACCACGAAGTTTCTTTCATGAAAATTAAAAAAAATTGTGATTGCTTTTCAATTTCACCCCAAACACCTTTAAGTATGGTTTGCAAAAACTGATCAGACAGCATTTTCAACTGAGTGATAATTATTTTCTATTGTCAACAGTTATGGAATTTGTATTATCTATCTATAATTCCAGCAATGTGTGTGTGTGTGTGTGTGTGTGTGTGTGTGTGTGTGTGTGTGTGTGTGTGTGTGTGACCGTGGTTTTCTCGACAACCACTGGTCCGATCTAATTGAAACTTGCCAGGTATATTGCTGGGGACCTGAGTATGTGCCTTTTAAAGTTTGATATTAATCGGACAAGTGCTTCCCAAGTTATGGCCATTTATTTACCAACCAATGACAAGACACGTTGCTGTGTGGGCGTGGCCGATGGGGAAGAGAACCTCAGCCGCGTTCCCCATTACAGGTTACAACGTACGGACTTCCGGATAGTGATGACATAGTGTATTCTCATAATTTCTCGATTTTCTTATGCGCATTTATAGATAAACACATGCCCCAATCCAGTCGTCGTTTACGAGGCGAAGGAACAGACTGTTTGTTGTTTGAAAGTTTTTTTTTTTCTCTTCTCTTCTCTTTGTGTTTTTCCTTGCGATGACATTGCGAAAAGGCAAAATACGTTGGCGCTAATTGAATAATTGCCATTAAACTAAATTGTGAATAATCGTAACTGCGATATGCGAACTTCCGGACAGTGAGGACTTAACTTCGCGTAGGCCGATGCGCGGCCTGCCGACGATGTCGTCACGTGCCGTGCCAGTTACGATGGGATCGATCGGTGCCTTAGTTACCATGGGTAGGAGTGGCAATGGTCAATGGCAGCGAATGTCATGGCAAGCAAAGACAGGGAGGTAAAGTTGATTTTAATTTGGATTTTAATTAACTCTGTGTGTGTAAATATCACAGCAGTTGTTACTTCAATGCAAGCGATAATTTGTGGAATGCATGTGAACATTCCGTACGGGCTACGCACCACTTCCGGATAGTGATGACTTAATGTATTCTAATAATTTCTCGATTTCTTATGCGCATTTATAGAAAAACACAATGCCTCAATCCAGTCATCGTTTACGAGAGCGAAGGAACAGCCTGTGTGGTTGTTTTGGCTTGCGGTTTGAAAGGTTTTTTTGGGGGGGTGGGGGGGGGGGTTGCATGTACGGGCACGCACGTACGGGCACGCGAGAGCGAAGGAACGGCCTGTGTGGTTGTTTCTGGCTCGCGGTTTGAAAGTTTTATTTTATTTTGGTTTGCACGTACGGCCACGCACGTTCGGGCACCGCGAGAGCGAAGGAACGGCCTGTGTGGTTGTTGTTTCTGGCAAGAGGAAACTGGCGTTTGAAAGTTTTTTTTTTGTTTTTTTTTCACGTACGGCGACGCACGTACGGGCACGCACGTATGGTACATCTAGTACATAAAATATAATATAAAATATTATACTGTTTGTGTAATTCAGTATGTCTCCCCGAAAAGAGATGAACATTGAATCCCTTCTGTGCGAAATTACCATTCCCAGTTGAAAACATCGTACATGTCATATGACTAACGAGAAGGGCACTTTGTGGAGCACATACCTTCACCAAGCTGATTAGTTTACCTTTTGTATCCCACTGATAGACCAGATCCCACTGATATCCCACTGATAAAAAAAATTGTTTTAAATTTAATCCATTTTAAATTCAGGCTGTAGCTCAACAAAATGTGACAAAAGGCAAGGGGTGTGAATACTTACTGAAGGCAGTCTGTCACTTTTTGGCCCTATCTCTCAATGGTGAAAAATCAGTTGTAAAATTCTCGGATCCAGATCCGCTTCTGGATCTTCACTAAAATCTAATCATTTCGTTTGTGTCACATATCCAAGCTCTCCACCAAATTTTGTCCAAATCCGTCCACAACCTTTTGAGATATCCTGTTCTCAAACAAACAGACAGACAGATGAAAACATAACCTCCATCCACCTTCGGTGGCAGAGGTAACTAACTATCTTACACAATATAACTACGTGACCGACATCATTAATATTCATGACCAAGTAACCCATTCGTACGCAATCTTCCTTGTCACATGACCACTCAAGTTAGTTACAAGTACACATAAATATGTTAAATATGTGCAAGCCATTTAACTCCGTACAGCAAAATTGCTAAAACCATGAGGGCTATGACATTTTATCTCTTTCTCCTTGTCTTCTCAGAGGTTTGGATGAATTTGAAGCAACTTTTACTGAATTGTTTCTCTCTGAGGAGCGTTTCCATGTTTCAGGTGGGGAACAGACAGCCAACATTAGCCTATTATATATACCTAGCAGGGATCCATGGAATGTCCGCACAATGTAAAATGGGGCTTCAAGTCCTCAACTACCCCCCCACTCCCCTCACAAACCCCAAGTCCTCAACCCCCACCCCACCGCCACAACTCCTCAATGCCCCCTACCACAACACATCAATCCATCCCCCCCAACACAACTCAACCCCTCCCCCACAACTCCTAAACTCATGGTTTCGGAGTTTAGACGCATGGTAGCGTCTACCTCAGTGACTTGCTTTAAACATGTATCGTTAAAAGTAAATAAGGACGGAGGTTCTTTCACAATGTCGCAAGATTCTTGGAATTACTCAGACAAAATCCTTTATAATGACATAGATTTTCTGGTGTGGTCCCTGGTCAACCTTTTCATGAGAAAATAGTCAGAAACAGATGGCTGTCTCGATCACTCCCAAAAGTAAAAAAATAAAAAAAACCCTGTGCTTGAAGCAAAAACATGTTCACTGCTAATGTGCATGGATAGTACATCATGGTTATATAGCTCAGATAGATTCCAGTTGCACTTACTAGAGGCCTGAGCATGAGGCCTATATTGTTACAAAGGCCCATGGTGCCGATCATCCCCAACCATTCAATATTTGATTATATTTTAACAGTCCCATTGGTTCTTTTATACCGAAGGGAAAACTTGTAGGGAGGGCATGGCAATTTGAATTGTGAACATGATATCTCCAAAGAAGTCTTTGGCTTAGCATAGGACCAACATGGCAGCCAAATTATGTGGTTCAATGGGTGGAACGGAATGTTATACACAAACGGATGGACAACACAGCATACTATTATGTAGATAGATATATACAGTAGTTTCAAATTCCAAAATAATCATCATTTCTGAACTACAAAGATATCAAATTCCAAAATCATCATTTCTGAACTACAAAGATATCATGGCACATTAATTAACAGGAAAAAAAACCATCAGGAGTGATCAAGACATTGGTCTGTTGCTTTATATACTGCTCGGGTTCAATTTATTGTCTCATTGAAAAAAATTATAATTTACCCATAGGTTTGGAACAATTGGCTCCAACCCACAAGTTAAGAAATGAACAGGAAGGGAAGGAAGAGAGAGGGGAGGGGAGGAAACACTGAAACCAGCAAGTAAGAGGGTTACGTTAGGAAGGATTAATAGAGGTAATCAAGATGGTAGAGAATGGGAGATGACTTAAGGTGGTCACGCACTGCCTGCTTGTTGAGGCCCTGGACAGAAGAGTGCAATTGAACCGTCTTTGGAAGGCATTTCCCCAAATGGAATGATTGTGTTTCTTTTTCAAGTCAATTCCAAACATGATAATCCTTTTTAATTTGGGAAATTTGTTCAATTTATTGGAATTGTGCCTTAAAAATTCCTAACATTAGCATCATTGTACACTTGAATTTCTCATATGAACATCATTTGATTGAATGATTGTGTTGATTGCTCTTAAAAAATTAGAGGATGTACACAAATGAATCTCCCCAGTGTATTGTCGGCTGTATATTATTACCCTTTTCTTTTTCTGATCAGTTTAAAAAATTTTTTTTTAATGTTACACACTTCTCCTTGGGAGTTTATATTTCTAAGAAGATATATTGGACGTAAATTGTCAGGAAAATGACTCCCTGTCATCAGGACTTAAAAGCAGCTTATGTGGGAACACAACCTCTCAGAGAACATTGTCCTGTCAAAATTACTTTAAGGAAGCTGTTCCATCCGCTTCCATTTTCTTGTTGTTGTCAAGCATGCATATTTATCATGAAAAGCAGCCTATATTTGAGGACGGGTCCATCAAACTTCCAATTCTTTGGATGGATCAGGGGTTAGACTGCTTCACGAACTCAATACCCTAAGTTTGAAACAGCCTTGAACTGCTTATTCAACAGCTGCATTAGAATCTTGCACTGCTCCATCCATCCATCCATTGGGACCATACTCTGTGCAGAGCGTTTCTGCTGCCTAAGCAGTCTCCTGGGCTATTGGGCACAATCCTGGGCTATTGGACACAATCCTGGGCTATTGGATGGGTCGCCACTCCGACGCAGGATACCAGCAAGCTGGCACTCGTTTTGCTGACCTCGGAAGACTGACAGGCAGAGACAACTTTACCTGGTATTAATTCAACAGCTAAACAGGATTTGAACTCAGGACCCTAGGATGCCTAGCCCACCACTCCAGCCATTAAGCCAACACCAGGCATGCACTGCTCCTCCCATGCAAAATGTGTTTTTTGTACATGGAAGGAACAATTATTTTCATCAGTTGTAGTTGACAATTGATGCATGTCAGGTGGAGATGTAAAATTGCACTCGAAATTACTCTGTTTATGTTGTGAAGTAGTTCACTTCAAACTGATTCGGATCGTATAGCAAAAAAAACTTTGGAAATAAGGTAATATTGTTGTTACCCCAGTTTTGGTTTCAATGAGTCATGTTATCTCCACCACCAAAGGTGAAGGAGGTTATGTTTTCACCACTTTCTGTCTGTTTATCTGTCTGTTTATCTGTCTGTTTGTTTGTCTGTTTTTTGTTTGTGTGCAGGATATCTCAAAAAAAAGTGATTCTTCACCACTGAGAGATGGGGCTAAACCGATATACAGCATGATATCTCAAAAAATTGCGGAAAGATTCGGATGAAACTTGTTGGACAGGTTGGGTGTGTGACAAAGAAGAATCGATTCAATTTTGTTGAAGATCTGGATACGATAATTATTTAATTTTTTAACTGATCTTCACCATTGAGATAGGGCCAACAACGATATATTATAGCATGATATTTCAGAAATGTATTGGGCCTGATATGTTCTTGTGGATCAGGCATTACGTGGCAGAGGTATGCGCTGTACCGAGTGCCCTTCTAGTTTTTTATAGTTTCGAGACTCGTGGATGAGCTAGAACATAGAACGTAGAAGGCAACAGAACAAAATGAACAGCAGGAGAGGGAGAAACTCACAACAACTGGATTGAGGGACAAAATAGAGAGAGACTTTGAGGATAAGTGATATGAGGACCAGAGGAACACACAGGTGTTGGACAAGATGGATACAGAAGCAAACTGTCAGGACAGAAAACAGGAAATTTGGAAAGAGGTGAGCTTGAGGAGAGTTAATGGGGGTTGAAAAGATGATTTTGGATGGGGGTATGATCTGAGACTGTGGTGAACAGCTATCTTGAAAACCTGGAGGGAAGAATGAGATTGAAGAGAATGTGGAAGTTGATTCCACACCTGAGAGAAAAGAGGAACGAATGAGTGAGGTGAGCACTGAATCTTGGAGAGGTAGTTGTGATGTTCCTCATTTACACAAACAACCTCTCCAATGCTCTGGAAAACTTTGTAATTCTGAACAACAAATGATTACTCATTCCCTTCCTTTTTCTAAATGATTCCACATTGTGTAATACGAGGTCCGTCTAAAAAGTAACGGGATTGACTTCACAGAAATTTTATTCCAAAAAACATATTGAAATCACAGCTTGCCCCTTCAAAATAGTTTCCCTCCAGTCTCACACACTTGTCCATCCTCTTCTTCCACACTTCGATGCACCCCCGGAGGGATTCTTCTGGAATTCTCGGGAGCTCCATCGTCACAGCCCTTTTGATGGCCTCCACATCAGGAAATCGGGTCCCCTTGATCACCTCCTTGAGCTTGGGGAAGAGGAAAAAAATCACAAGGGGACAAGTCTGGCGAATACGGGCGTTGCTCCAGAGTTGGCACATTCCTCTCCACCAGAAACTGTCGGATGCTCAGGGCACTGTGAGCAGGGGCGTTGTCATGGTGGAGCACCCAGGCATTGCTCTCCCACAGATCCCTCCTCTTGTCCTGGACTGATCTCATGAGGCCCCCGGAGGATCTCCTTGTACACGTATTGATTCACTGTTTGACCCTGTAGTAGAAACTCGAAGTGGATGATGCCCTTGATGTCAAAAAACGCAATGAGCATCACCTTGACCTTGGACTTCGACATCCTTGCTTTCTTTGGTCTTGGTGATGCCGGACTTTTCCAGTGATGACTCTGTCGTTTGGTCTCGGGATCGTATTCGAATATCCACGATTCATCGCCAGTAATGACTCTCCGAGCAGGTCTGGATCGTCCTCGAGGCGCTCGATAATGTCTTGAAAGACAGTGACTCTTTGCTGTTTCTGGTCCTCGGACAACAGCTTGGGGACCATCTTTGCGCACACTTGTGCATTTCGAGATTTTCAGTGATGAATGATGCAGAACAGTGTCCTTGTTTGAGGAAAGTTCCTCAGCAATCATCCGCACCGTGAGTCGACGATCTGCGTGCACCATCTGCTTCACATGCTCAATGTTTTCCGCCGCTCTGCTCATTGAAGGTCTTCCAGACCGTGGATCGTCTTCAACCTCCACCCGTCCCTCTGAACCTATTGTGCCATTCAAATCCACGTGTACGTGACATTGTTTCTTCCCCACAGACTTGCTGCAGCATTGCAAAGGATTCGGAAGGTGTTTTGCCAAGC
>CM068952.1:44042253-44069876 GCA_035128595.1 Eptatretus atami
GTGTGTGTGTGTGTGTGTGTGTGTGTGTGTTGTGTGTGTGTGTGTGTGTGGTGTGTCTGTGACCACGTACGGGCACGTACTAGTTCAAAAATAATTCTGTGAAAATTGAGAATTACTCACAGTCTACATGACCTTTGGCTGTAGCTCAATGGAGCATTTCTCTGCTCTATGTGCTCGTGCCCCAACATTACACCCGTCTCTCCTGGAGTCGGTGAAATTGAAAACTCTCAACATTGTTGGCATTTCCCGCAATGAAGCTGCACCACAAGACTGCACAAGACAGCACAAGCACAGCACAAGGCCACTTCCACTATTTTATTCCTCTTTACCTCCACCACTGAAGGTGAAATAGGTTACGTTTTCACCCCTTTCTGTCTGTTTGTTTGTGTGCAGGATATCTCAAAAAGTTGTGGACGGATCTGGATTAAATTTTGTGGACAGGTTGGTTCGGTGTGTGCAAGGATGAAATGATTCGATTTTAGTGAAGATCCGAATCCGGATCTGGATGCGAGAATTATTTAATCTTTAAAGTGGTTCTTCACCATTGAGAGATCGGGTCAAAAACGACATAGTACTGTAAAGGATGATATTTCAAAAATGTATCGGGCCCGATATGTTCTCGTGGATCAGGCATTGCGTGGCGGAGGTATGCACTCTATCGAGTGCTCTTCTGGTTTATCTTGTTTATGGAACCACCTTCTAAGGTCGGGTCAATCACACGTTTCAAGCAAGCAGTGGACCACCATCTCATGTGGAAGTAGTGGATTTTCAAGCAAGCAATGGATTCCCCCATTCCTACCCACAATCTTTTCTACCCCCAATAACCCTACCTAACCCAAACCTATTACTTACAGGTTACTGCATTTCCTCCTCTCCTTTCTCTCCATTTTTTTCCTGTCCATTCATTCCCTTGATTGATGTTCCTAATTGTGGACTCACATGGGCAAACTTGCCTCAAATAATGTAATCCCAGTTTCCCAGGACCCTCACCACAATCCAGTCCAGTAATTTCTTTGTACTGTAAACGCTGTTGGTCGAAGTACAGCTTTTGATGTTTTTAATGATGGTGTCACAACTCAAATGCTCACGACTTCACCTTAAATGAACTCTGTGGTCACACAGTTATGAACTATCCAATGCTATCCTCTCAGATTCCTCATTCTGGATCTCATTTAAGTTGAAGTCCTTTAAAGAGGGGTAAATCTTGCAAATAGTTTTTGTAAGGTTCACTTGGCTGTGCCTGGATGGGCTTGAGGGTAGAGGAGTAGCAGCCAGAACCTGAATCCTATCGAGGTTCCTCCTGATGACTCAATCTTTGTCTCTTTGGGTTCCTCCTGATACTCCAATACTGTATTTGGTCAGTTATTTGATTATAACCAATGTTACAAACAGGTGTCCTGGCCATGTTTTTATTCTCACAATGTTGTGAGGAAGCTTTTCCTCGTATAAAAACGATACACTAAATTAAGAATCAGGGATACATAGCTATCTTGATCACATAAATTGATGATTTATGAAGAAGAAAATGAGATATAAATACACACATGGGGTGAAATGGGAGTGAATTTTGCTTGGAGAGAAGAGCAGGTGAACTTTACAAAGGATCTTATACAGGTTAGAGAAAAGGTGGAAGAAAGAGCCATTCGAGTATCCTGCGTCGGAGTGGCGACCCGTCCAGGATTGTGCCCAATAGCCTATGAGACTGCTTCGGCAGCACCGACGCTCTGTACAGAGGATGGTCCCAATGGATGGATGGAAGAAAGAGATAATATGGACAGACTTTTTAGCTGCATCTCGCGTAGCGATCGCTGGCTCTCAGAGAGCTCCGCGTTGTTCTTCTTCTTCTTCTTCTTCTTCTTGTTCTTCTTCTTCTTTTTGTTCTTCTTCTTCTTCTTCTTCTGGTGAAGACAAAACCTTTAGGACTCGGCTCTTTTCTATACAGGATCCGGATCTCCTTAAATACTAAACACATGTACACATCCTCGCATTGAGGGTGCCTTTTGAGAGCGTCTATCATGAACTTTTAAATATATTCGGACATTTGCTTTAAAGTTTCGAAAAGTTCACGTTACTATTTAAAGATTATTCCATTTAATGTGTTGTAATTTCGTAAATACACTATTTTCTCGTCATGAACGAGGAGCCTCCATGATGGGTCTCGCTATTGGCTCCATCAAGGCACGTGACGAAATATCGGAAGTTGTTGGTATTGTTATTGTGATCAAAATGCTGATGTTTCAACTTTCTGTAATGAATTTTTAGCCGCGTCGCGTTGCGAACGCTGGCTTTAAGAGAGCTCCGCGTTGTTGTTGTTGTTCTTCTTCTTCTTCTTCTTCTTCTTCTTCTTCTTTGGTGTAGACAAAACCTTTAGGACGCGGCTCTTGGACACATTTGTCCTTGTTAACCTTGTGGATGGAGATTTTGAGACAGTTAATTGATTCTGACAATTGATGTCAGAGCTGGTAAGAGAATAATGGCTTGGGCAGAAGATTCAATGAGCTTCCAGAAGTGTCACAAAAATAAACAGATGACTAACCTACTTACTGGGAAAGTAGTTCAAGCAAGCATTTACACCAAGAGCTAAATGATTAAAGAAATGCAAGAACCATGCTTGTGGTGAATCTCAGGATGGACGACAATCTCGCTTTAGCGGGATAATGATGTCAATAAGATCAGAGGTTATGAACACAGTGATTAATCTATTTACACTCAAGAGATTGAGCAAATCATGGATGCCACAATCGAACAGTTACTGTCAGCAAAATTAATGCACCACGAGAAATGAAGGTGGATGTTTGGTAGTATCTGGCAACACCAGGGCACGTAACATCCATGAAGAATGAGGACCAGGCTGATATCAAATTGATAGCCAGGAATGTAACAAATTACCCAAAGTTCACAGTCATCAGACAAGCAAGACGCACGGCACACATATGGTAGCAGCAAGTGATGCAGGCAGTTCACGGAACTATGTAACCGAGCTACCATTCTTCCACGTGACGTCTATTTATTCGACCATGGACAAACATATTTAACTCAAAATTATCACAACTAAAATATGATGGCCTGAACATGAGATGGGAACATGATTCCAGGTGCTCCAAATACATGTATTTATTTTTTAACCTTTCAAGTAAGATATGCTCCTGGTGGAAGTTGTTATCGAAGTTATAGATTACATTCAGAGGAAATGACACCATCAACAGTTGACCTGTGTACACAAAATCTGAACTTTTGCCTTTTCCTCTATCAATAGTGAGGGCTCAGCTGAATAAGTAAAGTAAATAATGGCAAGTGATAAAATTGAAAAAAAAAAAAAATCTTGCGTTGATTTCTCTTCCTTACAATTTAAATGTCTTCTTTCTTCGCTTACGTTTAATTTTCTAATATTTTTCATTGAAGGGACATTTGTTTTTATTTTGTAAAAGAGAAGCCAAACGGTGGGCCAACCATGAGTGATGGAGGTATTCCTGGTTTACAATTTTCCAAGGTGCCGACCACGCTTGTGCAGAGAGCATAAATGCTATGAGTTTGGACAAGGGGTTCTTCGACTGCCATCCCAACTGCCTTGACATGATGCCGTCATAAATATTGCAGAGCCTGCTTACTCCCCACAGTGCTATTAGGTGATACATGTGGCTCCAAGAACACATGCTCACAATTGTGCCTTGAGCCTGTGGTGTTGGAGGGAGGGAATGGTGGCCACCCTTTGGCCTCTCCGTCAACAGCCTTGCATACATACAGCCAAATTATGTGTCAAGTTGTTTCGTTTTTATTTTGTTTTTTTGTACAAATTTTTTTTATTATTTTCAAGGATTCCATGTACTGCAGCTCAGATTATTCTTTGACATACTAATGAACAACAAGACGTGGCTTGTATGTTGTCGAAACAGACAGAGTGCTGAATTAGAAGTATAAAGGTGGGCATCCTGGTGCTCCAGCCAGCCAGGGTGTTGCATCAGTGAGTCCACCGACGGGTATCCCATCTGCTGGTATTCATGGTTGTACGTTAAAAGTCCCATTGTGCCATGAGAAAAAAATTATGCCGTTGCATGGTCTGCATCCTTGGAAAATTCCTTGGTTCCTGTTCTCATCGACAGCATCCTGTGACAGAGTGGTGACCTGGTCCAAGGTTTGTTCTCAGCCATGTAAATGTTCATGACTTTGGAGCACCCCGAGACTCTGGACGCAGATTGTGGTCATGGATCGATGAATCAGCAGGGCAAGATGTCGAAATATTTGATGGTGCACTTGGGTGCACTACCAACTCTGACTTAACCAAATGGCCGTACACGGCCAACAATGTTTTCCATTCCCATCTGAGATATAGTTCATGGTACTGTGATTCCAAGTTCAAATCGTATCAGAGCATGGGGTGTTCAAAGGTTTTATGAGTGAAATACTCACATTAGTGCAAAATGCATCAAAATAAGTAAAACAAGGTATGATGACATTTCCCGGTTTTTTTCCATAGCAATTTGATTGATGACCAGAGCGTCCCAAACAGATTAAGATGGTACTCGCTCTGCCAGTGTGGCAGCGGTTCAGAAGCGAGGTTCAACTCGGTAGTTTGAATGTGGATCAATATGGGAGGGGGGGGGTGGTAGCGGAGTCGAGGTGGTGAAGATGATGCAGAGAAGGAAGTTGGAAGTGTTGTGTGTACACAAGACCAAATGGAAAGGAGACAGAGCGAGCAGGTTGGTAGGAGGATACAAGTTGTTGCACGTGGGTGGGGATGGAAGTACTAATTGCGTGGGAATAATAATATCAGAAGAGATCGGCAAGCAGGTGGTCAGAGTGGAAAGATGGGAGGGAGGAATAGTTATGGCATGGTTGCTGGTACAGAGGCAAATGGTGTGTGTTATTTCAGTATATGGGCCACAAACAGGAAAGACTGGGGTGGAGCAGCAGGAATTCAGGGGCACACTGGAGAGGATAATAGGAATGGTTGAGCTGGACGTGATGCTGTGCATTGCAGGGACTTTAACGCACCTGTGAGAGTGGCGGAGCTGGGTGAAGAGGAATGTTTTGGTAAATTTGGTTGCGGAACGAGGAAGAGAGAGAGTCAAGAGCTGGTGGTGAGGAATGGGATGGTTCATTCTTTCAAAAGCGGGAAAGCAGCAAGATTACCTATAAGAGTGGACATCATAGAACAGAGCTGGATTTTGTGGTGGTAAGGACGTGACAATTGTGGAGGGTTGACGATTGTAAAGCAGTGGCGAGAGAGCATGTTACCACTCAGCACAAGCCTGTGGTGTTTGTGGTATGGATGGAGAAAAGGAGGGAGATTAAGAGCAGGGGTCAGAAGATTATTAGTTTTGAGAATTGGAAGGAAAACATCATCGTTGAGTACAAGGAGAGGTTGGGGGTTAGGTATGAGCAACTTATCGAAGAAGCGGAAAGTTTAGAGGAGGAGTGCAAGAAGTATGGAGAGGCATTGAGGGGAATTGCAGAAGTTTTGTGTGGAAGGACATCAGGAAATGGTGTATCATCAAGGGACAGAGATCAGGTATGGTGGACGGAGGAGGTAGCAAAGGCAGTTGTTGAAAAGGAGGTTTGGAAGAGGAAAGAGAAGATCAAGGATAGGGGGAGGCAGCCGGATGCAGGGTTGCTGCACCTGTACATGGGTAGAAGAAGAAAGCAGCAAGGAGAGCTGTTGATAAGGTGAGGAATAATATAGAAGAGGTGTACAACAAATTGGAAGAGGATGGTGGGAGGAAGATGATGTATAAATTGGCTCATGACAGACGGACAATCGATGGCCTCCCTACTCCTCGGATCTGTGTCCTCTTGACTACATGCTTCAGTGTATATGTGGCATCTGTCATCCAGAGGTGCCTTGTTTGGATTGAACACTTCCTCAACCACCGATTATGTCACTCTTTAGTGCTTGGTGAAGCATTTTTTCACTATAATGACCAACAACATAATTAATCGTGTGTATTATTCAGCAAAAACAAACAAAATCGACTAATAATAATATATCGTCATTAAATAAAATTGTTACACATAATTTTTCCATCCATCCATCCATTGGGACCATACTCTGTGCAGAGCGTCGGTGCTTCCGAAGCAGTCTCCTGGGCTATTGGGCACAATCCTGGATGGGTCACCACTCCGACGCAGGATACTCAAATGGCTCAATCATCCCAGCAAGCTGGTACTCATTTTGCCGACCTTGGAAGGATGACAGGCTGAGTCAACCCCAGCTGGTATTAATTCAACAGCTGAGTGGGATTTGAACTCAGGACCCTAGGATCCCAAGCCCACCACCCTAAACACATCATTTTGACCACCCATATGTATCCGATTACTAACTGGAGAGTTCGTAGACCACCTCACTGCATGCAGTGTTTAAGTACATAATTAAATTGAAATAAAATAAAGATTATAAAGGTCGTATAAAAAAATTAATTCTGGAAGTTTACCGCCGTTGATGCAATGGCTATTATTTACTTGCTTATCCTCTTTGTTACAATGGGAAATAAGGCTGCTACAAGCTTTCGCCATTTATCTCTATCCTTGGCTACATTCTGTGCCTCACATCTATGATAGACCCATCTCCTCCAGATCAGTTACCAGAGTCTTACGCCAAGTTGTTTTTGGCCTGCCTGGTTTCCTCCTTCCTGATGGTGTCCATCCCAAAGCAACCTTGGGGATTCGGCCAGGGGACCTTCAGAGCACGTGGCCAATCCATCAGAGGCGGCAACACAATTTCAAGGGCAATGCTATGGCAGCCAGTTTTTTTTCACTCAGTTCTCTGTTGGATATCTTATTGGGCCAGAAGATGTGGCAGATTTTCCTAAGGCATCCATTGCCAAAAGACTCTACCTTCCTCATGTCTGACTTAATTACTTACCAGCACTCAGCGCTTTGCAGAAGAACAGACAGAGCTATGTATAAAGTCTTATCTTTGTCCTCAAGCTGTACTACTTCGACTTCCAGATAGAATGGAGTTGAGCGAATGCATTACAAGCTTTGCGGAGTCTTGCCTTGATGTCTTTCTTGGCTCCATTGTCTTTGCTGATGAGACTGCCTTGGTATGTAAACTCCTCTCGTCCCTCGGGCTTCTCCATTTGCAGCAGTGGATACAGAAGGTGTGGTATTGAAATTCATGACCTTGGTCTTTGTGATGTTAATATTGAGACTTGCCTTCTAGCAAAGGCAGCTAGCCTGTCCTTGTTTTTTCTTGTAAATGTGTATTCTTTGATGACAAAACAGCCAAATCATCAGCAAAGTCCCTATCTTCAAGTTGGATGGAAAGGGTCCACTGGATGCCTCTAGGTCTTTATGATACGGTGTTCTTTGTGATCCAGTCAATAATAATCAGAAAGAGGATAAGTGACATGATACAACCTTGGCAAACTCTCGACTCCACCAGGAACCACTCTGATAAGGAATTGTTCATGATGACACTACATTCAAAGTGTTCATATAATATGCTTATTGGAGCTACCACCTTCTGTGGAATTCCATAAGATCTCAGTATATTCCAGAGACTCGCTCTTTATACACTATTGAATGCCTTCTTGAAGTCAATGGAGCTGATGAAAAGAGGGGTGTTCCTTTCTTAGCATTGTTCAGTGATGCTACGTTGTGAAAAGATGTGGTCAATGCACCCTCTTCCTGCTCTGAATCCTGCTTGCTCCTATCTCAACTTGATGTCAATAACCATGTCAATTCTGTTGGAGTATCCTACAAAAGACCTTGCTGGGGATTGAAAGTAGTTTTATCCGCCACCAGTTGTCACAGTTACCAAGATCGCCTTTCTTGGGCAGCTTGACAAATGAGGCCTTTTGCCCATTCAACGGGGGATAACGTCCTTGGTCCAAACCATTCTGAAATGGTCAGTGAGCACTCTTGTGGCAGTGCTGATGTCAGCTTTGAGCATTTCAGCGTGGATGGAATCAATGCCAGGGGCTTTTCCACTCTTCATGGCTTTGATGGCAACTCTGACTTCTTCAGAAGGTGGCTCAATGTTGATACTAAGGATATCCTCTGCTGTTAGAGGGTCAGCGGGTTCATCTGGCACTGGGCTGTTCAAGACATCATGAAAGTGTTGAACCTATCTTGCTGCTTGTTGACACTCTGTGAGTATAACATTCCCTCTTTTATCTTTCACTGGGGTAGAGTGATTGGTGTTTTTACTGCACAGTTGTTTCATGATCTTATACACTGTGCTCCATCTCTCCCTTTACTACAGCCTGTTCACCTTCACCAACTAACTCCTCTAAAAATGACCTCTTGTCTTTGCATGCACTCTTCTCGACTTCTTTACCTTTGGCCCTGTAAGCTTGTTGAAGCTGTTCATGGAGCCGAGGTGACTTGGTGCTTGTCATCTTTTCCTTCAATAGCTTCCTTTTATCATTTTTCTTCCATGTCCCTGGTGTTAACCATTCTTTACATTTCTTCTTTCTAAAACCAATGACTTTCTGTACAGTTTCTTTATATACCTCTGATGGTGTCCCATTTCTTCATGTCATCTTGGTCTTCCTCTTTTTTGGGTTTGCCGGTGCCCTAAAATGCTTTCTCAGCTCAATGACAAAGTCTTTTCTGTTGTCTTGAGATTTGAGTTTGGCAATATCTAGATGTTTTCTACCTTGATTCTGTGTTTCTGCCTTTCGGAGCTTCAGCATAATACTTGCTGCAACTAGATAGTGATCACTGCTCACATCAGCGCCATGAAAAATGTGTACATCTTGTAGAGATCTTCACCATTTGTTGTCAATGATGATTATGGTCAATCTGGTTTACTCTATGTCCATCAGGTGACTTCCAAATAAGTTTATGTACCTCCTTTTTGGGGAAAAAATCAAAGCTCCGATAACAGTTGCTATTCAAACATAAGTCAATGAGAAGTTCGCTATTTTAATTTACGTAACCACATCCGTGTATCCCCATGCCTTGTTCACAGTTCGTATTATCTGGTCCAATCTTGGCATTCATATCACCAATGATCAAGAGCATGTCATGCTGGGAGACCTTAGCCACTGTTTGTTGTAACAACTCATACTAATTGTCTTTGTCCATCTCTTCAGCTGCATTCGTTGGAGCGTAGCACTATGATGGTAAGCTTCCAATAGTTTGAGTTGAAACGTGCTCTGATCATTCTCTCGCTAATAGGTTCCCATTCGATCATGGTTTTAACCTTTTCTTTACAAACTACAAGAGCTAAACCGTGGGTGCATGTATCCTTCAGTCCAGAGTAGTGGTGCCATCATTAGTCGTTTGGCACCCCGAACCGGTCCAACGGCACTCACTAATACCAAATATGTCCAGATGGTATATTTGCATTTCTCTGATAACTTGAGCTGATTTTGATGTTTCATACATGGTACAGACATTCCACACTCCTATATGGCTCCACTTTGTACTCTTGACTTTCCTGAAAGGACTTTGATCAGAGGTAGTCATATTCCCAGGTAGTTGGCTTGAGCTTCCTGCAGGACCTGCGTAAATAAATGTCATACTCTTTGCAGTTTCTGTAACTAATAATGTTTTGATAGGTTAAGGAAGTTAGCCCCGTGCCCAACCCCAAACTTTGTGCACCAGTTGCTGTCCTTCGTCTGGCCTTCACCTGAAACCTGTCTGGCTTGGTTAAACCTGCTAGGCACCAGAGCCCCTGCCTGTATAGTTCTCAGGATCCTTAAGGCTCGCAAGGGATTTTTAACACATTGCATTATTTATTCATGCTTGTTATTTGTGTCCTTTATGACATCCTTAAAAACAGTAAGTTTCCTGTTTGGGGTTATTTTCAATTTGATTTGACTGTCTGGCAGGCAGACAGTGAGTAAAAAATAATAATAATAAAAAAATTAAAAATCTCACCACTCTCTGCACATGTGCAATGGGGAAAAATTTAAAGCTAAAGTTCTGCTCGACTACAGGTTTGTTTTTCGATTTGTGTTCAAAATAAAACATTCAATCAAAATTAAGTTGCTCCTCGATCATCAACTGACGTTCGTGGACGGACGGATGGAGGGACGGAAAGACAGAAGTGAACCAATTGCTTAACCCCGCTTTTCGCTTCGTATGCATGGGGTATTTACATATACGGTACTTGCATGTTGAAAAATATAAAAATGTTTTCGGCTTGGACGATGGCGAGTACTTTTATTTGCAGAACGTTTTCAACACCCCTCATGCTATGTTCATTGTCCATCATCTGCCAGCATTCTTGTAATTCATGTAAAACTGCACATGTCCACAAATGTGCTTATCCTGCAGGTGATTTATGTACAAGCTCCTCCAGGAGCCTTATATATTGTCGAAATTTTTTTTGATATAAGCTTTGATGTGAACTGGGATCTTCAGTCACAGAACAGCTCAGTTTGGACGAGAATATCTCAGTGGTAACCTGCTTACTTCTGATCCATCGAATGATGGGATTAGTCCCCAGTGGAGACAAAAATTGCTGTCCTTGTGGATTATCTTCAAGAAGCACTGCATTGTGATGCTTGTTGTTTTTCAAAGGAAGAGTTATGCTGGTTGCCTCATCTGCAGTAATATAGACATAAAACATTCCACGGCGTCTCTTACATAGGTCGATTTTAGGGCTACTGCAATTGATAATATTTTGACTCAGCCTATGTGACGTCCAAGTTAAAAAATACGACATGCATTTTCAGTAAAAGGGAAACAAAACTCAAAATTAATAAACTGAAGATTACTATGTCTGATTGTTCTAATAAACATCAAGTGCAACTTCAATGAATTTCTGAGTTATTTATGTATAGGCAGATATGTCTTGCCTACTATGATTGGCTGTAAAAATCATGCGATGCCTCATAAGCAATCATGGACCGACAAAAGCAAGGCATGGTTGCGTCCACATAAATTATTTGGTGATTCTCGAAGTTGCATTTGCTACTTACTCATGCATTTTTGTTACTATCATGTAAGACGAAAATTTACCAGTATATCATGATTAGATATAAAATATTCCCGGTTTATGAAATTTTAGTTCAGTTTAAATTTATGTGAATATATAAAATAAAAGCACCTGAAATGGACCAAATGGCCTTTTCCTTAATTTATTTATTTATGTTTCTTTCATAGATATTGAGACATAATTGCAACACTTGAATCTTAATAAGAATAGCAAACCTATAAAGGAGGCAAAGCAGAAAAAATAAACTTTGTGTCCTTCAGTCTTATTCGCATTGAATGGCATTTACACCAGTTATCAAGCAACTGTGTTTCATATATCATGAATAATTTGTCAAAATAAACCAGCAAATTATGACCCTACCATTCTCACATTTATCATTGCTCTGACATTATATGACATTATTCACAAAACAGCTGCAGAAAGGAATGGAGGCAAATGTAAAGAGGCATTTACCAGTGATAAATCAATAGCATTATCTGCTTTCAATCATGCACATTCACTTTGATATTCAGGCTTGACACATTAATCTCTACTAATATGTGTGTGTGTGTGCATGTGTGTCAGTGTGTCTCCTCCATAACTCCAAAACCATGAAACCTATCAGACTGAAACTTTGCATGCATACTGAGAAAACTCCAAGGAAGTGCATGACTGAAAATTGGGTGTTTGGGTTAATTAAAACACCCCTTTTGAAGATAATTAATGGCCTTATTTAATTACATCCTTTATCAGGCACATTCTCAGTCACCGCTCTCTATGGGGTCTTAAGGCATATCCAAGGTAACCTCCTGGGGTCTGAAACCGCCGTGTTTTTTGGCCTGCTCAACCATGCCTTGACTTGGAATCGGCCACAGCGATTTCTTAATGATAGTTTTTTTTTTCCCCGCTTTCCTCACTCATATTATCGAATGCCTGTTCATCATAGCTTCGAATCGCTGGGTACAATCGCTTTACCTCGCCCCCTGTCCCTGAGAGGGACTGCCTGTCTATAGCGTTTGCCAGATCTTTGTCTATATTTTCGGAGGATTTCCAAGGTGCTCTCCAGGGTATCGAAGCTAATCTGGTGAAAAACGGATGCTTTAAAATAAAGTTATAACGTTTACGAGGACCGTGAACCGATGTACCACGTATCGCGTGCACAAACGAGCAAGCAACGTTGCGGATTATCTGCAATGTTTATTTCATGGGCAATTAAACTTTGAATGTCTCCAGGGTTGTTCTACGTTAAACAGCAACTCTTTTGTGGATAAAGTCATTATTTAAACAAATTCATTTTATTTCATTAACTGCTGTGTGCACAGTGAAGACCGGCTATAAAGTTAAAGGGATCCTATATGGTATGCAGCCACAGCCTGGCCAGCCATTTCTTCACAACCATTTAATTGGAGTGCTTGCTTGAGTGCTTAAGCCACTTGCCAAGCACCCTTTTGTTGATGGGGTACCGCTCTACATAATTCTGAGCAAATCGTTCATTCACTGTGGACGTGTTTGCCACGCCACGTCATTCAGTGCGAGTGGTTCGTGCTCCGTCGTTCTGAGCGAGTGGTTCGTGCTCCATCGTCCTGAGCGAGTGGTTCGTGCTCCGTCGTCCTTAGCGAGTGGTTCGTGCTCCGTCGTCCTTAGCGAATGGTTCGTGCTCCGTCGTCCTTAGCGAATGTTTCGTGCTCCGTCGTCCTGAGTGAGTGGTTCGTGCTCCATCATCCTGAGCGAGTGGTTTGTGTTCCATCATCCTGAGCGAGTGGTTCTACTTTGTCGTCCTGAGCGAGTTGGTGTGAATAACACCCGATTTCCAAGCCGTTTGCCATATGGACATGTTTTCTAAATTACCGAGCCAAATTTTTTTCCCACCTATCACACACAGCTGTTTATAAAGAATAATGTTTGCAAACATCTCCCTGAAACGTCGATATAAATGTCACGTTTTTCGGTGAAAGCTACTCAAGGTTTTTGGGTTGTATACAGTCCATACTGTAGTTGGTAATCACACTGAGTCCGATCTGCCGATTCTTGAAAAATTGCTGATATCGGCCAAGCGTGTGTGTGTGTGTGTGTGTGTGTGTGTGTGTGTGTTCTCATAAAGGGTAACATTCCCTCTGCTAACTCCGCAACTCCCACCCTTCTCTCTCTTTGTCCCATCCTTCCTTTACCCCCTCCCAATACAGTGCAGCATCCTCCTCCCACACCTCTTTCACTCTCCCCTCCCCTTTCTGTCTCTCTGTTCTCTGTCTCTCTTGTCTCTCTGTCTCTCTCTCTCTCTCTCTCTCTCTCTCTCTCTCTCTCTCTCTCTCTCTCTCTCTCTCTCTCTCTCTCTCTCTCTCTCTCTCTTTCTCTGTCTCTCTCTCTCTCTCTCTCTCTCTCTCTCTCTCTCTCTCTCTTCACTCTCTCATCTCTCTCACTCTCACACTCTCCACTCTCTCTCTCTCACACTCTCTCTCACACTCTCTCTCCTCACTCTCTCTCACTCTCTCACTCTGTACTCTCTCACTCTCTCACTCTCACACTCTCACACTCTCTCTCTCTCCACTCTCTCTTCACACTCTCTCTCTCACTCTCTCTTTTTCTCTCTCTTTTCTCTCTCTTTCTCTCTCTCTTTCTCTCTCTTTCTCTCTCTCTTTCTCTCTCTCTTTCTCTCTCTCTTTCTCTCTCTCTTTTTCTTTTTCTCTCTCTTCTTTTTCTCTCTCTCTTCTCTCTCTCTCTCTTTCTCTCTCTTCTTTCTCCTCTCTCTTTCTCTCTCTCTTCTCTCTCTCTTTCTCTCTCTCTTTTCTCTCTCTCTTTCTCTCTTCTCTCTTTTTCTTTTTCTCTCTCTCTCTTTTCTCTCTCTCTCTTCTCTCTCTCTCTCACTCACTCACTCACTCACTCACTTCTCCCTCCTCTTCTCTTCTCTCTCTCTCTCTCTCTCTCTCTCTCTCTCCTTCTTCTCTGCTCTGTCTCTGGACATATCCAGACGGTGGTTGTGTCTGGTGATTTTTCGATCCTCATGGAGGAACTCTAAGTCTTACTCACGTTGTTGTTCTTCATCTTCTTCTTGTGGACTTTTTTGTTTCACAGCCTACAGTTTTCATCGAAATTTCCTGAAACTTGGCATATATATGTAAAAATACCCTGCACAGACAGTAACCATATCCGATTTTGAAAATTCTTCCTCGAAAAAAAGTTATGACGTCAAAATATCTCCGCTAATGGAAATCGCCTAAAAAATTATCTCAAACTAGGCAAGCTTTTTGAATTCTGTTTGCGGGAATCGAACAGGGCATTAGCAGAGATGAATTACCGCACATATGATACATCACTATGACGTCATATCAATTTTTATGACTTTATTCCTATTTTTTGACTTTTTGTTTCACAACCCAGAGTTTTCATTGGATCTTCATGAAACTTGCCATGTATATGCAGAAATCCCACGCGCAGACAGTAACCATCTCGATTTTGGAAATTCTTCCTAGAAAAAAAGTTGACGTCATAATATCGCCGCTAATGGAAATCCCCTATACCATTATCTCCGAAACTAGGCAAGCTGTTTGAATTTTGTTTGCAGGAATCAAGCCGGGCATTAGCACAGATAATTTATCGAAAACCTGATACATCACAATGACGTCATATTCGTTTTTATGACGTCATCATTAAGAGGATGAGGATCTTAGCTCATTTGAGCTTGTTTGTCCCCACAGGAGTTTGTCTCCGGTTGTGTCCAAGTGGTGTTTGTCTCCGGATAGCTTGGCTCCAGATGTGTCCGGGCGGTGTTTGTCTCTGGACGTGCCCGGGTACTGTTTTTCTCAAGGCAGTGTATTTATAGTATGACCGGTAGAAAATGGATTTCAGACATTATTTTGTCTCCATCTTCACTGTTATTCTCCACAGAATCATGTTGATGAGATGGTATGAATTGTAATTGACACTCAACCACACAACTGCCTTCCCTTCCTCTCACCTCACACTGTCTTCCCTTCCCCCCACCCTCCTCACTTTCCCTCCCTGCTTACTCTCTCCTCTCCCTCCTTCTCTCCTCTCTTGCCCTTCCTCCCCTCTCCTCTCTCTTTCCCCCTCTACCCCCTCACTCCCTCCCTTCTCTTTCCCCCACCCAACTCACTCTTCTTCCTCTCCCCCCCCTCTCAGTATTCCCATCAGCGAAGCGACAGGTGGTATTTGCTCATTAAAAAAAATACAAATTTAAATGCATGCTCCATTTCAGTCATGTGCACACCTCTTTGCAAATAATGCACACTGTAAGCACAAGGGTTGATTTGAAATCACAGTAGTGAGTAATATTCGGTCAGACCCAGAACACTGGCTTGATGTGGTGTGAACCTTTTGCAGCACATGACATGCAGAGGAAAATGTATCATGTAGTGCCTTTGTTTGCCATGTGGTAACATCTGCCCATGTGGTTGACTCGGAGTGATGGATGACTGTGAGGCAAGTGCTTTACTGTCCAGCTTCAGAAAGAGTGTTGTTGCACACGTGAAGGAGGTCCATCATTGTGGCTGACCTGTCTGGGGAGACCACATGGATCTCACTGTGACAAAAGTTTCACAAATCCTTGAATGCATTATTTTTATTGGTCATTGCAGAGAAGGTGATTCTTAAAATGGTTTCTTCATATGAAATTCGTCATGGAGTCATTTTCTCCATAGCTAGGTGATACTGCTGGGTACAAACCGCTTTTCATCTCCCTCTCAAACATTCACTCGTCTTTTGGGAAACTATACAGGCTTGCATCATTTTATTTGATTCTTTTATTTTAGCAACCATCAACAACAAAAATGACAATGCATTCTGGTTGAAATATCTTTCCTTCCATCAAACTGGAAGTAAAGACCATCCTCAGTGGTGTAATGGTTACAGCGTCTGCTCTGAGTCTGGTCGGCCAGTGGTTTGAACCTCTGCCAAGTTATAACCAAAGACTTTAAAATGGTACGTGCTGATTCCTTGATTAACACTTAGCACCTAGAGGATAAAGCACAGACAAAAAAAAACCATTGGGCAGGCTCGATAGGCCTAATGACCTCCTCCTGCATTGATGTTCCTTGTAAGGAAACTCAAAATAATGAATTAATTCCACAACTTACCTTGGCACATCACTTCTGAGTTTTTCCACTTCTATCACGTGGAAGATCACTGTGACGTTAAACTTTGCTTTATTACATTGCTCTTAAAGTTCAATATTCAGTTTCACCTTTAAAATACGTGATCTGTGATATATTAGTTTTTTTTTTTTTGGTTGGTTGGTTGTTGTTTGATAGGGTGGTGCAGAAGTTTGCCATCAAGCTGTCGAGTCTGCATTTGATTCTCGATCTGACTCTGTATAGTGTCGGATTGGTGTTTTACAGGCAGGATGTTGCATCACAGAATGTTCCGTCCCTTAGATTGGCATTAACATCGGTGTCCCACCCGCTATCATTAGTTGGTGCACATTAAAGATCCCATAGTGTAAGCGAGTCATCACCGACACCTTGAAAAATTCCAAATTCCAGCCCAAGTCACCTTATAGGGAACGTCAGGTCTGGTCAACCGGTTCGAGAAAGATTTGGATCAAAAACTTTCCCAGTGAACCCCATAAAAATATGACAATAATTGGTTCCATTACACAAATGGTGGTGGTATTTTATTTTATTTTCTAAGTTGTCTAAAGATATGAAGCTAATACAGCAAAAATTGGCATTCACAATATGGCTTTTCCTTAACTCCTGGTGCCGCAACAACTTAAGAGCAAAATCTAAATGAAGCAAAATACTATTTCCGATCTACTCTCTGTCTCACTTTGTTGTGTTGGTTATATATCTGCTCATCTCCTGATCCACTGGTATGATATATCCGCCCAATCCCCTTTAGTTGTTCTTACACGAGCCTTGAAACGTTATTACTTTACTTGTTTGTTGTTTTTTTTTTGAAACAAAAACGACCAACCAAGAATAATCATCGCATAAACAAGAATGCACAGAAGTAGAAAAAGAACTGGAGTGTGTAAGAGAAAGGGAATGTACGGCGGTGCAGAAAACCAAGCTTACATGTTGAAAATAATGTTTGAGTTCTGGTACAAAGAGGGAGACATCATGTTTTACCACATTTCTTTTCCTTAGCTCACCCTATTACGTCCCGCAGAGCTTGGCACGTGACATAAATGGAGCTTGATGCCCCCATCACAACTGTGCTCCGGCGGTCACGGCTCGGGCAAATGGAGCGAGTTCGTCTACATTTCAAAAACGTACTTTCACAAGGCAAAAGCCATTGCCTCCTGTTGATGCAAATTGCATCTTTCAGCTCAGTGGATGCATCCAGAAGCCCAGTGTGAAAGATTGCACTCTCTGTGAAGGGATAATGAATACGAGCAGACAACCATGGGGTGACTGACGGACTAATTAATGAAGGCTCTGGCCCAGCCTCATGCCTGGCCAACTTTCTATCTCCACAGGAAGCATGTACTGTCTGACCCACTGAAGATCAGGCTTGCGGGCCATCACTGTTTTGGCCTTTCCATTTCTTTGCTCCATGGTTAACCTCTTTCAGTGAATCACAATCAGCATGATTCCTTTTCTCCCCCCCTCGAGTTCACTCATCAGCATATCCTGTATGTTCAGTTTGTTTTGTTGTTGCTTTCACGACTCTTCATTTTCTATTCTCTTTCATTGAATTTATCATTCCTGGGATTTAGATCATTCTTACCCATGCTGGAATAATATTGTCACAACAATGAGAATATCTATTTTTTTGCGGTGTTTTGCTTTGATTGAGTGAGATGATTGATAATGTAATTATTGTTTTGAAAATTATAATTGTTTTTTCATAGAATCCTTTAGCGTTTGTAATGTTCGTTAAGTAAAGAGTCGAGAAATGTGAATTATGGTGATTATCGTCGTAAAAACGAAGACGAGGTACAACCAGCACGCAACGCAACTTGCCACGAATACCAGCTGCAGTCTTTGTGGAGCAAAGGTTTTCCCAGACATGTGGAAGCTATACTGGGTACGTCTAGACCTTGGGGTCCGTGGACAGCCATGTGGTTGGCTTTTGAGAAGGCAAGGGGCATGCAACTTAGAAAATGTCGACAGACGGAGGAAACGTATCAAGGAGAGGAGACATTGGTGAACTTGCTTCACTGGGATCGCTTGACATCGCATTAATTGTATCGTGCTCGACGGGGAGAGGTTGAGGGTTGGGTGGGGGATCCTTCCTTTGAAAAGAGGACGATATTGAAGGCTTGACATTCAACAGAGCCTCAACTTAAGTGAGGAGCAACTAGCTGGAGGATGTTTGGTTGGGGCGTGCAATTTGTAAATGGCATGTGATCTCCCGGTCGGTCCATTAATTGTGCTCGTAATTTCCAGCAGTGAAGTAGCGGTGTTCCCTGCAGCCAGGCTGATGCCGTAAGTCTTATCGGGGACACTATGCACCGTGATGCCAAACAAAGCCCCATTTATTAGCATTACAACTTGTAATGTCTACCCCTGTACTGCTTTGTCCTTTGCTTCACACTTACCGTCATTGGAAAACTGTTGCAACTGCCTCTAATGCTTGCTGCACCGTCAAGTCGACCATACACTGCTTTGTCGTAAATCGTTAAAACTGCTTCGACCGTTCACTGTATCTTCAAGTTGTCCATCACATGCTTGGTAAACCTTTCAACGTGTCCATGTGCTGTGACTGCTGGCCTGGTTTAAGATTTCAGAGATCGTGTTGACGCATTTTTGCTGAACTATTGTTCTTGTGCATCTGTTTACTTCAGGAAAGGTTTAATGTAATTTGGATAATGTTTGTAAACTGTGAGTTTGGATGTGGTTGCCACCTTCTTCGGCAAGGTCACCTAATTGTACCACGTGGAAGGTCATGACCCTTGAACACGCAATAGTTGGTGTCAGGTAATGTGATCGTAATGCCATCCTTTCTGCTGGAATTTGATGAGGTACTCCACCGATCACAATTTTTGCTGTAGGAATGGATCAAGAGGAGATTGAGCGCTCTGTAGGTGATAGTGAAGGAAATGCAGTTGTCCTTCAGAATCATCTGCTTCCAACGATGGCTATTTCGAAAACCACGGAGTAACAAAACGCGAAGATCGATGGACAAAATGCAGATTTGAGAGAACTTTTAAATACCAAGATGAATGAGCAAATGTTAAATGGATGAGCAAAATTCAGATTCGAGAGAACATTTAAAGACTATAATGGATGAACAAAGTGCTAATTTGTGAGAACAAAATGTGAGAAATGGTAATTTGTCAGCACAAGTTACTCCTGGGGTTCATTTACGCGATTGCAGTGAAGAAGTGCTACTTGCCTTGCATATACTCCCTGGGGGGGGGGGGGGGGGGGTGGCTTGCTAGCTCAAATCCTGGGTTGACTCCACTCTGTGCAGTGGGTTTCCAACTGATTAGGTTTATGCAATGATGATGCATTCTGGTCCTGTGGGTTCGGGTGTATGTGTTTGTTTGACCATGTGCTTTGGGCCTTTGGCTAAAGTGAATGCATATACTCGTTAGACAAGCTTTTTTTTGACTGTGTTCTTTGGCCTTAGGGTCAGAGTGCACATCCTGAGATTTGTTGTAATGTTAAATTATTTACCTTTTATTTATTTTTTTCAAGCATTAAAGTGGTCTCCAACCAATCTCAGTGGGCTGTAGCACGTTAGCAAAGAGGATAATTAAATTATTAGATTCCATTATATATCAACACTGCCATAAAAAAAATCCAAACATGTCATTGTTGTATTTATTTATGTGACACCATGGGACACGGATGAGGTGCAAACCTCTGATGGAGATGAATGCTGAATAATTACATGTTCATGACATTGTGACCTCTAATCGCGTCATGCTGTGCTGTGGTGAACGGTTTTCACATCGAGATCGAACATGTGAGTAACAGTCACAATACCGTTTATGTCCAACTCCAGCAGCAATCACTGCATTGCACTGCCATCGCAGTGACCGTATGAACACTCTAATCTGAGCCTGGGGAATGACATTCCACACCCGAATCTGCTCCTGCTCCGGTTCATCGAGCGTCTGTGGTTGACTTGCCAAGTTTCAAATGTGACGATCAATGATATCCTAGAGGTGTTCAATGGAACTTAAATCTGGAGAGATGGCAGGCCAGGGTGTCATGACATTAAAGTTTGCATTGACAAGAACATTCCTTGTATGAATGGCTTTATGAGCAGGAGCATTATTGTGCATAAAGATGATTCCTGGACCATGTTGTTGAAAGTTAGGCAACAAATGTTGCTGTAAGATCTCATTGACGATCCATATGCTGTCAGATTGCCATGGATGTGGATTAGGTTGGTGCGAAAGGTTTCAGCGATACCAACCCGCATCATGATACTTCCACGTCCAAATACTGCAGCTTCCTGGACGTATCATTCATTGCGACTTCTGCAAACAACTGCAAAGCCTTCATGCCTTTCAAAGAGAAACCTGGATTTGTAACTGAAGATTACACTTTTATTGCCTCTGTATCCATCAAATGTGCTGATGTGACCATTGCAAGCATGTCTGCATGTGTCATGGTGAAAGTCTTGGATGCTGACCAGGATGACTAGCATGGATCCTTGCATCACGGAGACGCCTCAAGATAGTGTTGGCATTTATCCTGCGAGTGTACTTGAAGTACTCTGGGCAGTTTGAAACTGATTGCGTAGATTGGTTTTGCGAACGTATTGGTCCCAAGCAAAGTCGTCATCATGAGACGTCCGCTTCTTGGCATATCTGTTGTCGATCCTGTGGCTTGATGAACTACTTTGAGGTCACAAACAGTTCCTCTTCCCACGTTAAAGAGTCTTGCAACATGGCTAATGGTTGAAGGTGTCAAATGATTTGAATCCCTCATTTTTCTGACGGATATGACATTGCAATGGATTCTTAAAGCTCATTAGATGTCCTTTCAACCTCACTAATATTAACCCATCAATGACTGGGTTGTATCCCAGTGCTGTCTTTACCATTTTCTTATTGCAAATCACTGCCACTCCATTTCCTTTTACTGGTTTCGTGACCAGAAAAGAACACTTTGTGATCATCAGATTGAAACTGCCCCAAACCAGTCCATCTAAGTGCACTTATTCCTAAACATTCAGTTCTTGTCCTCTCCATCTTTGTCTTTATTACATCTAACTTTGTTTGATTAATTGACCTTTTTTTTGGAATACATTGTCTAGGCTTGTATGAGAGCTAACATACAACGCACAACAATGGGGGCAGGAGACAAGAGGGGTGGGAGAGGGACGGACAAAACAGTGGGGAACAGGGACATTTGAAGATCTGTGGAAGGGAGAGGGATGGGGCGGGGAACACAGGGTATATAAGATGAACACCACAGGGACTTTCAGGACCTTACACGACAGGGAACTTTCGGGAAGAAAGGCAGGGAATTTGAAGGAGATCGGTTTGGGGTGGATTAACGGGGGTAGAAAAGATCATGGTTTTGGATGGGGGAAGATAGGTGGTGGTGAACAGCTGCTTTGAAGACCTGAAGAGAAGAATGGGATTGAAAAGTGTGTGGGAGTTTATTCCAAAGGTGGGGAAAAAGAGGAATGGAAGAGTGAAGGTGAGCAGTGCTTCGTGATTTGCCCAGAAGGGGGTTGCTGGCAGACCTTGAGCACCATGCGGAAATATGGTGGCGACATATAGCAGACAGAGCAGGGGGGGGGGGAGACCAGAGAGGAGATTGTAGAAGACAGAAAGACCACCGACCTGCCTGTGGTGAGAGAGTGAGAGGCCAAAGACAGCCTCATCGCGGGAAATACCATGATGCCAAATCCTTGGTTTCCATGGCATGAAGCCGAGAAAGGTGAGAGGCAGGAGCACCAGCCCAGAGGGGAAAGCAGTACTCCATCAGGCTGCAGACGAAAGCTTTGTATGTGATCAGGAGCTCAGGTGGGCCGAAGCAGGACTTTGCACAAAGGAGGATGCCTAGTTGGCGACTGGCTTTGGAGGCCAGGTTGGAAATGTGGCTTTCCCAGGAAAGATCATCACAGATGGTGAGACCCAGAAGCTTGAATGTGTGTTTTTTATTTCCATTTGTATGATGACTCTTTGCTGATGACTCCACCCTCTGCTGTACCATCTGTCATCCCTCAGACCAACAAGTAGCAGCTTCTTCACTCTCTTCATTCTCCAGATAAAATCACTAACTGGTCCAACATGTCTTTCAATCCTGACAAATCTCCTCCTCCTCACCATGTCTCTCCGAAAGGACCGTTTGGAATCCCCCTCCCCCACCTACTTTCTCAACAATCCTCTGGAAGAAGTCCTTTCATTCAAGCTTCTGGCTCTCACTATTGCCACGATCTTTCCTGGGAAAGCCACATTTCCAACCTGGCCTCTAAAGCCAGTCGCCGACTGGGCATCCTCCATCGTGCAAAGTTCTTCCTCGGCCCACCTGAGCTCCTGACCACATACAAAGCCTTCGTCCACAGCCTGATGGAGTACTACTCTCCCTCTGGGCTGGTGCTCCTGCCTCTCACCTTTCTCGGCACACTCTCTTCAATCCCATTTTCCCTCCAGGCCTTCAAAACAGCTGTTCACCCCCACCTCTTATCTTCCCCCATCCAAAACCACGATCTTTTCTACCCCATTAATCCACCCCAAACCTACCTCCTTCAAATTCCCTGCCTTCCTTCCTGAAAGTTCCCTGTCGTGTAAGGTCCTGAAAGTCCCTGTTGTGTCCATTTTGTATACCCCATGTTCCCGCCCCCTCCCTCTCCCTTCCACAGATCTCCTAATGTGTCTGTTCCCCACTGTTTTGTCCTTCCCTCTCATGCCCCTCTTTGTCTCCTGTGTCTCCCCCCCCCTTGTTTGTCGTTGTGTGTTTGCTCTCATATCAGCCTCGACAATGCATGCAAAATGAAAGGACTTCTTCAGGGGATTGTTGAGAAAATAGATTGGGGGGGGGGGGATCCAAATGGTCCTTTTGGAGAGACATAGTGAGAGTGTGAGATTTGTCAGGATTGAAATACATTTTCCACGTGTTGGGCCAGTTTGTGATTTTATCCAGATCTGCAGAGAGAGAAGTAGCTGCTGCTTGCCGGTCTGAGGGATTACAGACGGTACAGCAGAGGGTGGAGTCATCAACAAAGAGACAAAGAGGATAAAAGAGATAAAGAGGACGTGACATTCCATGTTACAATTTTGTGAATGTGTGTGAAGCTCAGAGTTTGACTTTCAATTATGGTGACCTCAGCAACTGGATTTCCTTGCGGTTTGATGCAGGCAATCATAATGGCCAGTCCGAGTCATCAAAACACTTTACTCTTCTCCAGTCGCCATTTGGGTGTTTTCAAACATGGGGGCTCATCATCTAGTACCATAGCATTATCTCTTAGATTTCTGATCATGATTGTTTTCTTGTCATGTACAGAAGTGGATTTCCATTACCTTCTTATGGGTAGTCAATACCAGACAGGTGACCCTTGACATTGTTCACCACAAGAGAATCCTCTGCCTAGCTTCAAGGCCATGAAGCCATTACTGGCAATATATGCCAGCTGCCTACCTGGCCATCCAACACCTGCTCCCAATGCTTCACGTAACCCTGATCAGGATGCTAAAATTGGGTAGTACACCTTGCCCAAGGGTGGCCCATGGGTTAACAAATGTAAGGGCCACCTACTTTCAAAAGGATTGCTGCCTTTACCCCGTTAAACCCTTATCTTTTGGTTTCGCAACCCTTCGCCTTTCAAAACCTGAATTGCAAGGCAGTGGTAGATTTTGATTTGGAGCCTTTCTCCAACATGAAATGCCTACCAAGGCTAATGGGTCCTATCTGCCCAAAGCAACTTGTTTTCAGGTGTCAGTGATTCACCTTTCACCTTTACACCCATTAATGACAACAACCCTGCCACAATGTGATGTGAGGCCAGATTGTCAGAGGCTGTTTGAGATGCTGAGCCATTGGAATATTTTACACACCATGAGAGCTTCTCGTCAATGTCACTCCAAGGCATAACAGCCCGTGGGATCATATGGTGCTCTTCTGGTGATGTACACTGTATATTGCCAACATATTTCTGGTAAGCTTCATGAGCAATGTCATTATTTGGCAAGTACTTTTACAGGTCCATGCGTTTTGCAGCAGTCTTTTTATTTTGACACTTCTTGTGCACTCGTCTTCTTAAACTCAACACTGATCGCCTGTTATATCATGCCACAAATCTCATTCTGCTTTCTTAGATCATGTATCTTGGCAAGTTTATTGTGAATGGGACCAACAATCTCCAGACCTTCTGAAGTTATAGCAACCCAAAGTTACTGCCTGAGGCATTTGAAGATGGACAGTTTGAAATTCTAGATGTGGGAAATGCCGTTTTTAAGGGAGCATACTGTTACATTATTTACAAAGTAGGAGACACAGAATAGCAATGTGTTATCAGATTCAAACTTCTATTGGACAAACGACCAAAAGAGACTATATGCCTTCAAGCATCCCATTCCTTAATCCTCTGAGTTATTGACATCGACTCCTTTCTTCACTCGTACACTGCTCCACTGATCTTTTATTTCTTTATATAATGAGTTTAGATGCTATAATTATTTTATTCCCGTCATTTGTCCTTGTAAATGTGGTTTGTTTGTGTTTTTCTTCTCCACCAGCAAGATTATTTGACACATTTTTGGCTTGGCTATTTTGCTATTATCAAGTGCATGCAGGACATTCAGGTGATTATTACCTGCATCAAAGAAGGTGGATGGAGGTTGTGTTTTCAGCCCTGTCTGTTTGTCTGTTTTTTTCTGACTGTGAGCAGGATATCTCAAAAAAGTTGCAGACGGATTCGGACGAAACTTGATGGACATGTTGGGTGTGTGACAAGGAAGAATTGATTCGTATTTTGTAAAGTTCTGGATCTGGACGATAGTTTTTAATTTTATACGCCCGATATATATATATATATATATATATATATATATATATATATATATATATATATATATATATATATCGGGGCGTATTATGTGATACCGGTCGTCCATCCATCATCCGTCCGTCTGTCTGTCTGTCTGTCTGTCCGTTCCTGTCCGCACTCTAACTCCCAAAGTTTTCAACTTTCACGTTTCATATTTGGTACATAGGTACAGACTGTGGAGACGGTGTGTCGCAACATATGTTCGTCATCTAAAGTGGTTGCCATGGCAACCAGGATGCTGTTTTCCATGTAGTACGCACAATTCTGTATATACCTTCTTGTTCGGGCGTATATTGTGCTCACTTGAGCTCTTGTTTTCAGTGATTCCTCACCATTGAGAGATTAGGGCCAAAAACGATATATAGCATGATATCTTTAAAAGCTGAGGATGGATAATGAAAAAAACTTGGTGGATGAGTGGGTAGGTGACAAGAACAACTTGATAAGATTTTGCTTATGGTCTGCATGCAGATCAGGCCTATCAGTGGGATACAAAAAGTAAACTGTTCAGTGTGGTGGGGGTACGTGCTCTACCGAGTGACGCTTTAGTTACGTGAATGACGAGGGGATTAGTGTTTTCTTTTAATACAAGATATTGGCTCATGGAAGAGTGAGGTGACTGCATTGACAGTGGGGGCAATGGTGTCACAATTAGGCACAATAAGCAATAGATTGAACGAACAGAAGAAGAGGAGAGCGACAGAGTGGTGAAGGAAACGGTAACTCGCAATATTAATTAGAGGGTTGGGTTAGGTGGAGTTGAGGGGGCTATAAATGATTAGTATATACTGTATGTGGTTTGAATCCTGAGCTATGTGTTCAGATGAGAAAAATCAAACAGGCGAACACATTATTTGCTAGTTTGTGTTTTTTTTTCTCTCTGTCAGATCAGAACACAAGCTTCCCTTTGTAATTCAAATTTCCACTCAAAAGAAAGGTTGCACCATATTAAAAAATACAGGTATTTGCAATCTTTCTTTCTTTTATTTGGACTTATTCATCAATAATAATTAACAAAAAATCTGGAAAAAAAAAACCAAAAACATTTTCAATTGAGAATTACAACATGTGACAGAAAAAGATGGAAAAGTCCTGGAAGAACCGAAGAATGATGGAGATGTAAGAATGAAATATGAATGGAGAATACGTGTTTGTTTGTTTGTTTTTCTAATATAATCGTAGCTTATGGCATAAATGAACAAGCTTATTTTTTCTTGCCTGTGCATCGTGGTTTTGTCAGCCTTAAGGCCATGAAGTCTGGAACGAAGGGAGAGGGAGAGTGGAAAATGTAAATCTGTTGGACTCGGTTCGGAGAGCTAGTGTTCCGAGGGAAAAAAATAATTACTGCAGGGGAATTGAAATAGCGAAATGTTATTCCGTCTCTTTGAGCCTTATCAAGAGCTCACAGCCAGCCCAACACGCACCCTTTACCAGCACATTCCTCAAAGAAAAATATACAGCGAGGAAGAAAAAGTACCTTTATCTGAGCTGGTTCTTATTAAATTGAAACTCATCCTATTTTTTTTATGAGTATAACCACAGGCAAATGCCACTGCCGAAACCAGAGGCTTTGCGCAAAGGCAATACACAGAACCGCAGCTCTAAATTGCAAACCTCATCATCTCCCCGCATGTACTGTTCCTATTTTATGCATTATTTCATATTCCTCTGAGTCTGAAACAACCCAGCCCCGTAGAGGGGAAAGTGGTGGCCGGAGAAGTGGGAAGGGGACTGAAATGGCTGTATGATGTATACGCATGAGGTGTGCTTACAGCCGCTGCTGTTTTTCACTTCATTATTTCTGAAGCACTTTGTCAGATGGGAGGGTGCGGAGATAGTGCACTTACATATGAGCGGTCTAAGTTTGTTTCCCGACCCGACTATGAACCGTCTGATTGCTGCTGAATAGGTATAGTGTTGCATCATGCGGTGTACTTTTCCTCGGATGGACGTTAAGCCTGGTGTCTGCCATCATTAGCTGGTGGATGTTGAAGATCACATGGCGTCTTTCACAAAGGGGAGGAAAGTTACCGTCAGCACAGAACCAGTTACAATTTCGTGCATATTCAGCGTGCTTGCACACTACAAGCAACTACCTGTGTGCAAACATCTGTACTAATAAGTGTGTGCGCATGTGCGTGTTCGCAGCCTCGCAGCCTGAAACTTTGCATGCATACTAAGGGAACTCCAAGAAAGTGCATGAGTGAAATTGAGTGTTTGGGTTAATTAAAACACACCTTTTGAAGATGATCAACAGCCTCATTTAATTATATCCTATATCAGGCACATTCTCAGTCACCGCTCTCTATCTAGTCTAGTAGGAAGAGGGGGGTACATGTGCTAGCTAGCTCAGCTGTGATGCTGCCTGTTTCTGGTTTCGTGCAGAAACTGACATCCACATGTTGTGTGTAGCTGAGTTAACTTTTACCTTGTTGGTTTGGAGGTTGAATACCCAGCAAAATCAGTTGGCGTCGATCGAAGTGCAAACTCTTAACGGAGGTATTGAATATATTACCAAAATAGGAAATGGCAGCAATGGCAGGACTAATTTGCATATAATAGCATGCCAGAGATACATGTGGCCATTCAGGAATAGTTTTATTATGATCTTTGACCCTCAAAAATGGGTCTGGACACCTTATTTGTTCAGTTATCTGTAATATTGGCGGAGATATAGTGAAACTAGATTTTTCCATAATGGGGGCACTAATTTGCATAAAAAATGATACGTGGGACATTTTTGACAACTTTTTAACATACTCATCATTTTCTACCACTTTTTCCAATCTAAGAAACACTGATTAGAAGTATATTCCGGGGGGGGGGGGGTGCATGA
>CM068952.1:44075408-44088234 GCA_035128595.1 Eptatretus atami
CAAACCCATTTGGAAGGGCTATTACTGCTATGCCAATTAATGGATCAAAACCGAAACAAAGTAAATGTCACAGACACCTTTACATTAGTACAATAAACACAAGAACCTTAAACAACAGCTATTTTGATTGATGGGCTCAGGTGTATTTCTCAAATACCATTGCAGGTTGTTTGCATCCAAGAGCACCATATCACTCATGATGAAGACATTCTATACAAAGAACTTAATGACGGATGGCAGCTTATTACATCATTAGCCAACAAAAATCAATGCAACACCATGATTGGTGTCGTTGGGATGCTTCTTTGTCAATGCACAGGAAAGTCAATAAAAACTGCTGTGAAAATTATCTCAAGAATCATAATAGCAACAACTAATGGAAATCCTGAGCTAACTGATAGCCTCGCCATTATATTCCAACAAATGCATGAGGTGAGAGTGAGGTGAAAGAGTTTTACAAAGGCTTAAGTCAGGAAATGACTCATGTTCCGAAATGCAACATTTGTCAATTGGTGGTGATTTCAATGCTAAACTAGGTTTGCCTTTCATAAACACATTTCACAGAAACAAATCATAATAGTCAATATCTTATTTAGTTTTTTTTAACGAAATTGGATTATTAACAGATAATCTAATGTTAAAAAAAAACATGGTAAACTGAGGACATTTACATGGAAATGCAAGGATACAAAGTACCAGCTGAATTATATTATTATGAGATCAAAATGGAGAAATGGAATTACAAATACAAAGGCATATGATTATTTTAAGAGCATTGGCTCCGACCTTCATATTTTCACATCAAAGTTAGTCTACGTGCACCAGAATCAAATACCACTAATATGCTAAAACTCTACTGGAAAGTTCTAGATTCAAATTAAGATACAAGGACTCATTTCACAATTGAAGTTAGAAATCTTTTTTCGGCCTTGTGTGGCGAACAAGATATGAACAACCCTTGTGATGAATATTCATTACTTGTAAATCATGAAAAAGCTTCTGAGATTATGCCAAAAAGAAAATCAACAGTTCGCAGGTTCAGTGCTTATTATGATGATGAAATTTTCAAAATAGGAGGGGGGAAAAAAAAGTCAAAATAGGAGGGGAAAAAAATGAAAGTTCCTCCAGATGAAGTAAAATTTAAATCTATTGAAAGAAAAGCTAAAACGGCATATGTGAATGCTGAAGCCACTACCGAGATGAAATGTTTGAGGAAATGAATGTCTCCTTAAATATGTTTATGAATGGAAGTGATGCCTGGAAGATTACAGGAGGAAATCTTGAAATACAATAGGATTGATGCTAAAGGCCTTAAAGATTGCCTGTACTTGTGGAAAATTCATTTTTAGCTCGCCTGTTCGAAGAACAGAGAGCTATAGCGATACCCCCGGCGTGAGCGTCAGCGTGAGCGTGAAAATGTTAAAGTTTTTGGTGCAAGTTATTTCCTCTCTAATGTTTTTATCTACCACACTACTTTTTACTGATTACAATATACAAATACATATATTGCTTTAAAATTATTTGTATCAGACTTCACTGCAATGCTTTATAAAAAATATTATTAGACTAGTCTTTTAAATACGATAAATGTATAAACAGGCGAGCATTGGGTGGCTTTGACACCAACTCTCTGGTTAAAATTTACTTGGAGAAGCACATTAGTGTAATTAATGAGGATGAGCCCATAGTTGAAAATATAGTGATGAAGACCGACCGAAAAGTACTGATCATTTAACTATGAAAGAACTTAAAGATGTTCTTAAAGTTACAAATCATGGAAAAGCAACTGGGTTTGAGGAAATACCTTCAGAATTTCGGAAAATAAAATATTTTTTCCTCATTCTGCTTCATCTATACATCTCTATTTTGTATGTGCATGAATACAATAAAATAAAATAAAAACCCTGATGCCTTCACGGTGGAGTTCCTGCTCCCAAGCAAGGAAACCGAAGTATGGTTGAAAATTTTCTTTTACACATATTTCTCTTAAGAGTTACAACCGTATTATTTTAGTCGTGTGAAAATATTGAAAAACTTAATTGATGGAATCGAAACGGTTTCAAAAAGGGAATGGGCACCACTGGTATCATCCTTTTGCTCTCCGATGTCTCCTTGACAGCACGATATAACTCATAATCTCCCACCTTTCCTCACCTTCATTGACTTCACAAAAAGCATTTGATTGTATCCATTCTTGTCAATTGTTTAGAAATATTCGATCGTGTCATCTCTAAAAAGATGGTTAATGCTATCAAGGTCATTTATGAGGACAATGAATCACTATTGTTTTGACACCGATGGAGAAACAAAATCTTTCAATATATTAGCTGGTGTAGTACAAGGAGATGCCTTTGTTCCATTTGAATTTGTAATAACACTTCACTTTGTCATGAGAATGACAACGAAACACAAAAAAGAGTTCAGATTTATCATTCAACCTCTGAATGAAGATATCCTGCTAAAGGTTATCACTGACTTAGATTATGCTGATCACATTTCTTTCATTAATAACTGCTGAAAAGAAGGGCAATTATTATTATGCAAAGTTGAATCATGAGCTGACTTGTAAATAAATGTGGCCTGCAGGTAAGACAAAATGCCTAGCTTCTGATTCTGATGTACCATACTCTACTCCAGTGTCAGTGCTTCCGAAGCAGTTGTTTGCCATTGCTTTCCCAGCAGTGGTCAGGGCAGGAATTTGGAATTTGTTCAGGGTACTAGCGATGGCTCGCATACTCTTCACGAAGGACACCGTAGAATCTTTAACGTCCACCAACTAATGCCGGCAGATGGGACACCAATTGAACGTCCATCCAAGGGATGGCACACACATTGATGAATTACCCTGCTTGTGAAACACTGGGATGAAAGTTTATAGCTGGGTCAGGATTCACACTCAGGCTCGACAGCTTAGAATGCGAATGTGCATACCTTTAGGCCATCCTGTCAGCCCCAAAACGCATGGGGTAAACAAAATTGAAGATGCAATCACTCCTTTGATCACTTTAAATGGAGAGGAAATAGAAGAAGTTACAAAATCACAGTACCTTGACTCTGTAATAAGAGGAAGTTGAGAGGATATAAATTTAAGAACAGCATTAGCTTGGTCAGCTTCAAAACAAATGAATTTAATATGGGAGTCTAATCTACCAAGAAACAAAAATATGAACATATTTAAGGCCACCATAGAATATGTACTTCCATATGGTGCAGACACATGGAAATTGACCAACGTATAAAACTTGATGGGAACTGTACAAGATTCCTGAGAAAATACATAAGCATCCACTGGTCTTCGGCTCTTTGCATATAACCAGTGCACAGCTATATTATACAATATTACGATTATGTGACATCATTAGACTAAGAAGAATGAAACTTGCAGGATGTTATGTTCAGAATAAATAGGAGCCTGTCTCAGCATTGGTGTTTTGGTTTCAAAAACTTGGTTTTTGTGGTCATTGAAGACAACACATCTCATGTTTTGACAATCTAGCATTCTAGTACATGATGCGATTGCAACAATTGAAGATTTTCTGTTTTATGACCAACAAAATATGAGGAAAGAAGTTTCTATTATTCTGGCCAAGGCCGATTGACGATGACAGTTGTGATGAGGATGATGTAATGAAGAACTGGAATGCCATTCGGAACAGCACATACCTTCACCAGGCTGAACAGTTTACGTTTTGTATCCCACCGATAGGCCGGATCTGCATCCAGACATTGACAAAAATCTAATCAGCTTATTCTTATCACCTCCCCATCTCATCCACTAAGTTTTTGTTTTCATAATCCGTCCACAACTTTTAAAATATCATGCTATATATCGTTTTTGGCCCCATCTCTTAATGGTGTAGAATCACTTGATATTAAAATAAATTCAGGAATCAGATCTGCATCGTCACCAAAATGGAATCAATTTGTTCTTGTCACACACATAACCTATCCACCAAATTTCATCTGAATCTGTCCACAGCCTTTTGAGATATCCTGCTCACAAACAGACAGTGGTGAAAACATAACCCCCATCCATCTTCGGTTGCAGAGGTAACGAGTCTTCCTTGTGAGACCTCACATCGATCTGCGTGTGCGGAAAGAAAGAACAATAACGAAGGGTTAATGCCCGGAATGTCAGCTGTTCCTTGGTTCCCATGGCAGTTAGCAAACCCTCAATCAACGTCATCTTGATTTCACACAGGCGCACCGTCATCATGTATACATACATACACTGATGAGCCAAAACATTATGACCACTGACAGGTGAAGTGAATAACATTGATATCTGGTTAGCAAATAGCAACCTGTCAAGGGGTGGATATATTACGCAGCAAGTGAACAGTCAGTTCTTGAAGTCGATGTGTTGGATGCAGGAGAAATGGGCAGGAGTAAAGACCTGAGTGACTTTGACAAGGGCCAAATTTTATGGCCAGACGACTGGTCAGAGCATTTCTGAAACGGCAAGGCTTATGGGTGCTCCAGTCAGCAGTGGTGAGTACCTATGCGACAGTGGTCGGAGGAGGGACAAACCACAAACCGGCGACAGGGTGTTGGGCACCCAAGGTTTATCGATGCGCGAGGGCAACGAAGGCTATCCCGTCTGGTCTGGACCAACAGAAGGTCTACTGTGGCACAAGTCACAGAAAATTTTACTGGTGGTCACGGGAGGAATGTGTCACAATCCACAGTGCATCACACCCTGCTGCGTATGAGGCTGCGTAGCCACAGAACCGGTCAGAGTGCCCATGATGACCCCTGTCCACCCGTGCGAAAGCGCCTACAATGGGCACGCGAGCATCGGAACTGGACCTTGGAGCAGTGGAAGAAGTCGCCTGGTCCGATGAGTCCCGTTTTCTTTAGATCACGTGGGTGGCGTGTACGTGTGCGCCGTTACCTGGGAAGTGATGGCACCAGGATGCACTGTGGAAGACGGCAAGCCGGTGGAGGGAGTGTGATGCTGGGCAATGTTTGCTGGGAAACCCTGTGTCCAGCCATTCATGTGATGCCAATTTGCACATATATATATATATATATATATATTATATATAATATATATATTCATACGATAGTGGTGTGTGTGTCGTGTGTCACCTCTCATAACTGCAAAACCATGAAAACTAGCAGCCTGAAACTTTGCATGCACACTAAGGAAACTCCATGGATGTGTGCAGGAGTGAAAATTGTGTGTTTCGCTTAATGAAAACACCTTTTGAAGAAAATTAACGGCATTCATTTAATTATATCCTTTATCAAGCGATCATCAGCACTCTCTCTCTCTCTCTCTCATTCTCTCTCTCTCTCTCTCTCTCTCTCTCTCTCTCTCTCTTCCTCTCTCCCTCTGTCTTGTGACTTAAGGCGTTTCTGGATTACCTCTGGGATCTGAAGCTGCCATGTTTTTTGGCCTGCTCATCTATTCCTTGACTTGCAACGGCCGCAACGAATATTCCAATGATAAATTTTTTTTTCCACTTTCCTCACTCATATTATTGAATGCCTGTTCATCATAGCTACAAATCGCTAGGTGCATTGCAATTCTTATAAATGCCCAGATACGCCAGCATTCGTGGCTTTATTTCATTTGCGTATATGCAATAACCTCATGAATCTCTTAAACTCAGCCAAATTACAAAATTTAAGCTCCAGAATGGAACTTAACAGCAGTTCTGACTCCTAAATAAATGTTCATTGTCGAATTTGGTGTTAGTTTTGACATTTGGATATAGCTATTGCTTGCCAACCATTTAATTGGACTGCTTGCTTGGGGGCTTAAGCTACTTGCGGAGCGGCTGCAGTGGACGGCGGTACAGTTCGTGTCCCGATTGGGATGTACAGTCAGCAGTTGCTGCAAGGTGTAGGTACGTATATGGGTATATTTGGATTTGTAATTTTGTGACTCTTCGTGGGTGGGTGTGTACCCCTGCATGCTTGGTTTCGCGGGTGCCATGGTGGCAAACTTTCATCCTGTATCTTGAAGGTTTTAACTCTTACCCTCAGACGCGTACAAGCGATCACGTTTCCCTTTGCCCTCATGACTGTTTCGAAAGCAATTGGTTATTTTATATTACTTGGTGCAGTGCTTTACAAAGATTATATAGTTTCTCTTTGTGAGTTTCAAAGCAAAATACATTTGATAACGCCCGATTTCCAAGCCGTTAAGAGAGAGATCTATACAAAGAACTTAATGACGATGGCAGCTGATTACACATAGCCACAAAAACAATGCGCAACAACCAAGGGTCGTGGGATCTTCTTGTCAATGCAACAGAAAGCAATAAAAAATGCGTGAAAATTACTCAAGAATCATAATAGAACAACTAATGGAAATCCTGAGCTAAACTGATAGCCTCGCCATAAATACCAACAATGCCAAGAGGTAAGAGTGAGGTGAAAAGATTTACAAAGCGTAAGTCGGAAAATACTCAGTCCGAAATGCAACATTGTCAATTGGTGTGATTTCAATGCTAAATAGGTTCCTTTCATAAAACAACATGTCACAGAACAAATCAATAATAGTCAATACTACTTAGTTTTTTAACCGGAAATGGGATATAACAGATAATAATGTAAAAAAAAACAGGAAACGAGGACATTTACATGGAAAGCAAGGAAACAAAGTACCCAGGAATTAATTATTATGAGAAAAAGGAAAATGAATACAAATACAAAAGGCATGATATTTAAGACATTGGCGCCGACTCATATGTACAACAAAGTAGTCTACCGTGCACCAAGAATCAAATACCACAATATGCTAAAACTCAGGGAAAGTTCAGATTCAAATAAATACAAGACCATGTCAACAAAAGTTCAGAACTTTGCGGCCTGTGTGGCGACAAGAAGAACACCCTGAAAATCTACTGAATCAGAAAAAGCTCGAGATATCCAAAAAGAAAATCAACAGTCCGAGGTTCAGTGCTTATATAGATGAAATTCAAAATAAGGAGGGGGGAAAAGTCAAAATAGGAGGGGAAAAAAAGAAAGCCTCCAATGAAGAAATGAAATTATGAAAAAAGCTAAAACGGCATAGTGTAAGCGAAGCCACTAACCGAGATAAATGTGTGAGAAAGAAATGTCCCTTAAATATTTATAAGGAAGATGCCTGGAAGATTACAGGAGGAAATCTGAAATACAAAGGATGATGCAAAGCCTAAAAGAATGCCTACTTGATGAAAATCATTTTTACTTCGCCTGTTGAAAACAGAGAGCCTAGATCGATACCCCTCCGCGTAGCTCAGCGTGAGCGTGAAAATGTAAAGTTTTGGTGCAAGTTATTTCCGGCCTAATGTTGTAATCAACTACACACTGTTACTGAACAAATATCAAAACATAGATGCTTTAAAAATTGATAAACTACGCAATGCTTTATAAAAAATATATTAGACAGTCTTAAATACGATAAAGTAAAACAGGCGAGCATTGGGTGGCTTGACACCAACCTCTGGTTAAAAAGTACTTTGAGAAGCACATAGTGTAAAATGAGGAGGAGGCCCAAGAAAATAAGTGATGAAGACCGACGAAAATATCGACATTTAAACATGAAAAAACAAAAAGAGTTCTAAAGTACAATCAGAGAAAAAGCAACTGGTTAGGAAAACCTTCAGAATTTTCGAAATAAAATATGTTCCTCATCTGCTTCACTAAGACTCATTGTAAGGGCATAAATACAAAAAAGAAAAGAAAAACCCGGATGCCTCACGGTGGAGTTCCTACCCAAGCAAGGAAAACCGAAGTATGGTGAAAATTTCTTACACAACTCTAAAGTTACAACCGGATATTTAGTCGGTGAAAAAATATTGAAAAACGTTAATGATGGAATCGAAACGGTTCAAAAGGAATGGCACCCACTGATCACCTGTTGCTAGCTCGATCTCCCTGACAGCACGATATAACTCATAAACTCCCAACTTTCCTCACCTTCAGACTTCACGAAAAAGCATTGATGAATCCATTTGCAATTGTAGAAATATTCGAATCGTGTCACTCTAAAAAGAGGTACAGCAGCAGGCATTATGAGGACAATGAATCACATTGTTGACACACGATGGAGAAACAAACTTCATAATTAGCGTGTAGTACAAGATCCTATTCCATTGAATTTGTAAACACTTCACTTGTCAGAGAATGACAACCGAAACACAAAAAACAGAGTTCAGATTAATCAATGCAACTCTAAGAAAGAACCCTAAAAGGTTTATCACTGACTTAGATTAGCATCACATTCTTTCCAATAATAACTGCGAAAGAAGGCAAGTAATAGCAAAGTTGAATCATGAGCTGACTGTAAATAAATTGCCGCAAGAAACAAAAGCCCTTAGCTCCTGATTCGATGTACGCATACTCAACTCATTGCAGTGCTTCGAACAGTGTTTGCCATTGCTCCCAAAAGGCAGGCAGGAATTGAATGGTCAGGTACTAGCCGATGGCTCGCATACGCTCACGAGACACCGTAGAACGTTTAACGTCCACCAACAAGCCGCAGATGACAGTCCCAGAACGCAAGCCAAGGATGGCACCACATTGATGAATACCCGCTTGTGAAACCTGGGATGAAAGTATAGCTGGTCAGGAATCACACTCAGGCCGACAGCTTAAAATGCGAATGGCATAACCTTTAGGCCATCCGTCAACCCCAAAACGCATGGGGTAAACCAAATTGAAGATGCAATCAACACCTGATCACTTAAATGAGAGGAAATAGAAAATCAAATCACAGGACCTGACTCTGTAATTAAGAGAGTTGAGAGGAATAAATAAGAACAGCATTTAGCTGACGCAAAACAAATAATTAAATAGGAGTCTAATCTACCAAAAACAAAAATATAACAATTAAGGCCACCATAAATAGGACTTCCATATGTCAGACACATGGAAAAGACCACGTAAAAAATTGATGGAACGACAAGATCCTGAGAAAATACATAAGCATCCACTGTCGTCGGCTCTTGCATATAACCAGGCACAGCTAGTAATACAATATTATCGATTATTGACATCATAGACAAGAAGAAAAAACTCAGGATTGAGTTCAAAATAAATAGGAAGCCTGTCTCACATGGTGTTTTGGTTCAAAAACGTGGTTTTGTGGTCATGAAGACAAAACATCTCATGTTTTACATCAGCATTCTAGGACATGATGCGATGCAACAATGAAGATTTTCGTTTAGACCAACAAAATAGAGGAAAGAAGTTCTATATCTGGCCAAAGGCCGATTGACGAGACAGTTGTGAGAGGATGATGTAAATGAAGAACTGAATCCATTTCGGAACAGCAGCATACCTTCACCAGGCTGAACATACGTTGTATCCCACCGATAGCCCGATCGCATCCAGACATGACAAAAATCTAATCACTGATCTACACGCATCCCCATCCATCCACTAAGTTTGTTCATAACCGTCCAAAAACTTTTAAAAAATATCAGCTATAATACTCGTTTGCCCCATCACTTAATGGTAAGAATCAACTTGATAAAAATAAATTCAGGAACAGATCTCACGTCACCAAAAGGATCAATTTGTCTGTCACACACAAATAACCTATCCGAATTTCATGCTGAATCTGTCCACAGCCTTTTGAGATATCAAGCTCACAAACAGACAGGTGTGAAACATAAGCCCCCATCCATCTTCGGTTGCAGAGGAGACGAGTCTCTCTTTGTAGACTTCACACGATCTGCGTATGGTGCGGAAAGAAAGCAACAATTCAACGAAGGGTTACATGCCCGGCAATGTCAGCTGTCCTTGGTCCCCATGCAGTTTAGCAAAACCCTCAAATCAAGCGTCATCGTTGATCTCACACAGGCCCAGTCCCGTATTAGTATACGATACATACACTGAGTAGCCAATAAACATTAGTCACCGTACTGACAGGGAAGTGATAATACAATATCTTGTCTTTAGCAAATAGCACCTTCAGAGGGTGGGATAATTACAGCAGCAAGTGAACAGTCAGTTCTTGAAAGTCGAGGTGTTGGATGAGGAGAAATGGCAGGACGAAAGACCTGAAGTGAACTTTGACAAGGGCCAAATATTATGGCCAGACGACTCGGTCAGACGCAGTTCGAAACGGACAAGGCTGTAGGGGTGCTCAGTCAGCAGTGTGATACCTATCGACAGTGGTCGAGAGGACACAACCACAAACCGGCGACAGGTGTTGGGCAACCCAAGGTTATCGATTGCGCGACAGGGCACGAAGCTAACCCGTCCTGGTCTGGACCAACCAGGGTCTACTGTGGCACAAAGCACCACGAAACAATTAACCGGTGGGCGGACGGAAGTGGTCACAACTCCACTAGTCGCCATCACCACCCCATGCTGCGTATGGAGGACTGCGTACCACAGAGACCGGTTCCAACGATGCCATGATGACCCTGTCCAACCGTCGAAAGCCGCCACAATGGCGACAGGCACTGCACTTGAACTGGACCTTGGAGCAGTGACAGAAGTCGCCTGGTCCGATGAGTCCCCCGTTTCTTAGACACGTGGGGGCCGGTGCGGTACGATGGCGCCGTTACACTGGGAAGTTGATGGCACCTAGATTGCACTTGGGAAACGGCAAGCCGTGTGATGGAGTGTGATGCTGTGGGCTAATGTTCGGCGGAAACCCCTTGTGTCACAGACCATTTCATGTGGATGCCAATATTTGCGACATAATTAATAAAAAATTAGATATATATAATTATACATATATCGGCGATAAAGTCGCAACGATAAGCTGTGTGTGTGCATGTGTCACCCGGGTCCGAAGTAACTGCAAAACCATGAAAACTAGCAGCCTGAACTTTGCATGCAACACTAACGGAAATCCATGGATGACGTGGCAGGAGTGAAAATGTGTGTTTCCGCTAATGAAAACACCCCTTTGGAAGAAAATTTAACGGCATAATTATTAACTTAATTGTCGCTTATCACAGCGCGATCATCTCAGCACTACTCCTCGCTCCTTTGCAGAGTTATCTCCTCTCTCTCTCTCTCCTCACTCCGTCTCACTCTCTCCCGCTCTCCATCGTCTCTGTGGACTAAGAGGCGTTCCTGGATTAACATCGTCCGCTGGATCTGAAGCTGCCATGTTTTTGGCGCTCATGCTATTCCTGACTTGAAAAGGCCGCAACGTAATTCGTCAATGATAAATTTTTTTCCACTTCCTCACTCATATTATTAATGCCTTCATCAAGCTAACAAATCGCTAGGTGTCAATTGCAAGTCGTATAAATGCCCAGATACGCCACCACGTGGCTTTATCTTTCATTGCTGCGTATATGCAATAACCTCAGAATCTCTAAACTCAGCCAAATGACAAAATGGAAGGCTCCACGAATGGAATCTTAACAGACTCAGTTCTACTCCTAAATAGAATGTTCAATCTGGTCGGAATTTGTGTATAGTTTCGACATTTGGTATCATAGACTATGCGCGCCAACCATTTAATTGCTGCTCACTGTCGATAGGGGTCTTGGTGTAGGCGTAGCTGGTAAGGAGGTGTTGTTTGAGCAAGATCAGAGCACGTTTGTCAGCTTAAGCTACTTGCGAGGCCTGCAACGGACGGCTGAGCGTCGTGAACCACGAATTAAGGGATTGTGGATACAGTCAGCGTCGAGTGGTTGCGCAAGAGAGTGAGACGTATGACGCGAGTAAGATTCGATTGTGGATCTTGTATATTTTTGTGAAAGCCTGCTTCGTGGTGGTGGTACCCCGTGCAGCTGCTTGTGTTAGTCGGCGGTGGTGCCATGTGGCAGAACTTTCATCGGCTGTACTAGAAGGTTTTTAACTCTTACCCTCAGAGCGGCGTACTCAAGCGATCACAGTTCCCTTTGCCCTCATGACTGTTTCGAAAGCAATGTTTATTATAGTTACTGTGCGAGTGCTTTACAAAGAATATATTCTCTTGTGATTTCAAAGCAAAGGAATACAATTTGAAAGACGCCCGATTTCCCAAGACGTGTCCTCAAGAGACGTGTTTTCTCATCATTGAGCCAAATCGGTTTTTTCCACCACGTGTCACACGGAGTGGGAGTGTTAGTGTGTGCTGGTGTGTGTGGGTGTATGTGGTTGTATTCTCAAAGCATAAACATTTGTCTGCAACACGCCACACCTCTCTCGCTCCTGGTCCCCTCCTCGGCTCCTCCCCCTCCTAATAAGTGACAGCAGCCTCCCCACACCTCTCCTGCTCTTTCTGTCTCTGAACGTGTATCTGGTCGGTGGTTATCGTGCTCGGACATGGTTATGCTTCAGGATGTGTCAGGCACGGTAGGTTATTCTCTGATGAATGAGATGTCTCCAGACTGTGCAACGGGGTTTATGTCCCGGATCCATGACCCCGCCCTCATAACTGCTTCCTCCCCTCATCTGGCCGTCCACTCGTACGGCTCGTCTCCTTGACTGCCCTCGTAGCACGCCGCTGCCTTCCCTCGCCCTCGCCCTCCCACTGCGTTCACCCTTTCCCTCCCTCATAGCTGCCTTTCCTTGCCCTCCGCCCCCACTGACCATTCCCTTGCCCTCGCCCCGCAGTACTGCCTTCCTGCCCTCGCCTGCCTCGCTAGCCTTCCTTGCGCCGCCGCTCGTACTGCCTTTCTTTGCCCTCCGCCTCCCCGCTGCCTCCCTTGCCCCCCCTCACACCGTGCCCTTGCCCTGCCCTCATATGATGCCTTCTCCTTGCCCTCACCTCCTGCTGCCTTCCCTTTGCCCGCCCCTCAACACTGCCTTCCCTTGCGCCCTGCCGCTCACACCTGCCTATGCCCTCTCCTGCTCCTCGACTCCCTCCCCACACGCCTCATCTGCCTACCTCCACCGCTTCCCCTTGCCCTCACCCCCCGCCTTCCCTTCCACT
>CM068952.1:44089158-44101987 GCA_035128595.1 Eptatretus atami
TCACGCTTCCTCCTCCATGTTGACAGTTTGTGTCACACACTGAAGGACCCCCTCCTTTCGCCCCTCAGCGTGCGTACATAAAACCGTCTGCACGATAACTGAAGATTCAAATTTTATTTACGGTCCTGCCAGCTTCGAAGTTCTTCGTCTGTCACAGTTGAAACTGAGACCTTCCTTTACTTCACCAGTGTTAAGCTGTGCTTGAAGCTGATCTGTCCTGTCCTGGTGAGCCGCCTATCACGCTAACTGTTGACTCTCAAGAAACTTGCTCTATCTGCATTGTGTTGCTGGCTTTGGATCTGCCAGACCACTCCTGTCAGAGTTTCCTCAGTTCCAAGTGACCTTTTTGATGGTGCAGGAAACTGCTACTCATTGACACCCCTTGGTGTGCGTTGCGAATTCCTGGCTAAAGAAGACCGACACTTGTAAGGTTACGAGCATAAAGAGCCGTGAGACCCGCTTGGCGCGTTCCTGTTGCGAGCAGCGTCCGCCTTTGAGTGAAACACACAGAATCATGTCATAGAACACAACAAAATAGCGCGTACCAGCTGAACTCCAGAATATAACCGCTCCGAGAGGTGTCTCCGTGCACGCTTGATCAACATCTTCGCCCAGAAGAGTACTTGAAGGACTGACAGCCGCCGCGGAAGTGTTATTTTCTCAATTACCTTCTCCCGATGCTCACCGATCTTGACACCGAAGCTTGATCACTTGCAACACGCCCAGAGAGAATGTGCTAGTAAGAGCCGTTAAGGCATTGTTTCGATGCCAATCATCTCAAGCCAGACCTGTACGTTGAAATCTCCGGCCGGAGTTGAGTTGGGATACATAACATATGCTACACCCTACAGTATTAACACAGACTAAGAGTCTTATAGCAACGTGAATGCAGCCATCCGACACGGGTCCTAAAAACCTCACGTACCTAGATAGATGGTCTGTGTTTCCTTTGTTAAATGTTCTCTGTTCCGATACAGTTAATGACAGGTACATGAGCCAACTAACTACTAGGCCTTCCTCACTGGCACGTGCGACAATAGGTTGGTGCCAGATATTCTCGCTTCGAGTGCGTAAGCGGGCGCACAACTGTAATATGCCAAGCACAGCTCTCCGCTTGCCATGAGACACCCTCCGCTCCTGAAGAGTAACAGGGACAGCACGCGGCCTTGTTAGGTCGGGACGATAAGCTCAACAAAAACAGAGTCTGGAGCCCGGACATCCTTGTCGCCGCCCACTCGTAGTCTATTGGAGGGCCGTCGGCGAATCAACTTTAGAACGCGCCAATGTAATTGTCCCATTCCAACCTCCTCGCGTGCAGCAACAGCGCGCTGAGTTGTGCAACCCGAAAACGGCTCTATCCCTACGTTTGCGTGACGTTCCCAGGCCAAAATGAGAAAGTAACAGTGGCGCCTCCCTCGGTTCGACCTTCCCTAACCAACTGCTAAATACCTCTCTTTTGTCAGTCTGGTTAAGCTTATCAACCCAATAAGACTGGCATTATTTTCCACACCCTCCGTGGTCAGCGAACCCGACAAGTGATTACGCGTGTCCTCTAGCTTGGTGGCTACGGCAACTGTCAAGCAGAGAATTATCTCTAAATGGCGAACGTGAGACACTGCCTCTCACCCTTTCAGATAAAAAACTACCGCCACAGGACATGAGAATGGTGGGCGGGTGTGGCCGGTGGACTCACACTGTATATACTGGTGACACAAATAGCCTCCTAATTCACTGGCCTTAGCCCTCGAACCTCTATAAATTGATACGAGAGATAAGTCTTCTCGCGGGGTGCGACCTACTAGGCGCAGAGCTGATCACCTCACCGCAGGCAGTAGCAGATAACAGCATAAGGAAAAATGAAATAGTGTCACCCTGTGGGTCTAGGAAATGACGAATCACACGATTATCAGAACGTCTCGTGGAGGCGCTCACGACCGTTCTCTCAGCCCCGAAGTACTAAGGGAAGGATCTCAAGGAGCCAGGCACGGATAGTATGATACTATGACCGATGACGGAAATATGTGGCGGAAGCGAGTATTCCTTCTCTCTGCTGCCTGAATTTCTCCTATAAGTATGGCTCTCTTGTGTGTGAACTTATTGCTATCAGAGTCCGCATCACGAAGCCAACCGCCCTGCAACTCAGAAGTGGAGCGGTGCGGAACGTCATCACGAATGGCAGACCCCGCAAACAACAAGATTGGGACCATGAAAATAGCGCGTATAAGCTGACACCTACATGGTAATCGGAAGTGTGCTGAACTAACGGAAAGCCCAAAATGTAATATCATTTAATCCGTGCCATCCAACCAATTATAATTGTGCAAAGGGTGACGAGATTTTGTGTGTGTTTATGTTGTGGTTATTGGTTGAACGCTTAGTTAGTCTAATGGGCCGCTAATTGCTGACATGCCAGAATACCGTTACTTACCTGCCGAAGTCAGCTTCGGACGTCATAACGAATCAACCTTGATAAGCTGGAAGTCTAAAAACAAAGCGTAGAAAAACAACACATTAATATTCGAGGCACCCGTGGTTTTCAGTAATGTGGTCCTGAGGCTGGGAGTTGAAAGGGCCGAGCCGCAGGTATTTATTATATATAACATTACAATAATCCTACAATCGGCCACCACGTGCATACACAGTACAGCCTATTCTTGTAGGTATCAGGATTGAAAATATATACAGATTAACATCAGATGCATGCATGTAAGAAAACAACACGTACTTGTGCTTGTTGCCAAGTTTGCAACAAAATCATACCATGTAGTTCAAGAAATGGTTGAAGGAAATGTTTAAAGATGTAACAAAATGCTCGCCAGTCGGCCATCTTGCGATTCTGTATGTTGAAATAAAATGACGAATTGCTTATGTGAGCCATCAATTCATTTTTCTGTGTGCCAAGTTTGAACAAGGTGTGGTTGAAAAAAAAACTCAGACCATGCATGTTCGAGAAATGTTTGAAGACACATTTAAGTAACAAAATGGCCAACCAGTCGCACCATCTTAGATCTCATGTCAAAATAAAATGACATGGCTTAGTTAAGCCATCATTCATCATCTGATCTGCCCAAGATAAATTGAATTAAGGTTCGGTAAATTGCAGTGTCTGAGAAATAGTTGAGCGAATGTGTTCACATCGACTTTTTTTACAGCTAAAAAAATGGCCGCCAGTCAGCAATCTTTGAATCGAATCGCGAAACAAAATTGATGCTGCATATGCTATACCACCTTGCATTGTCTTTTTGCTAAGTTTTGAACAAAATCGGTCCATTACAGAGTCTGAGATATGCGCCTGCGGCAGAACAGATGAGGACCCAATCCACAAGCGCCCCGTTTTGATCGACAGTCCAACATGGGGCAAATAAACCACACACCTGCGGAAAATTTATCCGTTTGATATGATTAGCAAGGTTGAAATGTTGCTGCTACTGTTGGACCAGTTGTGCTTAGCCCCATAAGCTTAGCAACTTTGCAAGACAACTTCCTGACACGACTTGGCTCAGCCAAACCTGAAAGTTGCTCTTTTTGTCCAATCTCTCCTCAGTATATACACCGGAATACACGGAGTGTTGTGGGTAGTCTTTTCAACCACTTTGGAATCAGTTTCAACTTATCTTCCGACTTGCAAACTTTGTTTCAAGGAACTCTAATATTTCAGTGGCCAGGAAATACATGATTGATGCCCTCCGAGGGCGGAGTCCTTACTGATTCCACTGCCAGTTTAATGGATAGCCTTTGACTCCCTGTTGCCCAGTCAACAGATACTCTCCTCATCTTCGACAATGCTCTGGAAGACCGTCGCGTCTCGTTCCTCCCTTTCGCGTACATGCATACAATGCTAAAATATGAACAGAACTTCTACCTGTTGTCGTTGACTTAAAACTGGGGACTTGTGTGCACGTCTATCTGTCCTGGTGACCCGTTTCCTCCAGTTTCCAAGTGCCTTTTTATGGTGTGGCAAACTGTACTCACTGACACCTTGGCTTCATTGCAATTTCTCAAAAGGAAAGATCTACACTTTTAAGGGTTACGAGACGACCCATGAACCCGTTGGGTTCCCGTTGTGACAGCGATTGATAAAATCATTCACAGAAAAAAAGAAAAAAAGGATAGCTCCAGCAAACATATTTACCGGCTGAGTTGTTTTGATATGATTAAATTACTCCCGAAGAGTACTTGACTGAATCGGGAATTTATTTTTTAATAATTTTTTCTTTGCCCGATTTGAATGAAGCTTGATACTGTATACCGCAGGAGAATGGTAAGGTGGGCCAAAAATTTTTGTGCTATCGTGTACCATTTTGGCTGTATTTCGGGAACATACATACATACATACATTATGAGAGTTTTAGTAATATATAGATGGATAATGGTCTGTCTGTCTTCCTTTGTTAATTGTCTTTTTCTCACCATTATGATCATAATGTACTACTTCCTGCAGTGCAATATTGTCCAAATAATGCTTCAGAGGGTGTGGCAACACAGTCTGTTCCAACACTACTTTTATACAGACAGAGGGTTTGTAACTAATCAACAAAAGTTGGGACACATGTAGGAATTGTTTGCATCAACTTTCAAGGCTTAATTTACTTGTATTGCTGCAGAACAGCTGCAGTTGCTAACCCATCACTTGTTCCCTGAAAAGGGCCTTTTTTAACAACTCCTGAAATTTACATTATTTTTCAGTTTTTGGTAACGTAAACTTTTTTTTTAACCTCTGGCAGTTTACTTAGCTTTGTACCATTTCAGGTTATCCACTGGACTTGAACTGCTTAAATTTCAGTAAAAACTGAAAAATGCGGGTGTTCTAAAACTTTTGACCGGTGGAGTGTAGGAATTGAACATGCAGGGTTCCCAGCAGCATCACCCATTAGAAACACTTATCAAACAAACAAACTAGGATACCAATTTTTGTTATAATCACAGTCTCGATAAAGCTAGGTACATGAGCAAAGGTATTGAGAAAGCACACCAAACTCGACATGAACCCTCCCAACTTGCATCTGTCTATTCTCCACACACTGCGAAGCAGCATATGTGCTTTATAAAGGTGTGCAGCATGTAATGAAACTCCGTTGTAATCAAGATACCATGAGTGGAAGAGCTTCCTGACCTTCAATGTGAATGCATGTTCCATACCAGCAATATCTGCGTCTTGTGACATTGCAGTCATCATGGGCCTTCCAAAGTCTACTGTGGGTAATTTCCTTCAGAGCTTGAAGACAAAAGGTCGTGCTCATGTTGAAAATGTGACAGGCGGGCCAAAATTATAAACTTGCCAGGGCAGAAGAAGCTGAAAACATGAAATGGCATAATGTTACATCTAATAACGACTAAAATTTGGTGCAAAGTGTTCACGATAGGATATATGCTGTGCTTGTTGCCAAATGCGGACCAACACCTTTTGGGAAATCGAATAAGCTTTTGTGAATTAACAACCCTGGATATTTCTTTCCTGTCCCAATACTTGTATTACTGCATTGTAAAGTTGAATGTAAGTTCAATCTGCACCTACCCTCAGCTAACCATTTTCATGTCATGGAAAACACTTCATGTGTTGCTCTTTTATTAAGACCTTTTCTCAAGTATCGTTGTACCGGTGTTTGTCATAATCACAACCTTGATAAAGCATGGTGAAAATTGCATGAGGCAGTTGAAGGTTTTAATGCACTTGATGAAAAATATTGTTAGAAAGAAACCCGAAGATAAACCAATGTAAAATTGTAATGAGGACAAAGGCTGAGGTTAATAATTGGGTTTCAGCGCAACCTTTGAAAATGGAAATTGTCGATCTGAAGCCTATTTTGTGTAATTATCCACAGTACTTCGATGCTTGCTCAACATCCACCCATTATTTTGTCATTTTTGAATTGTCTTCGATCTTTGCTTTTTCTTTTTTTTTTCCTTCTAATATCTGGAAATTATTTCACGATTGATTGAAAAAGTTTTTTTTGTTGTTTTTCTTACCTGAGCTGTGATCACGTGTCACGTGATCCACCTATTTCACATCTTTCGGAGCACCTTCCTCTGAAAGTAACAACCTCATCTGTGGTTTCATTTTCGGACAATCTATATCTGTAAACAACAGTTCATCTGTTCGCCCTTTACGCTGATTGGCTGTGTGAGGCTATGTGCAATGTGATCGGCTCCTGGCAAGATTGAATAATGTATCGTATCAACTTATTCAAAGCTGGTATTTGACAATCAAAACTCATGGCCAAACGAATTATGTCGAAATCTAAAGTAAAATCGGGGGGAATTTTTTTTGGGGGGAAATTTTTTTTTTCGGAAAAAGCGATTAAAAAATTATTTATTTTTTTCTAATCTGTTATAATTAAATAACAGGCTCTGCGGTGACACCACCCATAGTGGGGCAACTTAGCATAACAATTGTGCATTTTGTGAGGAAAGCACCAAATTTGGCACATAACCATTCATATTATGAACAGATTTGGATATTGGGCCATCTCAATTCAGCCGCTGATGGCTGTGGCAGCCATTTTCCACTCCATCAAAAATTTGAGATGGCCCATATCCAAATCTGTTCATATATGATAGGCTACTAGCTTGTGCCAAATTTTTTGCCTTTCCTCAAAAATGCACAATTGTTATTATAATTTACGGCTAAGTTGTCGCCACTACCAGGGACACCGGTAGAGATCTTTTGGATTTGGATTCTAATTTTTGTATCAACTTTTGTTGCTCCTGTGAATGTCATTTATTGTCTGTTCTGTGTTCTTGATCTTCCATGATCCTCGATATGTATCTATACCAGTGATCTTCACTATTTGTTTTTCAAGGGGGGCCACTTTTGCCGATAAGGCATCAGTGTGAGAGCCACCACACCGCTTGCAGGACTCCATCATGGCTACTATTAGGCCCCGACCCCACGTACTCTTCTTTGTTGTGATTAACTGGGCTGCAGGCATCATTGTTTGTATATAATACTGCAACCATATCCTGATGTAGTTATGTTACTTTTATGCTTCATGTTGGAACACTCATTTGAAACCATTGTGTCAATTTGATGGCATTTATAGCGGATTATGACAAAGTGTTTTTACATTTGTGTATTATCTGCCGCACGTCAGGGAAACACCTAGGCCACACCGGTGGGTGCGGGCCATGCAATGAGAAAAGTTATTTATACTAATAAATGGCAGTGTGTGTGTGTGTGTGTGTGTTGTGGTGTGTGTGTGTGTGTGTGTGTGTGTGTCGTGTGTGTCCTCCATAGCTCCAAAACCATAAAACTAGCAGCCTGAAACTTTGCATGCATACTAAGGGAATCCAAGAAGTGCATGAATGAAAATTGGGTGTTTGATTAATTAAGACACCCTTTTGAAGATAATTAAACGGCCTTATTAATTATATCCTTTATCAGGCGCATCCTTGGCCACCTGCTCTTTGGGGTCTTAAGGTCTCCTGGTTATCTCGCTGGGGTCTGAAGCCGCATGTTTTGGCCTGCTCACCAGCCTTGACTTGGAACAGGCCGCAATGATTTCTTAACGATATAGTTTTTTTTTCTTCACTTTGCCACCATATTATCGAATGCCTGTTCACCGTAGCTACGAATCACTGGGTACATCGCTTTTGAAAGTGCTATAGATTTCAAGTTATGAGCTTGGAGCGATTTCATCCTTTTTTGATGATACAATTTTCCATGTTGTAATCTCACGGACTAATTAAAGTATTTCATCGAAATATTATTTCGGTTTTGAGGAACAGATATCATCCGGGCAAAAGGCGTGTTGATATCTGGAGTGAAATCTGATAATTTAAAGAAACAATGAGTCTTTTACCAAAGCCGATATACAGTACCTATTCACTTAAAGCACTCAAGGTTATGTTCCCTCTTTCTCCACATATACAGTTGCTAAGAAAATGTGAAATTTCCAAAGCATTAAACTTATCTTTTACTACTGTTTGGAGAATTGTATTGAGTGAACAAAACATTTAAGAATGTGCCAAAATTAACCAGCTTCATTGAGCTCTATGACAATGCATTCACTACTTCACATCGCACCCTGTCCCTCAGAGGAACTGCTTATCCATAGCATCTGCCAGATCTGTGTCTATATTTTCGGAGGTTTCGCGAGGTGCTTTACAGGGAATCGAAGCAAATCTGGTAAAAAACAGACGTTTCATAACAGTTACAATGTTTGCTCAGACCGCGAACGATGTACCACGTGGCGCGTGCACAGACGAGCAGGCAATGTTTCGGATGATCTGCAATGTTTATTTCACGGGCGATTAAACTTTGCGATGTCTCCAGGGTTGTTCTACATTGAAGATTAACTCTTTTGTGGATAAATTATTGTCATTATTTGAACGAATTCATTTTATTTCATTAACTGCTGTGAGCGCGGTGAAGACCGGCTTTAAAGTTGAAGGGATCCTTTACGGTATGCCGCCACAGCCTGGCCAGTCGATCAATATTAACCATTTATTGGAGTGCTTGCTTGAGTGCTTAAGCCACTTGCCAAGCACCCTTCAGTCGACAGCGGTACTACGCTATGTCATTCTGAGCAAATTGTTCACTCACTGCGGACGCTTTTGCCACGCAACATATTCGAGTCGAGTGTCATGCTCCATCATCCTGAGCAATGGTTCTTGCTCCATCATCCTGAGCAAGTGGTTCTTTGCTCCATCATCCAGAGCAAGTGGTTCTTGCTCCATCATCCTGAGCGAGTGGTTCATGCTCCACCAGCCTGAGCGAGTGGTTCGTGCTCCACCACCCTGAGCGAGTGTGTCGTGCTCCCACCCTGAGCGATCGTGGTTCGTGCCCCCACCCTGAGCGAGTGTTCGTAGCTCGCCGACCTCTGAGCGAGTAGTTCGTGCTCCGCCACCCTGACGAGTGAGTTCGTGCTCCGCCACCTGAGCGATGTGGTCTCATGCCCCACCCTGAGCGAGTGGTTCATGCTCTGCCGCCCTGAGCAAGTGGTTCCTGCTTCAACACCCCTGAGCCGAGTGGTTCGTGTTCCGCCACCCTGAGCAGGTGATTCGTGCTCTGCCACCCTGACCAAGTGGTTCATGCTTCGACACCCTGAGCAAGTGGTTCGTGCTCCATCATTCTGAGCAAGTGGTTGTGAAATAACACCCGATTTCCATATTAATCTGTTTTCTAAATTACCGAGCCAAATTTTTTTTCGACCCATTACACACAGCTCTTTATAAAGATTAATGTTTGTGAAAATATCCCTGAAATGTCTATATAACTGTAACGTTGTTTATTGGTGAAAGCTACTCAAGGTTTTTGGGTTGTATTCGGTATGCCGAAAGATTGCCGATATCGGCCAAGTGTGTGTGTGTGTGTGTGTGTGTGTGGTCGTTGTGCTCGTTGTGTGGTGTGTGTGTGTGTGATGGCGCGCGCGCACGTGCGTGCATGCGCGCATATTGTTCATTAAGCATAACATTCTCTCTGCTATATCCGCGACCCCCCTTTCCTCTGTCTCATCTTGCTCTACCCCTCCCAATACAGTGCAGCAGCAGTGCAATTGTCTCCAGACGCATTGGGCAGTATTTGTGCTGGACGCGTTCGGGCAGTGTTTGTCACTGGATGCTCGGGCAGTGTTTATCTCTAGACGCGTCCGGCGGTGTTTTCTCCAGCAGTGTTCATGCAATGTTTATCTCTGGACGCTTGAGCGGTGTTTGTCACTGGATGCCGTCCAGGCGGTGTTTAGTCTCTGGATGCGATCGGGCGGTGTTTGTCTCTGGATGCCGTCCAGGCGGTGTTTGTCTCCGGAACTCCGGTCGTGTTTGTCTCCGACGCGTATGGGCGGTGTTTGTCTCCGGACGCGTCTGGGCGGTGTTTGTCTCCGGACGCGTCCAGGCGGTGTTTGTGTCTAGCCGGCTTAGCTCCAGATGCGTCCGACAAGTTTTGTCTCCGGACGTGTCCGAGCCGTCTTTATAGTATGACCGGTAGAAAATGGTTTTCAGACATCATTTTGTTTCCATTTGCACTGTTATTCTATGCAGAATCATTTTGCTGAGACAGCATGAATTGTAATTAGTGCTCCACCGCACATCTGCCTCCCCTTCCTCTCACCTCACACTGTCTTCCTTTGCCCGCCCCTCCTCGCTCCCCCTCCCTCCTCTGTCCTTTCCCCTAGACCTCTTCACTTTCCCATCTCTCTCTCTCCCCCACCCTCTCTCCCATTCCCCCCTCTTTTTCTCTCCACCCCCTTTCGTATTCCTCTCAGCGAAGCGATGGGTGGTATTTTCTAGTCAAACAATAAAACGTCAAGGTTTGCCTTTTATTATGCATATTTTTCATGCTCGCATCTCTCGAGTCGGAACTTCAAAACTTTGACTATTTTGGCTCCAAATGGGAGAACATGAAATGTTTGTCCAGAAATCTTGCATTAATGCTTTCAAAAGGTCCATATTCCTTCACTACCATGCGATTGTCCAACACTGCAGCCAAAAGAAGTGAGCGTGAAAATCCAGAATACCGAGAACTTGAACAAGCATTCGATACAGCACGTCGGCAAAAGAGAGTGTCAGCAAACAAGCCTTTCGATCTCAAGAGCAGGTCCAGACCTAGCCTTGAAAGTCAGTGGGAAATGGGAAGAAAGGGCGTTGGTAGTGATGAGACTTGAAATGCCCATTCACATTTCCCGTCACTGGTGGGGGAAGGGTAGGAGGAGTTGGGAAGAGAGGGGAAGGGGCTAGGTGGGTAGGAGGGGGTGATGTAGGCGAAGGGGTTGGGTGCAAGTCTGGAGGGAGGGAAGGGAGGATTGAAAAGAGTGAGGGGGAAAGGATGGGAGGAGGGAACCGGCGTTGCCCGGAAACCCTGGTATCTTTGCCTGTGTAAAATATGACAGGGTAGTCCTACCCTAAAATAATTTGTCAGACATGTAAGCTATTTTGAGGAGTTGAACATGAGAAACAATGTGATAGTGAAACGGTCCACAACAAAATCTGTACATTCCTGCTTTCAGGTCTTTGGAATATGTCAATTAGACATAAGGACTTGTCCTCAAACTTTTATTCAGACTCAAAACCTCATGACCTTTAGGTGACCGACTTTGACTTGTGTCCTTGAGTCTTGGATTTGCATTTGACTTTCATTGCCTCGATTAACTCACTGGAAGTTAACCAATGAGAGCGAAAAAGTAATAGTTATTCAGCAATGTTTTTAGCCATTTTAGTGCTAACTACAGCAGTAAGGTGATTTTGTTTAAAATACTATCTAGTCTCTGTATTTGGAGGAAATTCTGGATGACCAAGTCCATCCATCCACATGCTATGCTCCGAGACTGGCGAATTTATGTTGCAGAAGTAGTTTTTATTGTGAGGTCGTACAATGAGTGGTTTGCCATTTACTTTCCAGTCGGAGTCAGCAAGAATTTGGAATTTGGCCTTTGGGTAGAAGCACAGAACGGCGTAGTCTTTTAGAAACGTTTTGTGATATTTTCACGTCCACAAACAAGCCCTAACAGATGGGACAGCTGGCTTAACATCCTTTCACTGAAAGAACATCATACTTCCATGATGCAAATGCCTGCCTTTGGAGCATGCAACGGATAGTTTCCATTCAGGTCCCTATGGTAGTGGGGATTAAACCCAGACTCGCCAGCCAAAAGGCAAGTACACTATCTGAACTATCCTGTCAAGGTGGATGAGCAGAAGCGGTTGTGGCATAAGCATAACGTCATGCACTGCCAAAGTCGTTATAAAATTACCGAAATTTCACCATTATGCTGTTTTAACACCAAAATGTTCCATGACGGTGCACATGAATATGCCACCTTTCAGTATTTATAATTCACAGTTGATCATGTAGCTTCCTCGTTATCTTTCACACGTCATCGTTTCAGCATTTAATGGAAATGTTGAAGGGTACTGTGTGTCAGAATTTCGTTTAATTCATTTGAATGCAAAACAAAGGTGTGACGTGAGTGACCTGTGGAATATGACGCACATTAGTACTGCAGCATAGCAAACCAATTGTTCAAATTTGCATAAAAGCACCAAAATTGGTACACATGTAGAATAATGTATTCCGAACAATTCTAGATATGGAGCCACCCGAGATTTTGCCTTGGTCAGCCAAAGCTCCACGGATTTCCAGCCAAAGCTGACCAAGGCAAAATCTCGGGTGGCTCCATATCTAGAATTGGTCGGAATACATTATTCTACATGTGTACCAATTTTGGTGCTTTTATGCAAATTTGAACAATTGATCTGAAATATCAGACTACGCTGCCATATACATGTACAAGAGTAGGTTCGCAATTGCTTTCCGGTACCGTTGTCTTTGGATCATGTTGCAAATATACTTTTGATTGTTGTTGAAGATGTTGCATTCGTTCCTTGTCGATTGCTTCTTGATGATCGTTGGTTTTTTTCAGAACGTGTTTTTAAAGCAGCCTGATATGATTTTTCCTCTCTTTATTACATCTTTCTCCGTTTAGGATAAGACTGAGAATACAACACAATCATGAGGGATCTAACGACTATTCTCCTGCATGTTATTTCTACCGGTATAGTTGCTTGTAGACTGTAGAGCCAAGTACCTTGCCTCAATGGAACTCTCCTCATCTAAAGCCACTGTGACAGGACAATAATGCTGTTGAATATTGAGCCTCCATTGGGAAATCAGCTCAGATTTACTCGTATTCTCGTGGAGGCCTTTTGCTCGAAGGTAGGGGCATTACTTAATGGTGTCACAGCACCACTTATACTTGTCACTTGTTTCAAGGTTTCGATGAAGGTGCTTGATGCATATGGAAACCAGAAAATCTGACAACTACTAAAGAAAACTTTTTAAAATAAGCTGATGAGCACGAGAAAGTGTCATGGTTTAAACCCGCTCTTGCACACCCTG
>CM068952.1:44101997-44124744 GCA_035128595.1 Eptatretus atami
TTCCTCCGTAGCTGTATTTATTTATCATGCTTTGTGTCCCGTGAATGCAAGTGATGCCAGCCTCCTGCTGCTTGCAATACCTGATGCTGAAACGCAGTTTCATGCTCCATTACCGACCAGAACAGTCACACGGATGCATATATACTCCTGCCTCGTGGTAACTCGAAGTGCTGAGTTTGCTTTGAAGGCTAAGCTTCCAACTCGATATAAAGGTGTTTTCAATCCAAAATCGGCTTTATGAGCATGTGACAGAAAAAAAAGCTTGTTATGTGGAAAAGGTACCGCAGCAGAATTGGATTTGAGCAGCCACCTGCCTTTTTGTCATTCAATTAGCCTGATTTGGTACAACTTTCATGGAGGGTATAGTTTGTTTTGAGCAAATGCCAATGTAATCTTCTTCTGAGTATTTCATCACATTTTCTTACACCACCTAAGGCTCATGTGGAAAGTTTGTGTCCTTAAAGCCTGAGAGACGTGGACATTGACAAGGATGCAAGAGAGTAATTAACTAAAACGGCACTCGGTAGAGCACATACCTCCGCCAAGCTGAACAGTTTATATTTTGTATCCCACGAGTAGGCTGGATCTGGATCCGGACCTGAACCAAAATCGAATCGGCTTGATCTTGTCACCTACCCAACTCATCCACCAAGTTTGTCATAATCCGTCCACAGTTTTTGAAATATCGTTATTGGCCCGATCTCTCAATGTTGAAGAATCACTTCAGACATTCTCCAATCCAGATCCGTTTCCTCACCAAAATATAATCAATTCGTCCTTGTCACACACCCAATCTGTCCAAACTTTATCCAAATCTGTCCATAACATTTTGAGATATCCTGCACACAGTCGAACAAACAAACAAACAGACAGACAAACAGTGGTGAATACATAACCTCTGTCCACCTTTAATGGCAGAGGTAATTTATGAAGTATATGCCTGGTGTTGGCTTAATGGTTATGGTGGCGGGCTTTGGATCCTAGGATCCTGAGTTTGAATCCCACTCAGCTGTTGAATCAATACCAGGTGGGGTTGACTCGGCCTGTCATCCTTCCGAGGTCGGCAAAATGAGCGCCGGCATGCTGGTATCCTGTGTCAGAGTGGCGACCCGTCCAGGATTGTGCCCAATAGCCAAGGAGGCTGCTTTGGCAGCACTAACGCTCCACACAGAGTATGATCCCAATGGATGGATTATGAAGTACGAAGTATGAATCATGTGCTGAGCTGCTGTAATGTAACCTTGTGATTATTGGTTCAAATTCTGACGTCAATGGGAATGCTCGAAAAGTTTGCATCCAAAATCCATCTCTATACTAGTACCTTCCCTTCCCCCACCTCACAGGGTGTACCATTTCAAATGCAATCTTCTCCCCCTAGCAAGGTACAGAGGCTCCTGGTTATCCTCAAAACCCCTCAGCTACAGATACACAAGCGGTTAATGCTTGTGTCCTCAAGATTTGCTCTGCTGAACTGTCTTCTCCTCTCTTCCACATCTTTCCAAAAGCCTTCACCTGTGGGTGTCTATCGTCTACATGGAAGATGGCCAGTGTTATCCTAGTTCCTATGTGGTATGCCTTTCTTAGTTTGTTGCCATCACTCGTCTGCCTGTGTCCTCTGCTTCATGGTAGATGTTTTGGGAACATCCCTCTGTTGTTCATACATTCCATGAGCCTCAACCTCAAGAAAAATACATAACCTCTGTCCACTTTCGATGGCTTTAACGTTCACCACTTTTAATCATAAAACATGCAACAAAACAAAAAATATCCTCTCAACTATAGACTAGCCAATGCTCTACCTGGCCATTTGCAGTAAAATTATGGAAGCAATTGTTGCTGCAGCCACGATGTCTTTCATCTTCTTAAATTTGCTTTTCACAAATCGATTTGGTTTAAGCGCAGATAATTCATCTTCTCCTGACCCAACAATAAATGGAGGCCCTAAACATTAAACAGGAGGTCAGCACAGTCTTCATAGATATGTTTCAAATGTTTGACACAGCTTGGCAGGCAGCTCTGCTCACCAAGCTTTCATTGTTTGTTATCCAAGATCGACCTCTAATTAACTTCTTCCGGATGTGGAGCAGTGCTTTGCTCTCCATAGTCTCTTTTCTTCCACTCTTTCATTGGACCTGCTGTTCTCTTTGGAAGTATTCTTGGTTCAATACCTTTTTCTGATTTTCATGAATCACCTTTGTCTCCTTAGACATATATATAGATCTACCATGTGGAACATGTCCGTCAAATGAGACATGGCTGATGTCCTCAGAGTATTTCACAGAAAGGGATGGGCATTCAAATCCTCCAATCTTCTTTTCTGGCCATTGACTCACAAAGGTACAATCAATGTTGCTCCTTGGCTTCACTATCATCCATCACCTGTCGAAGGCAAATCAAATTTCAAAGCTTCCCTTCAGAGGCAGTTGCCTCATCCTCTGCAGATTCAGATCATTCCTTGCTGCTCCTCAACTACTTGCAATATCCATCCATCGGGACCATACTCTGTACAGAGCGTTGGTGCTGCCAAGGCAGTCTCTTGTACTATTGGGCACAATCCTGTATGGGTCGCCACTCCGACGTAGGATACTCGAATGGCTTAATCATCCCAACAAGCTGGTACTCATTTTGCCAACCTCAGAAGGATAACAGGTGGAGTCAACCCCACCTGGTATTAATTCCACAGCCAAGCAGGATTTGAACTCTGGATACTAGGATCCCAAGTCAGCAACCCTAACCGCAAAACCAACACCAGGCTTATCTCCCTTTAAATAAGAGCATCATGAGATAAGCATTTGGATTTGTGATTCCATTATTGATGCCCCTTGATGCGGATGAGTAAAATAGTCCTGCAATTATATAAAAAGCCAGACATTTGACCCACTGTTAATAAGAAATGTCGATGTAAAGAGTAGGTTTGTGGATGACAACATTGGGCGATAAAACTGAGTTAAGCGTTCCTCTCGGTATTGCGGTATGTTTTCACGTTTTAAAAACATTTATGCACCAAGCTCCGAAGAATCTACAGGGTTTTTTTCAGGCTCTAATGCGCTTTCACCTCCATTCCTCTTATTATTATCGATAACGGAGGCACTTTCTGGCATCAATAATGGCCATTTAGTGTGGAAAAGTTTGTTTTTATTTTTATTATTCATTGTGGCAGGAAAGCATTGACATGAAAACAGTTGTTGTTCAAAAAATATCAAATATATTATTCCAGAACATGATATTCATTCGAAAAAAGAAAGAAAGAAAAAAAAAAACATGCTCCGAGTGTCCTGTTAAAGCAAAACTTGTGGTTGTTTGCATTCCTGGCGACCATTGCTCAAGTGTGTTTCTGTGGCTGACGACTACAATGTCCTTTAATTACTTTTATACTGAGGATCTATCCTTATGGAATACCAAAGACAATGACGCTCATCATCTTTCTCATGGAGTGCCAACAACAGCGGCTGCTGTTACGTTTAAACACAAATCATGACATTACAGAATGCTTAATAAGCATTCATTTTGGTACTGCTCATACACTTGTTAATAAAAAGACATCAAACCATCACACTCTTGGCATGATTTGAACGTTGATGCATAACGGGTGTGGGGCAGGAGTCCACACAACATGTCAATGTTGTTTTCAAATTTGAGTTGGTGCCCACAATCCTTGCCTGATTCTTGGTAAGTTTCATCCTCTCCTTTTCTCTCTGTCCAGAACAGCTTGCTTGCTGTCGTCGGGGTCTCGAGCAACCCACAGGGGGTCCCGCCTGACAGTATTATTTACCCTGAGTGCCCCATCAGCTCGGCAAATAACCGGATGGAAACCTCGCCAGCCAAGGCAACCAACCACTATTGTAGCAATTTCACGAGGTTTTTTTTTTTTTTCTTCCCCCATTTTCAACCTCCTTTTTCCTCTCCTTGTTTGCAGCATGGAAAGGAAGGAGTGAAAATGACAGACACAAAAATGATTGCCAATTGGCAATGGTAGACAGGGCCATTTGATCAAATTGCTGTGTTTGGTGAGGAAAGCGTAATAATGGGGTGGTGTTGGGGTAGAAGCAGGGTTGGGTTCTGACATGATAGCAGAGAAATTGTCGACTTCAAACTTTTGCCTGGCATGGCGGGTCATATCTCTCTCTCTCTCTGTCTCTGTCTCTGTCTCTGTCTCTGTCTCTGTCTCTGTCTCTGTCTGTGTCTCTCTCACCTCCAACCCTCCACTCCCTGTTTTCCTTTCCTCCTCCCTACTCCCTAACTTATATGATAAATCAAAACAGACACTTATCACTTTGAGCACCTTTCGCTCCTTCCAAATTCATATTACCATTGCGTTGCTTTCTCATCCAATGTGTTTTCACTTGCGTTCTACGTACTGAGAAAGCAAGGGAGGAAATTTGAACCTGACAGCATGGTTATGATGGAGTCGGTATCTATATTGTTGGCTATCTACTACTTGCTTGGATTGCATTTGCCATAAATATCACTTGTCATTTAATCAGTGGCAGTTGTTGCATATCACAAATGTCTGCTAGCTGGACCATTTGTCTTGGAAATGTGTGGGATTAACTCATTTTCTTATCCTTTTTCTGTAAAAAAAAATAAAAATCTACATGGTAGAGGGGAGAATTATTATAGAGGCTATTGCTTGTATTGCGTGGATCTACCTCTTATAAACGATGTGAAATGACAATTTGAAAAGCTCCACGGAGCTGTGTCAATGACAGGTCTAATGACAAAATGTAGTTTGATTTGTACCATTATTTCTGAATCAATTGTTCATGCCTTTCTCACATAGCTCATGTTTGGAGGAATTCTATCACCGGGAAAAACTGGATCCTCCAAGAAGAGCTTTCATGGCTGTCTGGAGAGTGTGCACTATAATGGAATCAATGTTCTGGACCTTGTCCAGAGAGGAAAACCTTCCATTCATGTTATGGTAAGTACTCCTTACACTTTGACGTTCAATATCGGTGAGAAGTGCCACCATATAGTGAAATGAAAGGAGAACGACATCTATGAATTGTGATGTGAGTTGATTTAGCTTTAACGACAATAACCAATGTTTTTTTTGTTTGAAGTCGGGTACATTATAAGTAAATCTGACTACTTTCCATTGTAATGTCATGGTACCTGCATTGGTGTGGTAACTCAAGAGTAACTGGAACGGCACTTGGTGGAGCACATACCTCCACCAGGCTGAACAGTTTATGTTTTGTATCTGCTGATGGGCCAAATCTGGATCAGGACCTTAACCAAAATCTAATAAATTATTAGTTGTTGTCATCTACCCAACTCATCCATCTAGTTTTGTCATAATCCGTCCACACCTTTTTGAGATATAGTGCTATACTGTTTATCATTTTTAGCCCTATCTCTCAATGGTGAAGATTCACTAAAAAATTCTCGTATCTGGGTCCAGATCCAAATATTCACCAAAATCGAATATATTTGTCCCTGTCAAACACCCAACCTATCCACCAAGTTTCGCCTGAATCCATCCATAACTTTTTGAGACATCCTGCTCATAAACAAACAAACAAGAAAAAGACCATGCAGAGCACGATACTTGCAAAGTCCACCCCCCACCCCCCACTCTCCAAAGGTTGCCATGGATACATCAAATTGTCCATTTCATTCAGATTAAAATTGACAATCCTAATCAAAGCTCAGGTCAATCAGATGAAAATTGATTATTTTTCAGATTGAAATTAAAGATTTTAGAAGTTTGACCTTTAGTTGACCTTTGATCTTTTGACCTCAAAAATAGTTGCTTTTCCAATTCAGTGGGCGATGCAAATCCTGTTCAACCTTCAAGTTAATAGGATGTAAATTGATGATTTTTTCAGTTGAAAATTGATGATTTTAGAAGTTTGACCTTGAGTTGACCTTTGACCTTTTCATCTCAAAAATAGTTGGTTTCCCAATAATTCAGGAATGCACTATGCAATTGCTGTTTAATTTTCACGTTAATCGGATGAAAAATGGCGATTTTAGAAATTTGACCTCAAGATGACCTTTGACCTTTGTCCTCAAAATCAATTGGCTTCTCGGTTGAGACTACCTCTACAACTCGGTAAAGTTTCACGATGATCGGTTTGGAATTGTGACCTGTAGGCGAAAGACAGCCAGGCAGAATAACAAAATCTACCGACCAATATACTTGAAAAATCTTCGATTTTGCAAGTAACAAGAAAAATGTCATGCAGAGCACGACACTTGCAAAATCAAAAATCAATATCAGCAATATGCTTCTGGTTTTGATTGGCGAACCAATTCAGTGACCCAATATTCAAATTCTGTTCAAACTAGCAGAGTACTCAGCCTCTAGGTAGGTGGAGATTGTGCATTACTTGATAATAAAAGTCGAGTGTGTATATTGCAAGAACACTATAGATGTTTGTGTGGTGTTTGTCTAAAGGTGTCTAATGGGTCAACAGGTCTCAATGGTGGAAGGTGTCTCAGGGGTGTAAAGGGTGGAAAAGTCAAAAGGGTCTACATGTTTCAAAGGGTCTATATGGCACAATCGGTGTCTGAAGGGGTCTAAAGATTGAAGGGGTCCAAAAGGTCGAAGGAGTCAAAGTGTCTAAAAGGGTCTTATGTGTCTAAAGGTCTATGGGTCAATGGGGTCTAAAGGTTGTAAAGGTCTTGAGGAGGCTCAGGGGTCTAAAGGGTCTTAAAAGCAGAAAAGGGATCTAAAGGGCCTAAAAGGTCTAAAGGGTCTAAAGGCTCAGGGGGTCTAAGTGATATAAATAATCTAATTGGGTCTCAAGGGTCTTAAAAGGTCACAGGATTTAAAAGGTCTAAAATTGTCTAAATTGTCTCAAAAGGTCTTCTGAAGGGGTCTAAAGGTTTAAGGGGGTCTAAAGTTATAAAGATATGTTCCAGCAGTCGTTACAAGTCTAAAGGGTTTAAGCCTCAAGAGTCTAAAGGGGTCTAAAATGGTCTGAAACATCTAAAGAGTATAAAGGTCTAAATGTCTAAAAGGTACATTCCAATAGTCTGTAATTAATAGACGTAGTCAATAGTCATCGTCCAATAATGCGGTCGTGTCTGAGGCTCATTAACGTGTTTGCATCTGCACTCGGGGTTTTATGAATGCCTCCACGGATTTCCAAAATGGTGCATTCAATTATTCTAACTTCCGGTTACGGTTCCCCAAGGATCATTCACGAAAACCCGAACCAGGCGGCGGAATACACACGAGCAGCAACAGGCAAGAAGATGTCTCGCATTATTACAATGAGCTAGATTTATTTGAAAAAGTACAGGGAAGAGGGTAGACAAGAGGCCATCATAAACGGTACGGACCAAGTGGTCAACGAACATAGATAGAGATGAGGGGGCATGCAAGCTTACGTACAACAACTATACAAGAAAAAGAGCAATCAGAGATTGTAGAGCTTTGCCAGGACTGCTTTTGTGTGGTGCATTTTGTGTGGTGTTTGCATCCTGGTGTGTTATGTAATTAATGAGACATAATTAGAACTGCCACTTTATAACTGCTGGCAGTGATGACCGGGAAGCAAGATGTCCCACTTTGCAACCCCGTTTTGATCGGACACCTGACCCTGACCCATGATGTTTCTTTTCTTATTCATTATTCAATTGAATTTAGAATGGGATTAAAATCAATTCAATTCAAATCAAATGGAAAACCAACTCGGCACAGTCCTGCAATGGACTGTTGAATATTGATCAGAAGGAACCAGGAGGAATCAGAAGGAACCAAAACAAGCAAAAAGCAAAGATTAAGTCATCAGGAGGAACCTTGACAGGATTTGCATTTCAGCTGCTACTCATTCACCCTCAAACCCATCCAAGTACAGCCAAGTGCGCCTTATTCAAAATAAATAAATAAATAAATAATAAAAAAAAAGAACCCTTATCAAAAAAGGAAAATAATTCTGGCTGCCAGACCACGTGTCTGATCAAGTTGAAATTTAAAACATGTATTCCCCATCACAACTAGATCATAAATATGAAGTTTCACGTCAATTGATTAAGCGGTTCCAGAGAAAGAATTATTTAATATTTTTCTTCAATCCAATATGGCTGCCAAACCATGTGACCTATCAATTATTCCTTAACAAACTTGTTATGGCTTGGGGAACATGTTATGGCTTGTTATGGCTTGGAACACCCATGGCTTGGGGAACATTTGTGTGAAGTTTCCCCTCGATCTGTCCAGCCGTTCTGGAGAAGAAGATTTTTATAGGTTTTGGGGTAAATCCATTATGGATCCAAATCATGTGACCTATGACATCATATGTGTGAGCCTTTTGTTCCTCATGGATAGGCATGTAAAATTTCGCCTCGATCTGTTCAGACACTTCAGAGAAGAAAATTTTTGAAGGTTGTTTTTTTTTTTTAACAATATGGCTGCCGAATCACGTTACTGATGATGTCATCAAATCTTTTTCTGTGGCCCATTTTATCCCAAGATGACCCTCAAAATTTTCATAATGATCAGATATGGCGTTCTACATATGCAATTATGACGTCATAACAAAGGCACCCATGATGTCATCAAAAAAAATCACCCTTATTCCCAATGAGGAGTACTTGCTATGTGCCAAGTTTCATTTTTTTCCTTGGTGCAGTTTCAGAGATACAGAAGTCAAAAGTTTTCCCATTTTTCCAACATGGCTGCCACACCACATGACCTATGCTGTCATAATTATGATTGAACCATTCTGCATGAGTAGTTGCACCAATGGTGAAAATTTCGTCTCAATCTGACAAGCAGTTGCGGAGAAAATCATGAAAGTTCTGTGCAGACAACAAACAGACAAACAGACAGACAGATGGACCCAAACGCAATACCCTCTCCTTTGGTGAGGGTAATAAATAAATATATACCCTGCTAAGGTGCTGGCTGACAATACCGATTCACACGACGAAGAATAATGGGGCAAGCGAGGTCTTTGATGGCACAAAGAGATTAATAGATGCAGGTTGCTGGTGGACAGGGAATGTGCGACTAGGGACGGGAAGTATGGCAGGAGCGATGTGGTGGAAGAAAGTAGAAAAAGATGCAGTGGAAGATCAGTCGAAGAAGATGTGGTAGAAAATCAGCAGAAAAAGATGGCGGCCAAGCAGAGGTAAGAGGAGAGATGCTTTTTGCCTGCAGGTTCAGCTCCAACTCTGTACGTGTGTGTCCAGCACCAGACCCCGTCTCTCCGTCCTTTGTCCTGGGCTTCTTCTTCACACCCGGTCCTCTGGCCCACCCTCCGTATTCCAGGACTGCCTTTTCCTGCCACGTGCCCTGTGATTGGCTACCCACTCCTTGAGGGAGGTCCATCCTCCACGCCGTCCCGCTCATGGGGCAGCCCCAATAAAAATAAAAGTCTATCGCCTCTTCCGGGCCCTACAGCGCATCTCGCTGCAATGGCTTGCATACACTGGCCCAACAGATTGTGATGGGTCGTTAGCAAGCATGTAGCGCTTCTATGTGCCATGAAACAGCCAATTCCTCACCTGGCCTTGCCCTACAGAAGGTCAGACATTTTGCAACCTTCGTCTGTCTACCTTTAAGTTCACACTCATTGACTCCTCAGTGCATTTTTTACAAGACGACTTACTTCAACAATTTCCCTGTTGACATGGCAACGTAACTGACTCGAAACACACGGACCATGTTACACTCATCACAGTCTAACTATGGACACACCCCCCACCCTCCTCTCACGTAATAATATGTAATTAATAGACACACTTACATGGGTTGACAAAGGCTTCACCTCGTGATGAGGGTTCACCATCTGCACGTGTTTTTACCCCTCAGCCCGAATTGGGCTGAAAAGGGGGTATTGTCCATCACAGGCGTTGTCCGGGGTCGCGGACGTCTGTCAACTTTTGGTTTCCTTCGATTTCGAGGAGAACGCCTTGTCCGATTAAATCCATTTTTGCAGGGTGTGTGTGGGGTTGAGTAGAGGAAGGTTCCTTTCGAAAATGGGCGCGCTGCGATTTTCAGTGTGCCGCCACGGCAGTCGTCTTGAAATTTTTTCGTCAATTTTGAGAACGGCTTGGCTTGTCCGATTAATGCATTTTTGCAGTGTGTGTGTTGGAGTTGAGTAGAGGAAGGTTCCTTTCGAAAATGGGCGCGCTGCGATTTCACTAGCCGCCACGGTAGCCATCTTGAAGTCTGATTTTCGATATGACGTCCAACGTGCTCTAACTGACTGCATCATCGTGATATCACTGCTTCCTTTTACAATGCATGGGCTGAGGGTTACGCCCGCTTTGCGGAGCTTTTTTTGGTTTTATATACATCAGCGGCAGAGCCTACCTGTCGCTTCAAACTTGCCAAAACTTTTGGGTGAGAAGGAGAAGGAAGAGGGAAGACAAATTTACACATGCATAGAGTGCTTTGACCCCTCACCTCACCGCAACCTCCCCCCCCCCCGTTCCCCGTCCGCATCCTCACATCCTGCTTTGCCCCTGTTCGTCCTGACGTCCTTCCCACTAGAAATGTCTCACACACGATGACAGCTTTGACAAGCCCCTCCATTTTTTTGTGAGATTTGGGGGGGAGAGTCAGAGGAACAAATTTACCTGTGTGAAGAATGCTTTAACCTCAGCGTTGCCATTCCAGATAAAGGAAATTGTAAAAAAAATAATTCCTGTAGGCGATTGTCATACAGACAGACAGACAGACGGACAGAATAAGAGACCAGACTGACCAATCCACTTGCGAATCTTTCATTTCACAAGTAACAAACAGACAAATGACCAATACATAACCTCCATCCACCTTCGGTGGCGGAGATAATTATTTGGAGAACAAACCAAACCATCTCTGTCTTGTTTGCTCACACTACTCGGGAATGTAATGGTTCCACTTTTTTCTCTCTCAAAAGCCTGCAGTATATGAGCATGTTATTGTGTTTACAGAAGAGAATGCCGAACAAAAGAGCATACACATAACATAAAGGACAAACAAGTAAATTGAGACAAAACAAAACAGCTGCATTAAGTGACAAGCACTTGGATGGCCTCTGGAACTGCTATTGCCATGAGAAGAAAGCAAAAAAGCATAATGAGGCAGGAAAGCACCAACATCGTTTTTTTTGTTTATTTTTAATACTTCCACTTATTGTGGTGGCATGATTTCATGCTTTCAACTGGCTACTGGCTATGATCAATGGTGCCTCACCACTGCTACCAAGTATGGGGGCACCACTGATGCAATGCCCCATTACCAGTTCACTGGTACTCAATTCACCAACCTCAGAAGGATGACAGGCTGAGTGAACCCCACCTGGTGTTAATTCAGCGGCCAATGGGACACGAACTCAGGACCCAAAGATCCAAAGCCAGCCACCCTAATCACCAAGCCAACACCAGGCTTAACATCGTTTTAAATATAGGAAATAGCTAACAGGACAGAGAGTAAAACAGCAAAACAAAAAAAGGAAAAGAGATCTACATCTGGCATAACTCATTTGTGTAATAATGACACTTTTTTCTTTTTTTTAAAGTCTGGGTACAACAACCAGGAGGGCTTTTGATAAGATGATGACTTGAATGTTGTAATTTTCTCCTTCCGAAAGCAGACATTAACAAGGATAGCTAATGAGTGAAGATAATTCAAGAAATCCTATGCACATAGATGGTCGACTTCTTCACACTTCAGGCTGAAAAAAAAAATGTCTTCTCCCTCTTTCTCCTCAACCAGTCATTCAGACTATTATGAGTCCAATTAAGTTGCATCAAAGGTGGGAAAACGGTCATGGCTCTTGCCATGCAAAGGCAAACAAACAAGAAAATGGGGAACACTCTTCAGAAAGGAATGGAGGATGACTCGATGTTATTAAAGGGTGTGTTTAATCACATTTCAAACCATTTCATTGAACGATTGTTGGAATAGCCACTCATCAGCCGGAAATACAGGATGGGCTGCAGATTGGTTTTCAACAACCTGATGGTGGACATACAACTGCCATGACTTCATTGCAAAGTGAACAATAATCTTGAACCAGCAGAACTCTCCAACCATACACACACCACGGTTCGTTAATGGAGCCCAAGGCAATGGACAGCAGTAAATTGGGAATATAACATACAAGTTGGAGCCAAACTGGAATAGCAGCAAGTAAAAATAAAAGAAAATATAATGGGATCTCAAGACATTTTAAACTGGAAGTATGATGCAGTACAATGATCATTGCAATTCCTGTGGGCTGTGCATGATCTGCAAACCCATGAATCTGCTTGTGTAACTCTCTAATCAGAATTGTGGTAATAATAATACCTGCATTTCCCTTGTTTAAAAGGAGAATTTTAATTATACTGTACTTGTGAGGTCAGCAAGTCAACTTAGTTGGAAACAGGTGCATATGGCTTCATTTGCCTCAATTATATCATGGCACAGATACACATGGTAAGTGTTAATAGGGAAAATCACTGCTCCAACAATTATGGATCCATGCATTGCAACCCTGGCACCTGGATGCGAACAACTCACAAAAGCAGTAGCCTGCTTAAGTGATGCAAGCTCCCCGCAGGTGGAGCGCTAGTGGCAGTCAGTTGCACATGTAACTGCAATAATCGACTCATAAATTCTGTGCCGAGGCTGGAGCTCACTTTTTTCTGCTATTTGCTGGTGGTTGTTAACAAGCAGAAACCCCATGCATATCTACAAATGGGCAAAATAAATTATTACTACATCACCACAAAAACAAAATTTGCTCTTTTCGATTTCTTTGGAGCATTTATCACTTTTAGGTGAATGCAACCTCAACTCGAACGGCACTCGCTTGAGTGCATACCTTCACCAGGTTGAACAGTTTATTTTTGTATCCCGCTGATAGATCCAGATCTGAATCCGGACCTTAACCAAAATCTAATCCGCTTCTTCTTGTCACCTACACACTCGTCCACCAATTTTCATCCAAATCCGTGCAAAACTCTCGTGGTATGTATCGTTTTTGGCGATATTTTGAAATATACGACATATCGTTTTTGGTGATATTTTGATATCATACTATATATTGTTTTTGGCGATATTTTGATATATCGTACTACATATCGTTTTTGATGATATTTTGATATCATACTATACATTATTTTTGGCGATATTTTGATATATCGTACTACATATTCCTTGGTATTGGCTTAATGGTTCGGGTGGTGGGCTTAGGATCCTAGGATCCTGAGTTCAAATCCTGCTCTGCTGTTGAATTAATACCATGTGGGATTGACTCTGCCTGTCATCCTTCCGAGGTCGGCAAAATGAGTGCCAGCTTCTGGTATCCTGTGTTGGAGTGGCGACTCATCCAGGATTGTGCCCAATAGCCAAGGAGACTGCTAAGGCAGCACCAACACTCTGCACAGAGTATGGTCTTGATGGATGGATGGATACTATATATCGTTTTTGGTGATATTTTGATATGTCATCCTTTACATTGTTTTTGGCAATATTTTGATATTTCATACTATATATCGTTTTTTAAAGTGATTCTTCACCATAGCACTGTCACCACTCAACAATGGTGAAGAACCACTTAAACATTTTATTAATCTTCATCTCTGGATCCGGATCTTCAAGAAAATCTAATATGTTGGTCCTTATCACAGACCCAACCTGTCCACAAAGTTTCGTCCGAATCGGTTCATGACTTTTTGAGATATCGTTCTCTACATTGTTTTTGGCCCTATCTCTCAATGGCGAAAAATCACTGAAAATTCTAGTATCCGGATCCAGCCTCTGAATCTTCACCAAACTCGAGTCAAGTTGTCCTTGTCACACACCAAACCTGTCCATCGAGTTTCATCCGAATATGTCCATAACATTTTGAGATGTCTTGCTCAAAGACAAACAGACAGACAGACAAACAGGTGAAAACATAACTTCCGTCCACCTTCGGTGGCGGCGGTAAAAATCCGTTTTTAAGCAAAATTTATCGAGATTAAGATTTTTTTGCGAAGCGATTTTTGAAATACGAGCATTATGGAGAAGAGGGTTTTTTGCAATTTGTAAATTGAAATGTTGTTGCAAAAGTGCTATCTTTCGACAAGCAACTTGTTGTATTTTGCTGTTGAAGTCGCTGATGAGTGTTTTTGTTTTCCTTGCAAAAATACAAGTGTTTGTCTTTGCAGAACCTATGATTTTTCCATCAAAGCACCTATTTTACAAAGTTATTATTTTAGAATCGATGCTCGTTGGACGTTTACAAACTTATTTATTATTTATATATTACTTTGTTGCTTCATGTTCTTAAATGTATTTCACATGACATTAAATTAGGGGTGTTCATGCGTATCGCATGGAAGGTTGTTTTTCTACATTATTTGGATGAGTAAGATTTTATAAAGCTTTCTTTACCTTCCTTCAGTGGTATCATGTCATGGAACATGCCTATGAGGTTTTTGTTTTTATTGGGCAAAACTTATTTTTCTTAACATTAGCCTAAGGTTCAGAGTAGAACTTGTTCATATAATCTGGAGGACAAAGACATGTGTTGACATCATCAGTGTACTTTTACACAGTCATCCATGGACAATTGACAAACAGATGTGTGTCTGGAATTTGAATCTGGGTTCCCCAAATCATGAGCCAGGGGTTCAGATGAGAATACTAACAGGCAAACCCAACAATTCGCAAGTCCTGTGAACACCTGTCCTTGTCTGTGACTTGGTTCTATATGCTGTCTTGGCTTATTCAAGACTTTCCTCCATTCAACTCCATTATGTCGTTTATATTGGTGGGACTGACTCACTCCCTCTCCCGCTTCCCTCTTTCCCTTCTCCCCCTCTATATTTTGCATAAATACCAGCCTGTTTCTCCCTTTTCCCCATCTGGATACAATACTTAGATGGCCTATAATGCATCTTATCCACGAGCATGTTTGTGCAGGTTTCATCAAGCCCAGTGCTGGCCCAAGTAAAAAAGCAGTTGAGGTTTTGCATATCGATTCCTATTCCCCGAATCCCAAAACTGACATCATATTGCTCTCTGGACGGGATAGAAATTGATGGATTTTTTTTCTGCAAGTGTTTTTTATCTACTCAAACAAAATGCAGTGTGAAAAACACTTTAGCATTCATTGATTGGTGTTTTCTCTATCCCATGTTGTAGTTCACCATTTTGATTCAAAATGGTATCATGGAGGCTGATACTGCCATTTAAAGAGCAGCGCAGCCATGTTTATTTCATCTGAACATGTTCGGTGACTTAGCTAGAGTTACAAGTTGCAGAAGCACCGTCAGCAATCTCTGTGACACTATTCAAAGTATGTGTCAGTTTTTTGCCAGGGTGGTGCAGCGGTAGCGAACTTGTCTTTTTCTGTCTCACCTGGATTCAATTCTCGACACGAATATAAAAAAAAACAAAAACTGTCAAACTAGTGCTTTCCAAGTCAGGTGTTACACAAAAAGTGTGCCATCTGTCGAATGTGATGGTAAGCGGGGGGTATCTGTCTTGATTGCTGGTGGACATTAAAAACCCCGTTGTGTCCTTCGATAAAGAATAACAGTGGCCCTTCAAAGCTAAAAATTGTGATTCACATTTCACATGTGAACACTTGGCTGCAGAAGATGGGTTCAGAAAATAATGTGAAAAAAGCTCAACTTTTAAAAGAGCAAAATAAAATTTCTTTCTGTAGCGAAGAAAGTATTGATGTGATAAACTGCTGAGTGTTGAGCAGAGACATTATGGAACTCAGAAGTCCTGCCGTAGTTTAAGTGAGCATTAGGGTGAGAAAAAGTGAAAAGAAAAAGTTGTAGAGCAACTGTGGAGGGGAGTGTTCGGTGGGAATGGGAGGGAGTGCAAATGGGGCATTCTTTAGAAAGTAATAACAGAAGGGGAACTATAATGAATGCATGGCGTTTTCATGACATCAAATAAACTATCTCAGGTTGATTGCAAACAGAGACGACCCATTTCCAGCAAAAGCATACATGACTATTTATAAACTGCCTTTTCATCTTATATCCCATAACTTCAGCTTCCGAATGCCGGAAAAGGAAAACAGGCATGGTACAACAAATTATTTGAGGCGAAAAAATAATCAATTCTGAAATGGAAGGAAATAAATTTTAAATGCACCAATTCTTTTGCTGGAGTTTGCCAACTGAGAATGGAAATGTAGAGGTTTGGAGTCTCACTATATGTTGGAAAACAGCCGCTATGTGCCAAGCAAGATGCCGATCGATATGTACTGGTCACACTCAGCAAGCACATTAAGCAACTGTCTGATGTTGCTGGGATGGGGCACCTGTGCCTTGCAGTTATTGCGATAGTATTTGCATTGTTGACCAAGCTAAAAGGCCAAGGTGAACCACTTGGCTGAATTATGTCGTTTAAGGTGTTGGCAGAGTGAGTTCAATGTTGATGTTCCATTTGCTCTCAAAGCCCATGGTAAAAGAATGAGTTTAAACTCCTCATTGATTCTGCATTAAAAAAAAAAAAATCTCTGCTTCACAGGGTAATATGACGTTTGGCTGTACAGAACCACGTCTTTCACCAGTTACATTCCCAGCATCTGGAGCCTGGCTGGGACTGCCAGCAAGCCCTGGAAACAATTGGTTCTGGGTTGAGTTGCAGTTTCGTGCCTGGGACAGCAATGGACTGCTATTGCTGGCTCCTTGGCATAACTTTGGCACAGGGATGGAACTCAGGCTGGTTGACGGAACAGTCTGGGCCAATGTTACGCAACATCACAAAGACGGTCTGCTTCTAAACACAGGCAAGCAAATTTGTTTAAAACATTTTCCTTTCATATGACTTAGCTCAGTAGATAGAGTTCCTTATTAAAAATGCAAAAAATTTATTCTTAAGCCTACCACCATATTTTGGCTTATAGGGTCAATTGCCCTCATCATTCATTTGACCAACTCCTCCTTTTTTTTAATGGCCACAAATATTCTCACGTTATTGTGAGGTTGGCTGGGGGAAGCTTGGCCTAAATATTTCACGAACCAGCTGGCCAGGCCTGACGTTCGACTAAGGTTAGCCCAGGAATTATGAATTGGGTCATGGTACCAGCAATAACTCATTTAAGGACACGATGGAATATTCATTTGAACAACGACCAAAATAAAATCAACACATTTCTTCTGTCACCTCTTCCCCTTAAAACCAAGCAAAAAGTGAGGGTGCCAGAGCTACACTTATTTTTTGATAATCTTTCCTTTATTTTGTCAAATATTTATTGTCAAATTTTGTCAAATCAAATCAAATCTCTAACCATCGATTTGGATTCTGTTCCACTCACTGAACTACGGACATGATGCTGTTTCTGTTACAGCAATGGTTGGAGGCCCTCAATCCCAATCAAGAGGTTAGGACCGTCTCTCTGGACATATCTCTGGAATTTGACAGTCTGGCATGCGTGTGGCAGACAAAGCCACCTTCATTCCTGGATATATAACTTGCTCCACTCAAGCAGTCAACATGTTGCCATCAATGGGACCCTCTCCTTTCCTCACCTAGTGAAGGCAGGAGTGCCTCACAGCAGTATTTTGGGCCCAGTCTTGTTCGTCATTTACATAAATGACCTTTCCAATGCTTTGGATATCCCTTTCTTCCTTTTTGCATCGGACTTAATAATGTATTCTACACAAGCTTGATATAGACACAATTCAATTGACAAGCAGTTAACAGCTGGCTCACTCTCTGTTGATCTGGAATTGATTACATGCTGGTTTCATAAATGTAACATCTTTTTTCAATTCTGGAAAACATCAGTCTCACCTTTTCACTTCGTAAGGATCATCAAATTAACCCACCAATATAATTTGATAAGTCTTTTGAACTTCTCGGCCTCACCATCAGCCATGACATCTCCTTGGACAACCATATCGCAAAGCTGGCCTCCATTGCCAGCCGGAGACTCGGCATCCTCCATCGTTCCATGTCATTCCTTGGAAAAGTAGAACTACTCTCCTTTATGAGCTGGTGCTTCAGCATCACATCATATCTCCGAGATTCTGTGGAATCTAAACCTCTCAACATTTTCAACATCTCCACCATCTCCACCAATGAAACTGAAACACAAGGCTGGTTGCTCTCACATCGCAGATACGTCAGTGACCTCTGTTTTTTGTTTTTTTTACCACCTTTTTTCCGGTCTAGCTCCTGCACACTTGGCCTTCTCCCGCTCCTTCAGGATGCATGCTTTTTCTGACAGTAACCCTCTCCTGGATAAATTCCCAAAATGCAGGCTTATAGCTGACCTCTACTCTTTTGTTCCTCTTTTCTCCCATTTGTGCAACTCTCATCTGGAGACGGTTCAGTTGTGCACTTCCCTCCAGGGCTGAAGCAAGCACGTTGCTGCACCATCTCTTCTCACCACCCCCCCAATCCCTACCCTCAATGTTTTTTTTTTATACCAAACGAATCCAACCATCTTATTCTTGCAGTTATTGTATTCTTCCCTCCTCTTTCTCTCCCCTTTTCCTCTTCACTCTTACCCTTGTTTATGTTCACCTGTATCCCCACTGTCCCACCGTCAGTACATTATCATTTTATCCTCTGTCCCCTTTTATCCTCTGAACATAATTTTGCGTACAAAACAAATACATTTTTCCCTTTTTATTTCAAATCGTTCTGTCTTCGTCTGCATTTATAATATGTGCCTTAACCGTGCATGGATGGGCATGCGCCTCATGCCACATTTCTTTGAAACTGCATTAGATGCTGTTATTTGGGCCCAACTAATTTGCATGATTAAATTGGAGTCGTTATATTCTGGGAATTGCTTCTGAAATGCATTCTTATGCTCCGTTTGCAATCAGCAGAATTCCACACTGCTTTGCTGCCTTCATTTAAATACAGCCCAGCCTCACTTTCTACCAACGCCCTTCTCAGCAGGCTCCTCTTATCCTGCTAGCCCCCCTGCCTGATACAATTTTCCCTCTCGAAAGAAAAAGACATAAGGTGCTGGAAACGCTCCTTGTCATAAACACGCCCCCTCTTTCTTTTAACCTCTTTTCTTCTTGGAATCCAATGGCGATTAAAAGGTGAAAATGTTGATAAATGAATGGTACTCGGAGAACTGCATGCCCAATAAGTGTGTGAATCTTTCTTTCCTCATTGGTTGCATGTCTTTCCTTGTTTCACCCATTTCCCTTTTCAACCTTTCAACCTATCTATTCACATAAAATGACATTGACATATGATATAGATGTTAATTACCCTTTCTTTCATCCATATATCGATTCAATGACTCAGGTATTCACACTGGTCAACATTTTTACTCAATAAGTATCGATTTCGTGTACATGTATGCATATCCATATAAATATGCGGGTAGTTAAAATTTTACCCGCACCTTTGTTTTACAACTCAGCTGCCAAGTATACTTGAAAAATGATACATTATTATTCAAAGGATTCACCATATTTGTACACATGCTTGTCCAAACAGGGTGGAAATCTTCATGTGCCTTCAGTGTAAAATTGTTGAGGACATGTGCCGGACATCATGTCATGATGGCTTCATTTGTCAAAAATGTGTATTGCCCCCAAGGTTCTGTTTAAGAGGGGTAAATAAGTGAAAGTGACAAATGACAAATCTTAACTTTAACAGAGATGTGGGAGGACCTCTCAACCAATGTTCTTCAAAATACAGTAGCTGTCATTGGCTGTGCCGTTTGAGGGTGAGCATTGCCATGGAAAATAATGACGTCATTCAACAGAAGATCAAGTCACTTTTTATTGATGGCTTTTCTGTAGCCACGTAGTTGGTCACAGAAGTATCATACATTGAGGTTCTCCTGTCTCCAAGGCAAAATGTTGAGTTTTGAATTTCTTCTCTGATGGAGATTTTAGGGTGATGGTGCAACCAAGCTTGTCACAAGTCGCCAGTGACTTCAAAAATGAATGTCCTTGTTGACTGAATTGAGCTGAGAACGCTGAATGAAATGTGACTCACAATTATTTTTCATCAAACTTCATTTCTCTTCGTACCAACCATCACACGTGAACCTTTGAGGAGTTTCATTTGTTTTGAATGATTAACTCAACATGACCAACACTTCTGGCCACTTCTGAAATGATATGATTATCAGATACTCAATAGTCAGTCAAAGTTAGATCCTCAACCGGCTGGATGTTTGGGTTGTTGATCAAGGTCTTGCAGATTTTAGTTCATTCTGTGCACTTTCACATCAATCTTTAAATTATTTGCTCTATTATGGGTGACTTTGACAGGCCATCCTCACGATACAATTGCAGCCAATTGTATAGATAATATATGTATAATATATCTGCAACAACTTTACAAATATTGATTGTACCAAACCAACTCTTTAACACAGGTCTTGTTTGCAGGAGATGCAAGAGTTAGTTGGATGTGAGCATGTTTATCACCCATTACTGATTATAGTCCAATTTTAAACACTTTATACCAGTCAACTACACTCTCTGCATTTAAGGCAATTTTTTATTAGCTGTCGGCAAAAGCTGCATTAAACAATGCCATCCCACAACACATGAAACACTGTTCACCATCACAATGTGTCCAGAATGCTTTGCACAAGAGCTCTGATGTCACTCCACACAGTAGTTGCCAGATGTTGCCACGACCACTCCACAACGTTTCAGTCATCTGGTGAGCCTTGATGATTACCCTGAACAAAAAGTAGATTTTCACCTTTAATTGCATCTACACATATATATATATATATATATGTATAGATACGTATATATTTTACATATATATATATATATGTGTGTATAGATATATATTTTACATATACATATTTTATATATATACAGTATATATATATATATATATATATATATATTACATAAAGCTCTTTCTAACCACTGACTGACGGACTGACGGACTGACTGACTGCCTGATATTAAAGATCGGTGCCTTCCGAGTGACGTAGAAAGCTGAAATTTTGTGTACCGATGGACATCGAAGCCAGTACACCGGAAAAAAAAAATCACAGACTCGTCGGACAACATCCATAAATGAAAAAAAAATGAAAAAAAATGCAGGTGAGTGACCCGAGACAATGGTGAAACACGGTAAATTTGTGTGCCAACGGGCATCGACGCCGACACACCAGGAAGTGCGAGAAGAGCGTCGGGTGTGTGATGAAATACAGTGTGTTGGAGTGTGTGGTGAAGGACAGTGCATTGGAGTGTGCTGCTGCGTTTTTGGCGGAAAAGACTCCGGAAGCAAAACGGTCTCCTCTTGTTGAAACTCCTCTGGCGGTGTAGCATCGGGTGAAGGAGCCTCATCCATGCTGCGGAGATACTTGCGGTTTCGCCGGTACACATGCCATATTCAGCTCATCCCTGAGATGCCAGCAAGGTCTGATGGACACGGGAAGGATGGTCTGGTGTATTGGCCAGCCGTTCAGAATGTAGCCGGCCAGTAATTGTAAATCGTTGTCATCCGCAGTGGCACCACGCAACAGGTCCAGCTTGCTCTGGCTGACTTGCAGATGGGTCATTAGCTGATGCACCCTCAACTGCATGTCCTCAAAAATGGTGTCATACATTGGGACTGAGCCACTCGGTGCCCTTGACAAAGTGTCTGGAATGTACAGTATCTTCCCAGGAATGTATTTTACAAACATGTCATAACGTCTCTCTCTCTGAGAGGACCGTTTGGAAGACCCCCCCCCCCATCTACTTTCTCAACAATCCTCTGGAAGAAGTCCTTTCATTCAAGCTTCTGGTCTCATTATCTGCTGGACCAGTTTGTGATTTTATGAAGAGAGTGAAGAAGCTTCTGCTTGCCAGTCTGAGGGATAACAGATGGTACAGCAGAGGGTGGAGTCATCAGCAAAGAGTCATCATAAAATTAAAATAAAATAAAAATTCAAGCTTCTGGGTCTCACTATCTGCCATGATCTTTCCTGGGAAAGCCACATTTCTAACCTAGCCCCCAAAGGCAGTAGCCAACTGGGCATCCTCCGTCGTGGAAAGTCCCTCCTCGGCCCACCTGAGCTCCTGACCACATACAAAGCTTTCGTCTACAGCCTGATGAAGTACTGCTTTCCCCTCTGGGCTGGTGATCCTGCCTCTCACCTTTCTCGGCTTCATGCTGTGGAAACCAAGGCATTTCGGATCATTGGTATCTTCCGCAATGAGGCTGAGTCTTTGGGCCTCTCCCTCTCACCACAGGCAGGTAAGTGGTCTTTCTGTCTTCTACCGTCTCCTCTCCGTCTCGCCCCCCCCCCCCCTTGCTCTGTCTGTGATTTGTCCCCACCATATTTCCGCAGGGCGCTCAAGGTCCGCCAACAACCTGCTTCTGGTAAAACTACCAAAATCAGGAATCACTGCTTCCCTTCACTCTTTCATTCCTCTGTTTCCCCCACCTTTGAAATAAACTCCTTCACTTTGTTCAATCCCATTCTTCCCTCCAGGCCTTCAAAACAGCTGTTCACCACCACCTCTTCTCGTCTCCTCCAAATCCTCGATCTTTTCTACCCCCGTTAATCGACCCCAAACCACCTCCTTCAAATTCCCTGCTTTCCTTCCTGAAAGTCCCCATCTTGTGTTCCCCATGTTCCCCCCATCCCTCTCCTCCCTTCCACAGATCTCTATGTTCTGTTCCCCACTGTTTCGTCCTTCCCACTCCCACCCCTCTTGTCTCATGCCCCCTTGCTGTGTGATGTGTGTTGGCTTTCATACGAGCCTCGACAAGGTATACAAAAAAAACAAAAAAACCGCATAAGTTGAAGTGGCACCAACTGAACATATCTAGTAGCAACACCCACAACAATTAGTATAGATTTATATTAATATTTTGTCATGTTAGCAAATCACACAAAACGGAAATGGCAAACTGCGTATG
>CM068952.1:44137735-44150501 GCA_035128595.1 Eptatretus atami
GGCGCAAGTGGCGCGTTTCCTTTCACCCATTTCTGGACTAATTATAATCGATCGGGTTTCGCCCCGTGCACACGATAGCAGAATCTGGCAAACGTGAGCTTGGCCACGTGCGTAATGGCGCATCCACGTGCACTGCACGGAACGTGCTCAAGGCAGATCCATGCACCGCTCGCGCACTTTGTTATCGTATAGAGCAGGGCACAAATGGACACGTCTTACTGTCTGTTCATGGGTTCGCCATAACATCGTACCTTCGGTCCTCGCGGACGGCAACGTCCCTCGCCTCTATGGCAGTGAAGCTGCGATCTGGCAGGGGCATGTTGTACAGCTTGGGCCACGTTGGCGCACACAAGAGCGGCACCGTTGGCAGCGCTAGTTGGGGGCGCCGCGAGCGGGCATGCAGACTGGACTGCCCTCGGCCGGTCATCAGGGCATGGCCGGGGGTTCTTGCAAGGCGATTCATGGTGCGGAGTTTCGGTGTGCGCGATTCGTCTCATGTCGTGGGGTCGGAGCGAGACTGTCCCACAGCTTGGAGTCCCCTGCCGGAAATGGAGTGTTGCAGTTTCCAGCCATCGTGACCAGGTCGCGCAAGGGGTCGGGCCAATCAGAGCGCCTGATTCGGGAGACGACACCGAGTTTCGGGGTGGCCCCCCACCCGCACTGCGGGCCTATAAAGGTCTGAGCGGACTCCTCCTTCTCTCTCTCTCTGCTGTACTCTGCCGCTAAACCTGGACCTCGGACTCCGCCTTCTGTCATCATCACTGGGCTCCTCCTCCTCCTCTTCTCCACCCACATGACACTGACTCCACCCTCCAACTCAAGCCCCTCCTTCATGCCCACGGTCTTGACGCAAGCTGCCCGAGCGACAGACGACGCGCCACTGTCAATTGGGGTACCACGCCACGGAGCACTCTCCCAAACATATTGGTGGCGCGTTCGGGACTGCGTATCAATTATACAAAGGTACCGAGAGACTGTAGCCTCAACTCCTCTCCTGTCTTGCTTCAATCCCTCTTCATCGGGTTTTTCTGTGTCTGTGTGTGTGTGTCGTGTGTGTGTCCTGGCGCCTGTCTATGTAAGTAAGCCTGCAGAAGATCGTTATTATTATTTTCGGGTTAGGTCTGCTCTGTGTCCGCTTTTATAAGTTGCTTGTTATTGCTGCACCCCACCTCTCTCTCTCTCTCTCCTATCTCTGCACACACACCACCATAAAAATCTTGATCGTGCCACAAACCTTTCCTCGCCCCATTGTAAATAAATTATTATTAGAAATGTTTCTCTGCTCGTTTTGTCTTTTCTTCCATTGATCCAGCATGGTCCGAATCCTAGCTTAGCCGGGACTTTATTCCTAACAATCCGTTCCTTTTAGCCGGTACGTCCTTGGCAGTGTCGCTCGGCTGCATCCGATCCAGTAAAGTGATCCGATCCGGTAGAGTGATCCGGTTCGGCCAAGGCATACCGAGGGCGTGTTCCCCGGTAATTAAATCACGTGGTTATTTTTAGGTAACCGGATGAACTAGACGGAGGACCCGAAGTCACGTGGTTGAGTTATTGGCATCCACGGTCGGTTAAGCGACCCGCCGCGTCACGGAATTATCCGTGTGTGATGGCCTACAATTCCAGGGAGTCTGGTGGGAGCCAAGATAGCTCCCCCCACCCACCACCCAGTTGTCTTTCACCCGACCCCGGCCCGCAACAGTATGTTACACCTTCCATTTTCTGCGTCTAGCATAATTGAAGAATATTTTGTTTGAATTTACAAATTATACTACAAATAGAAATTCTGAGGGTTCCTCTTTTTTTTCTTTTATTTTGTATACCTTCAAGGGGGGCATGAGGCAAGAGGGGTGGAGTGGAAGGACAAAACAGTGGGGAACAGAGACATTAGGACGAGGAGATCTGTGGAGGAGAGGGATGGGGTGGGAACATGGGGAATACAAGATGGACATTACAGGGACTTTCAGGAAGGAAAGCAGAGAATTTGAAGGAGGTGGGCTTGGGGTGGATTAACGGGTAGAAAAGATCGAGGATTTGGATGGGGGAACGATAAGTGGTGGTGGTGAACAGCTTGTTTTGAAGGCCTGGAGGGAAGAATGACATTGAATAGAGTGAGGGAGTTTATTCCAAAGGTGGGAAAAAAGAGGAATGAAAGAGTGAAGGTGAGCAGTGATTCGTGATTTTGGTAGTTTTACCAGAAGGGGGTTGTTGGCGGACCTTGAGCACCCTGCGGAAATGTGGTACGGACAAATCGCAGAGAGAGCAGGGGGAGCAAGTTTCTTTGAAAGAATTCCCAGGATGAGTTGATGTTGGAGAAAGTAGCGATAGGAGAGCCAGTCTATAAGTTTGAATGGCTGCTTGGAGACCCTGCCAGTCGGCTTTGAGTGAAATGCCAGACTCGACGGCGGTGAGGTGGTTCTTCTGATGATAGCCAGGGAGATGTCACTTTGACAAGACGTGGTCAGAAGAACCGATTGGAGTGGAGGAAGAACAGCAGATATTTGTCAGGGAAATTTGTCAAAATCAGATCCAGAAGAGATGGAGTACGCATTGGTTGAGATCGGGTCGGGAAGTTGACCGATTGAGTCAGTCCCAATGAGTCGCAGAAAGCTTTTGCTGAAGTGCCATGACAGGTGAGAGAGGTACCCACACCAAGCCAACTGGCATGATGACAATTGAAGTCACACACATATGAGGAAGAGAGAGTTTGGATGAGAAGTATAGAAGTTTGGTCCATGTTTTCGGATAGTGAGGTGTAAGATGGAGTTATCACTGTTTGGTGGACGGTGCAGTACACATATAAACATGAGGTGGGAGTGGAGGGGAAGCCGTAGCCAGAGAGATTCCTGGGGGTGTGGGGGAGTGAGGGCAGTGCATGGAGAGTGAGGAATAGAGTCCTTGATGAAGAGAGCAACTCCTCCACCAGGACGAGGCTCAGGTCTGTCATACGGAGGAGGAAGTAACCAGGGAGAGATGCTTGGGAGTCAGAGACGTCTTGAGGGAGGAAAGTTTCTGTTAGGCAGATTATGTCTGGTTTGTCAGTGGCAACCTGTATGGAAAGATCTGAAAGGTTTGAGCGAAGGCCCCGGATATTTGAGGTCCACACTGTTAATGAAGAGGGAGGGAGGAGGCTTTGGGTGCAGGGGGTGGGAGGGAGGGGGAGGGTAGGATAAGGGAGGAGGGGGAGGTAAGGAGGGTTGTTGAAAGGGTGTGGGGGATTGCAGAATAGCTAAGGGAGGGGGCGCGATGAGGAGGAAGAAAAGGCTCTGTGGTGCTGGGGGAGAGGGGGGGCATGAAGAGCAGGCAGAAGTCAGTTGAGGTCTTTGAGGAGGTGGAATGATGAGATGGAGGAGAGTTTTGTGAAGCAGGCAGTTTGTGGATGAGGGGGGGGGCAACTTTGAGAAGGGTGAGTGAGGGGTGAATGGTGGGAGAAGGGTGAGTGGGAGAGTTGAGGGAGAAAGGTGAGGGGGGAGTTTTTGAGATAGGTGAGATGGAGGCTTGGAGGGAGAAGAGTGGTGATGGTTGCTTTGAGATGGAGGGGTGAAGAGGGTGAGTTGGCATTGAAGTTGGAAAAAAGTAATGGTTTATGGAAAGTGAACACTCATAGCAAACTGGGTATTTTTTTAAATTTAAGGTTAGAATGCGATTAACACGTTTCTGAGGATTCAATAAAGGTAAATTCAGAGAATGGAGAGAAGAAACATTTTAACAGTTTGGATTTTTTTTGGCAAGGTATGAAGGAAGGTCGAAATGAGAGCAGTCTGTTGAAATAGAAGAAGGTAGTGAATTATGATACAGTAAGAGAACCACATGTGTGAAAGAGGAAATGAAGCATTATAAGAGATCGTTTTTATTATATTATTTTTATTATTATTATCATTATTATTATTATTATTATTATTGTTGTTGTTTGAGAGAGTTTCATCAGATTATGTAATGGAAGTGTTTGTCGAAAAATCGTGAAGGTATGGTGAATTTGGATCGGTAAACGCAGGGGTTGGAAACAGATCACGGTGGTTATGGGAGAAGCACTTGGCTATGGGAGGTGTTATCGTCAAAAGTGAATTTATTTATTTTAATAAGGATTGCGTAACATTCGGAAAAGGGAAGGTTGAAGTAAAATCGTGGAGGAAGTATGGTGAATTTGTAAACTATAAACGCAGAGTGAAGCAGCTGGGTCGATGAAAAGTACCAGGAAGAGTGGAGAAGACACGTGGTTACAGGAGGTGTATAGATCGAAAGGATACAAGGAAGATTATTGATTTTTGATGTATTTTGAAGAACAGGTAAGATTCTGGAATGGAAGGTTGTAGGAAGAAAATTGTGAAGGTGATGGCGAGAGAGGGTCAGCTCAAGTAGAATAAAGATGGTGCGCCAGCAGAAGGAAGAAGAAGAAGAAAGAAAGAAGAAGAAGACGAAGAAGGATCGGGACTCGTGAGTATGCAGAGGAGAAAGGTTTTTTTTGGGGGGGGGTTAAGACAAGGAACAGAGTGTTTAGTTGGGAGGGATGGGGGACGTTGGGAAAGTGGGGAAAATAGGAATTGAAGGTAATGAGAAGAGAATACAAATACACCGATCGTCACACCGATAGGGAAGGATGGGTAGGCCTCAAGGAACCCGCTAAGACAAGGTCGACGAAAACTCACAAATAGCACGATTTTTGAAACAAAACCGAACTCGGAACACACAGAAACATGTAGGTGAGAAAATATACAGTTAAAACGGGACAAATAACGACCGGAAACTTAACTTTGAGAAAGTCGGCAAAGAGCCCTGAGAGAGACCTGCCGACGCTCCAAACTCAGAACCGGAAGCAACTTTAAATTCCTCATACCCCCAAACCCTGGGTCTAGCCTCAAAATCATCTTCCTGTGGCAAGTAATAACCAGGTTATGGCTCTCTTGGTGTTTTCCTGATATTCACGAATTGCGACGGTGGCCATCTTGGATTCTGAGTTTCCTCAAGTGGGATTGTTTGGGTATTTTACACCAAAGTGTGAGATGGACATCAAAGCAACTTTCCTGAAAATAATCAGCTTTCAACATTTTTTTTTTCTCGGTTTTAAACTCATGCTCCTGCTTGGGGTGAAAACATAGCCTCTGTCCACCTTCAGTGACGGGGCTAATTATTGTGTTCTGGAGGATTTCTGTCCATTTGACATTCACAAATTTTATGGAAGACCCAGTAAAAAGAGCCTTTATTCCTTCGAATGCATTTAGGTTTTGGCAGTTTGTTCCTAGCTTGGGGGATTCAATACTGTGTGATTTGAGATTCATTTTGTACATAATAGTGTGGATATATCGATATTAATTTATATTTTGCTTCATATTGTTGCTGTATGAGATTATAGCATCCATTTGTTTTATTTTCTGTATCGTTTTTTGTCTGAATATTACGATGCAAAAATTAAAAGATAGTAAATGTGGAATGCAGGGAATTACAATTCTTGTTGCTAACTTTCTCCTGGATGTTGCTCAATGCGAGACTAAATCTCACACATTATATGGCGACTCTGTGCACCACACTGACTTCATCGTTAGGATGAGTTTTTCTTTAAAACATCAAGGGCTCATGGAAGAGTGTAAGTGACAGAGAATATGCAACTGATACTGCGCAGTGGACAAACAGTTGAACACAATAGGACAAGAGAATGAAATGAACAAGGAAAAGAGGCGAGAAAGTAGGGGAAGGAAATACAGTAATTTGCAAGTACAGAGTCTAATAGTGTCAGTGAGGGTATAAACATTGGTGTTACAGACGAGGAGTGACATGAGATGGCAGTGCGGCCACCTTCTTTGAAATGAACCCCTGGAGGGAAGAGTGGGATAGAACGGGCCTGCATTAGGCCAGTTCCACTAACCCACAAACCTAACCCCAAAACCTCGTACAAAAAAAAACAAAGAGCGAGGAACAAGAGGTGGCGGTGCTGGCAGTCAGCCTAGATTTTGGAAGTTTAACGCAGGAGGCGCGTTGCTGGAAGAACTTTATGAAAGCACTGGGAGAGGTTGAGAGGAGGGGCGGCACAACCACTGACAATTTATCACGTGTGGAAAATATTTGCTTCGGCCAATGGCACAGTTTTTGTTGGCAAGTGCAACCACAAATGTTCATACAGCAGTCATTGATGATGAATCATAGATGATGGAGTCGTATATGTCAAGAGTCATAGAACAATTAGCAATCGATGTGACATCCTTGCGAGGTCCCAGAAGTCTATCGCCAGCGACAGAGGCTAAATTCAAATTCCTGCACACACTCAGTCAAGTATTCCTCCATCATGAGTGACAAACCGCATCCAGGAATTGTAACCCAATCAAATAAACTGTTTCAGTAGAACCAAACGCTGTAGAGATGGCAGGTGCAGCAAGACAAGAGCAGTTCAACCATCCAGGGCTAGAGCTGACCCGGGAGAGAGATGGACGCGGAAATTGGATCAATCTTGAATCCTGAGCAGGTTTTCACTATGACATGGCTCAAGGAGCACAGCAAGGGGAAGGCCATGCCAGAACCAAGATTATTGGTTGCACTATGTTTCATCAAATAAACCATGGCATTCAATTACCTTGTCCTGAGTTCACCAGCCTACAGTATATACATTGATTTAAAAATCTCCCAGACTGCGCAGCGTCGGTGGAGGTGAAAAATTGTATATTCATTGTGAGATTCCCGAAAGTTAACTTTTGTGTGTCTTTTTTATTTGTGTCATCTGTGTTCTGTTTAATTTCTCTGTGCAGAGATTGAGGAAAATGGGAAATATTTTTACCATAAATTATTTATCAGATGATAAGGTTTAAATTCTCTTTGTGATTCATGTTTTTTTTGGGGGGGGGGGATCAACAATTATTTTAATTCCGTGCCTGTGTGGTATGACTATACCATTCAAAATACCTTTTTAAAAACCAGCAAATGCAAAGTGAAGAGTAATTAAATAAAATATCCATTTTTTCATAGATATATTCATACGTTATGTTCTATACACTAACACCCTTCTTACAATGAAATCCGAACGCAACAACATCCATCTCACCATTCCAACATCAGCGTAGGGTCATTCAAAGGTTGCTGTATGTCGCCTCTACCAGCCCTCAACGCATCACTTCAACTCGTTTGAATTTCTTATTAGCAATCATGTGAATTCCTCCATCACAGTTCTCTGAATGTGATTACACTTGAACTTACACTTTGGGGAGGACTAAGAGTTCATAGAGAAACCTACATTGTAACAACAACTATGATTCACTTTTGTATAAGAACATTAGTTTGGAAAATGCAAGCTTTAAATTCATGCTTAATTAGGAATTTTAAAAAAATGTATTTAATATGTATGAAACCGTTAAGTGGTCTCATAGTGTCCTTCGGGTATGACCAATGACTACTTTTATAGTATGTTGGGGGAGGGGAAGGGTAAGAGGGGCAAGGCATGATGCATAATACACGTGTGGGTGTGAAGGTTAAAATGTTCTCCATTTTTCCTTGTCTTTTAGGAACGAGGTGAGTTATTGCCGCACACGCCTGAACAAATCCAAATTTATGCCAATTTCATGTTCAGGCCTGGCCAATGGTTTGTGAAAGAAATGGACCGAACATTTCCCCTTGGCCGCTGTCACAAATTCTTTATGAAGCTGGCTTAGATGGTGCATTGGTACAATGCAATTGTTCATGCTTTTATGCCTGCAATTCGACATGGAAACCAATTGCTTGTTCATATAATGACTATGTAATGTTGTGGTGAGGTGTGATGTTTTATGCTGAAAATTGTCAAGTAAAAAAAAATTTGACAAGTTCTAATATGTCATTAGGCCGTTAAGCTTTGTGTTAATGATTCTCAGATTTTGGAAGATTTCTGCGTTATTTCTGGATATCATATAATAAATAACTATAAATAAATGTGGAATAATATTGTTGCCTTTTGCCTCTGGATACACTTGTGATGGCCAGGGATATTAAATCGTCGAGTAATTACAAGTAGTTTTGTCGAGGGCTTTCGCAAAGTTTCTGCTCTGAGTATATTGTGAATGGGGGAAAACAGAACAAGAGGGATAAAGGAGAAGAAAACCCAGTCAACATTGCTTAGGCCTAGGTCACATTTGCCACGGTGGCCGTGGGGTCTCCAAAATCTACGACCACTAGCAATTATACGGCGGCCGCTAATTACACGGTCACAAATGTAGCAAGTCAACATATGTTTTATTTTCGGGGAGCCGGCCGGCTTATTTATAAGTTGTGGAGACAGCGAAACGTGGGGGTGACCGTATCGGTCTTTGATTTGATGTCGCACGGTGGACGCTTAGGGTGTTCCTGCCAGGCAGCATAGAATTTTCAAGGCAGACGTAAGGTGCCCCAATGAGCAGACCGCAGGGGGGGCCCTAAGGCGAACGTGCCGGCCAGTCGGACGGATACGATGTGGGTTCTTTTTTTTTTTCTTTTTTTTTTTTACCAGTTCCTTTTTGTTCGGCTTGATTCCGAATTGCTACGGCGCAAGGGTAGAAATGAAAAAAAGTTAATAACTCCGCGTATAATTCCATGGCGACCTTACGGCCTGTAAATATAGCCAAACGCGTAGGGCACCCTGAGGCCACCTCAGAAAACTCTGCGGCCGCCGCACGTTCCTAATTCAGAGGGCGTACGGCCACCGTATCCTCGCGTAGAGCAAATGTGACTTAGGCCTAGCCGTGTACAGCGCCATGCTGGAGTTGCTGGTGTGTATCGCTTACGCTTTATCTGTTTAAAAAAAACGTAAGTTTATACTTCACCTCCGCTACCACTGAGTCTGGATATTTATTGATTAAACTACGTTAGGGCTTTTGTGACAGGCCACCACACAAGACAGTGGGGATTAATTGTGGCCAGTAATGATGTAACGAGTCTTATATTTCTGTCTCCTTAAATATATGGCCGCCTAACAGTGAAGGAATTGCATTCAAAAAATTATGAGTAAAACACCGCCGAGATGTATTTTTGATTTGGTGACTCGATGGCGATTGATTTGAAACGTCCAGCTGATTTGTATGTGTTGCTTTCTGGGTCTTTCGAGTCATGCATTTTAACTTGCGTTGACATTTAATCTTTATATGAGGCTTTTATCTCAGGGAGGAGAAGAACCAGCTTGATGTCCTTTTAACCGTATGACAAAAGGTTGAACCAGTATTTTTTTTTCCAGCAGTCGTGCATATACGGAAGATTGCTCAAAATTAGTGAATATAAGAGGTGAAAGTACCACTTAGCCACAGCTAGATAAACAATGCAAAAATGAAATTATATACATATCAACAATGCAAAATGACCTTCATTGATGACACACCTAAAAGCAGCATTGAGTTTTATTGAAAAAAATGGAGATGCAGATTCAACCAGAATGTAATTGCAATGTACACAACAAAGTATAGCCTCAATTATTCCTAAGGCCTAAGCTAGGGAAGCTTGTTGGCCCAAGTGCTTTCATGAACCAGCTGGTCAGCCTGATAATTCCTATTGAAGACAATTTGGGCAGGGATTTGGAAGTTTTTCAGAGTACCGGCACTGAACTCATCTATACTCTTTGGTAAAATTGTGACATCATTAACGATTCACACAGCTCATGAGCGGACAGGAAAACTCAGCGTTGATGTTCTTTCAAAGGACGGTCACTCATTGACACAAACGAGCCTGCCTGTGTTCAGCAGCAACATCCGACAATTTATCGTTTGGTGAAGAATCAAAGCCAGGACTATACACAAAAGCAAGTGCGCTGCACTTCTGTAACCACCATCGAACCAATTGTAATCGCAAATACACAATACATTTGTACTCTAAGCGCAATTGCAAATGCAATAGCAAATGTTAGATGCTCTCCATGAGCGCTTAATTCTGTTTAAAAGACATTGCAAGAGGAAATGCATATGTGACCTTTACACGCAAAATTTGTCTGTTGTGCATTTGTTTTTTTTTCCTGTAATGGATTGCAATCTCCTTTCATGAGTATGAAAAACAAGAAGTTTGATCATCATTGTGATGATGGAAGTTTGCAGGATTTACTGTCGGGTAGTGGGTGACTCAGGTGAACATGCTGCAGGCGGGTGGATGAGAAACGGGCCTGAGGGGCATTATTATTTCAGTCACGCCAGTGAAGGGTGTTACACTTGACAAACAATGGTTAATAACCTCTATGAATTTTTTTAAGGTAACACTAGTGTCGGTCACTGTAACTTGAATAAATGAGTTTACAGTCATTATCCATGTTGTTCATGTGATCATGCAATATAAACAATATAAACATATGGAATGCATTTTGATGATACCAAAACACATTAAAAAGGCGACACTTTTTTTTAATATTTCATCTAAAGTGCAGGTCGTGCAACATACTCACCTGCTCTTCCCTCAATATTATTGAAATTTCCTGCATTGAGGTGAACTCAAATTCCTGTTGCTTCATTTCACAGGCAGGTCGGTGGCCTCTCCAGGATGCAAGTTTGTTCTTCCAGTCATCCCTTCCTGCGTTAAAACTTTCAACAATACAAGTCTTTCAGCCACTCCACTTTTATGCCTCTTTTCTCCTGTTTGTGGAACCACCTTCTGAACTGTTCTTTCCCACTTTTCATTCCAATAGCTTGAAGCAGGTGGTGCACACATCGTCTCATGTCATCCCATACCACCACACAAAAATTTTCTACGCCATTTAAACAATTTCTAGACCAACCCACTTCGGTGCTGATTTACTCTGATTCCTAATCTCCTCTCTGTCTCTGCCAGCCATCGTATATTATACCAATAGAAAAATACCAATTCCTCATACATTCCTGCTTTTTCACCCCCTTTTCTGTTCAACTTATTTCACTTTTCCCATGTGTTCTTCTCTTCTGTTATGTCGCGGGTCATTCGAGTGTTCCACACTTCCACAAGCCTTGATTTTGTACACAAAACAACAACGATAAGGTTTTCTTCCTTGTTAACACATGGTTGTGGTTGTGCTGTTAAAGAGGGTTTATGACCTTTTTGTTTTGTTAATATATTAATGTTTTCAATTTCCTGTTACTTGCACAGACCTCTTTTCCTATTGCTCTTTCATGTAACAAAACATTTGGCTGTCTGTTGGGCATTCCTGCATTGATAACCGATGGAATCAGCGTTTCAAATCGCCATACTCGTATTCCGTCGTATTGTTATTTGCCCTAATTTTTTAACTAGAGTCGATTCAAAAAACGAATTGACGTGGAATTGATTTTCCATCTGAAGCAGTGGGCTGGCTTTGTCAAAAAAAGGCTTACAAAGCCAATGTAGGCTGAGTGATTCTGTGGGTATCAAACACTGCTTTTAGCAGTGGACAGTTCTCTCTCTCTGTTCTCTCTCTCTCTCTCTCTCTCTCTCTCTCTCTCTCTCTCTCTCTCTCTCTCTCTCTCCTCCTCTCTCTCTTCTCGTCTTCTCTCTCTCTCTTTCCACTCTGCAACAAAAGCTTGAAGTTCAATTTTACTGCAATATCTTATTCTAATATGTTATCCAGCACAAAATGCAAATAGGTGGACATTGGCTCAAACCGATTTTTCTGTGATTTTTCCAAGACTTTATCACACACACATACAGAGAATTCCTTGTGCGGTGGGGAAGGGTGAGGGGGTATTTTTGTGCTTCTTGACCTAGACCCGGGTACCGCCCAGCACATATTCATCTGCCAGAGATTTGGGATGTATCTTTCTATGTGCAGACATAATATCAGCTCAATGTATTTGATGAAGTAGTAGATTGTGCACGGAGCTTTTAATGGTGATTAGTGAATTGTTGATGCATTCTGCAAGCAGCCTAAATAAATCAAGTAAATTAAGAATGAGTGAAGCATAATGAGCCTCTTTATTTAACAGTTTACAGGTGTAATTTTTCATGGACAAAAATTTAAAAAGATTATAAAATAACGATTGTTTACACTCTATTGGGTTGCTCTGCAACCTCTTCTTGGCAGTGCAGGTTATTACTAGTATTTTAGTGGAAGGTGTAATTTCGCCACCAGGGAAATGCAGAAACAGAACAGAATATAAAATTAGTTTCTTGAGAATGTTTTTGATATTTTTTTTTTTTTGGTATCATCTCAATTGATGATTTACTACAGAGGGCCTTGTGCTTGCATTCGACTTGCTGGGACAAAGCGATCATTTCACTTGCTCAGGGACAAAGAGATACTTAAAAGATATGTAACAACAACGAGCTGTCACATTTTTTTTCAGTGATGTATAATCGCATCATTACATCCCCTCAACAATTAAGGTTTTAAAGTAATGCGTAAATTGTAGTGGTCCATATCTTTGTTCATCAATTCCCATTTGTATGTCACATACATTGTACGTGACTCATGACATTGAAGGTGTATGCCAGTGCATAGTCCAGTTGTTTGATGAAAACCAGTCATTATAGAACAGACGTTAAAATCACGGATACTCAAATAAACATTGACTTCATTGTTTGTCATATTAAATGCTTATGGCAAGTGTCCATGTCATTTCATAGCCTTACAGATCGATATGACTCCCCCAGAAATACTGTATAGTGCTGTAAATAGCAGATAAACCGATAGAAGGCAGATCCATGCACCGCTCGCGACACTTTGTTATCGTATAGAGCAGGGCACAAATGGACACGTCTTACTGTCTGTTCATGGGTTCGCCATAACATCGTACCTTCGGTCCTCGCGGACGGCAAACGTCCCCTCGCCTCTATGGCCAGTGAAGCTGCGATCTGGCAGGGGCATGTTGTACAGCTTGGGCCACGTTGGCGCACACAGAGCGGGCACGTTGGCCAGCGC
>CM068952.1:44150526-44169793 GCA_035128595.1 Eptatretus atami
TGGTTGGGGGCGCCGCGAGCGGCATGCAAGACTGGCTGCCCTCGGCCGGTCATCAGGGCATGGCCCGGGGGTTCTTGCAAGGCGATTCATGGTGCGGAGTTTCGGTGTGCGCGATTCGTCTCATGTCGTGGGGTCGGAGCGAGACTGTCCCACAGCTTGGAGTCACACCTGCCGGAAATGGAGTGTTGCAGTTTCCAGCCATCGTGACCAGGTCGCGCAAGGGTCGGGGCCAATCAGAGCGCCTGATTCGGGAACGACACCGAGTTTCGGGGTGGCCCCCCACCCCGCACTGCGGGCCTATAAAGTTCTGAGCGGACTCCTCTTCTCTCTCTCTCTGCTTACTCTGCCGCTAAACCTGGACCTCGACTCCGCCTTCTGTCATCATCACTGGGCTCCTCCTCCTCCTCTTCTCCACCCACATGACACTGACTCCACCCTCCAACTCAAGCCCTCCTTCATGCCCACGGTCTTGACGCAAGCTGCCCGAAGCGACAGACGACGCGCCACCTGTCAATTGGGGTACCACGCCACGGAGCACTCTCCCAAACATATTGGTGGCGCGTTCGGGGACTGCGTATCAATTATACAAAGGTACCGAGAGACTGTAGCCTCAACTCCTCTCCTGTCTTGCTTCAATCCCTCTTCATCGGGTTTTTCTGTGTCTGTGTGTGTGTGTGCGTGTGTGTGTCCTGGCGCCTGTCTATGTAAGTAAGCCTGCAGAAGATCGTTATTATTATTTTCGGGTTAGGTCTGCTCTGTGTCCGCTTTTATAAGTTGCTTGTTATTGCTGCACCCCACCTCTCTCTCCTCTCTCCTATCTCTGCACACACACCACCATAAAAATCTTGATCGTGCCACAAACCTTTCCTCGCCCCATTGTAAATAAATTATTATTAGAAATGTTCTCTGCTCGTTTTGTCTTTCTTCCATTGATCCAGCATGGTCCGAATCCTAGCTTAGCCGGGACTTTATTCCTAACAATCCGTTCCTTTTAGCCGGTACGTCCTTGGCAGTGTCGCTCGGCTGCATCCGATCCAGTAAAGTGATCCGATCCGGTAGAGTGATCCGGTTCGGCCAAGGCATACCGAGGGCGTGTTCCCCGGTAATTAAATCACGTGGTTATTTTAGGTAACCGGATGAACTAGACGGAGGACCCGAAGTCACGTGGTTGAGTTATTGGCATCCACGGTCGGTTAAGCGCCCGCCGCGTCACGGAATTATCCGTGTGTGATGGCCTACAATTCCAGGGAGTCTGGTGGGAGCCAAGATAGCTCCCCCCACCCACCACCCAGTTGTCTTCTCACCCGACCCCCGGCCCGCAACAGTATGTTACACTTCCATTTTCTGCGTCTAGCATAAATTGAAGAATATTTTGTTTGAATTTACAAATTATACTACAAATAGAAATTCTGAGGGTTCCTCTTTTTTTTCTTTTATTTTGTATACCTTCAAGGGGGGCATGAGGCAAGAGGGGTGGAGTGGAAGGACAAAACAGTGGGGAACAGAGACATTAGGACGAGGAGATCTGTGGAGGAGAGGGATGGGGTGGGAACATGGGGAATACAAGATGGACATTACAGGGACTTTCAGGAAGGAAAGCAGAGAATTTGAAGGAGGTGGGCTTGGGGTGGATTAACGGGTAGAAAAGATCGAGGATTTGGATGGGGGACGATAAGTGGTGGTGGTGAACAGCTGTTTTGAAGGCCTGGAGGGAAGAATGACATTGAATAGAGTGAGGGAGTTTATTCCAAAGGTGGGAAAAAAGAGGAATGAAAGAGTGAAGGTGAGCAGTGATTCGTGATTTTGGTAGTTTTACCAGAAGGGGGTTGTTGGCGGACCTTGAGCACCCTGCGGAAATGTGGTACGGACAAATCGCAGAGAGAGCAGGGGGAGCAAGTTTCTTTGAAAGAATTCCCAGGATGAGTTGATGTTGAGAGAAAGTAGCGATAGGAGAGCAGTCTATAAGTTTGAATGGCTGCTTGGAGACCCTGCCAGTCGGCTTTGAGTGAAATGCCAGACTCGACGGCGGTGAGGTGGTTCTCTGATGATAGCCAGGGAGATGTCACTTTGACAGACGTGGTCAGAAGAACCGATTGGAGTGGAGGAAGAACAGCAGATATTTGTCAGGGAAATTTGTCAAAATCAGATCCAGAAGAGATGGAGTACCATTGGTTGAGATCCGGGTCGGGAAGTTGACCGATTGAGTCAGTCCCAATGAGTCGCAGAAAGCTTTTGCTGAAGTGCCATGACAGGTGAGAGAGGTACCCACACCAAGCCAACTGGCATGATGACAATTGAAGTCACCACATATGAGGAAGAGAGAGTTTGGATGAGAAGTATAGAAGTTGGTCCATGTTTTCGGATAGTGAGGGTGTAGATGGAGTTATCACTGTTTGGTGGACGGTGCAGTACACATATAAACATGAGGTGGGAGTGGAGGGGAAGCCGTAGCCAGAGAGATTCCTGGGGGTGTGGGGGAGTGAGGGCAGTGCATGGAGAGTGAGGAATAGAGTCCTTGATGAAGAGAGCAACTCCTCCACCAGGACGAGGCTCAGGTCTGTCATACGGAGGAGGAAGTAACCAGGGAGAGATGCTTGGGAGTCAGAGGACGTCTTGAGGGAGGAAAGTTTCTGTTAGGCAGATTATGTCTGGTTTGTCAGTGGCAACCTGTATGGAAAGATCTGAAAGGTTTGAGCGAAGGCCCCGGATATTTGAGGTCCACACTGTTAATGAAGAGGGAGGGAGGAGGCTTTGGGTGCAGGGGGTGGGAGGGAGGGGGAGGGTAGGATAAGGGAGGAGGGGGAGGTAAGGAGGGTTGTTGAAAGGGTGTGGGGGATTGCAGAATAGCTAAGGGAGGGGGCGCGATGAGGAGGAAGAAAAGGCTCTGTGGTGCTGGGGGAGAGGGGGGGCATGAAGAGCAGGCAGAAGTCAGTTGAGGTCTTTGAGGAGGTGGAATGATGAGATGGAGGAGAGTTTTGTGAAGCAGGCAGTTTGTGGATGAGGGGGGGGGCAACTTTGAGAAGGGTGAGTGAGGGGTGAATGGTGGGAGAAGGGTGAGTGGGAGAGTTGAGGGAGAAAGGTGAGGGGGGAGTTTTTGAGATAGGTGAGATGGAGGCTTGGAGGGAGAAGAGTGGTGATGGTTGCTTTGAGATGGAGGGGTGAAGAGGGTGAGTTGGCATTGAAGTTGGAAAAAAGTAATGGTTTATGGAAAGTGAACACTCATAGCAAACTGGGTATTTTTTTAAATTTAAGGTTAGAATGCGATTAACACGTTTCTGAGGATTCAATAAAGGTAAATTCAGAGAATGGAGAGAAGAAACATTTTAACAGTTTGGATTTTTTTTGGCAAGGTATGAAGGAAGGTCGAAATGAGAGCAGTCTGTTGAAATAGAAGAAGGTAGTGAATTATGATACAGTAAGAGAACCACATGTGTGAAAGAGGAAATGAAGCATTATAAGAGATCGTTTTTATTATATTATTTTTATTATTATTATCATTATTATTATTATTATTATTATTGTTGTTGTTTGAGAGAGTTTCATCAGATTATGTAATGGAAGTGTTTGTCGAAAAATCGTGAAGGTATGGTGAATTTGGATCGGTAAACGCAGGGGTTGGAAACAGATCACGGTGGTTATGGGAGAAGCACTTGGCTATGGGAGGTGTTATCGTCAAAAGTGAATTTATTTATTTTAATAAGGATTGCGTAACATTCGGAAAAGGGAAGGTTGAAGTAAAATCGTGGAGGAAGTATGGTGAATTTGTAAACTATAAACGCAGAGTGAAGCAGCTGGGTCGATGAAAAGTACCAGGAAGAGTGGAGAAGACACGTGGTTACAGGAGGTGTATAGATCGAAAGGATACAAGGAAGATTATTGATTTTTGATGTATTTTGAAGAACAGGTAAGATTCTGGAATGGAAGGTTGTAGGAAGAAAATTGTGAAGGTGATGGCGAGAGAGGGTCAGCTCAAGTAGAATAAAGATGGTGCGCCAGCAGAAGGAAGAAGAAGAAGAAAGAAAGAAGAAGAAGACGAAGAAGGATCGGGACTCGTGAGTATGCAGAGGAGAAAGGTTTTTTTTGGGGGGGGGTTAAGACAAGGAACAGAGTGTTTAGTTGGGAGGGATGGGGGACGTTGGGAAAGTGGGGAAAATAGGAATTGAAGGTAATGAGAAGAGAATACAAATACACCGATCGTCACACCGATAGGGAAGGATGGGTAGGCCTCAAGGAACCCGCTAAGACAAGGTCGACGAAAACTCACAAATAGCACGATTTTTGAAACAAAACCGAACTCGGAACACACAGAAACATGTAGGTGAGAAAATATACAGTTAAAACGGGACAAATAACGACCGGAAACTTAACTTTGAGAAAGTCGGCAAAGAGCCCTGAGAGAGACCTGCCGACGCTCCAAACTCAGAACCGGAAGCAACTTTAAATTCCTCATACCCCCAAACCCTGGGTCTAGCCTCAAAATCATCTTCCTGTGGCAAGTAATAACCAGGTTATGGCTCTCTTGGTGTTTTCCTGATATTCACGAATTGCGACGGTGGCCATCTTGGATTCTGAGTTTCCTCAAGTGGGATTGTTTGGGTATTTTACACCAAAGTGTGAGATGGACATCAAAGCAACTTTCCTGAAAATAATCAGCTTTCAACATTTTTTTTTTCTCGGTTTTAAACTCATGCTCCTGCTTGGGGTGAAAACATAGCCTCTGTCCACCTTCAGTGACGGGGCTAATTATTGTGTTCTGGAGGATTTCTGTCCATTTGACATTCACAAATTTTATGGAAGACCCAGTAAAAAGAGCCTTTATTCCTTCGATGCATTTAGGTTTTGGCAGTTTGTTCCTAGCTTGGGGGATTCAATACTGTGTGATTTGAGATTCATTTTGTACATAATAGTGTGGATATATCGATATTAATTTATATTTTGCTTCATATTGTTGCTGTATGAGATTATAGCATCCATTTGTTTTATTTTCTGTATCGTTTTTTGTCTGAATATTACGATGCAAAAATTAAAAGATAGTAAATGTGGAATGCAGGGAATTACAATTCTTGTTGCTAACTCTCCTGGATGTTGCTCATGGAGACTAAATCTCACACATTATTGCGCGACTCTGTGCACCACACTGACTTCATCGTTAGGAATGAGTTTTTCTTTAAACATCAAGGGCTCATGGAAGAGTGTAAGTGACAGAGAATATGCACTGATTATGCGCCAGTGGAACAACGTTGAACACAATAGGCAAGAGAATGAAATGAACAAGGAAAGAGGGAGAAAGTAGGGGAAGGAAATACAAGTAATTTGCAAGTCAGAGTTCTAAATAGTGTAGTGAGGGTATAAACATTGTGTGTACAGACGAGGGAGTGACATGAGATGGCAGTGCGCCACCTTCTTGGAAATGAACCCCTGGAGGAAGAGTGGGATAAGAACGGCCTGCATTAGAGCCAGTTCCACAACCAAAAACACAACACAAAACCTCGTACACCAAAAAAAACACGAGCGAGGAACAAGAGGTGGGCGGTGTGCAGTTCAGCCTAGATTTTGGAAGTTTACCAGGAGGGGTTGTGGAAGAACTTTATGAAAGCACTGGGAGAGGTGGAAGGAGGGGCGGCACAACCACTGACAATTTACACGTGTGGAGAAATATTTGCTTCGCCAATGGCACAGTTTTTGTGGCAAGTGGCAACCACAAATGTTCATACAGCAGTCATTGATGAGTGAATCATAGATGATGGAGTCGTATATGTCAAGAGTCATAGAACAATTAGGCAATCGATGTGACATCCTTGCGAGGGTGCCCAGGAAGTCTATCGCCAGCGACAGAGGCTAAATTTCACAATTCCTGCCAACTCAGTCAAGTATCCTCCATCATGATGACAACTCGCATCCAGGATTGTAACCGCAATCAAATAAACTGTTTCAGTAGAACCAAACGCTTGTAGAGATGCAGGTGCAGCAAGACAAGAGCCAGTTCAAACCATCCAGGGCTAGAGCTTGACCGGGAGAGATCGATGACGAGGAAATTGGGATCAATCTTGAATCCTGAGCAGGTTTTCACTATGACATGGCTCAAGGAGCACAGCAAGGGGAAAGGCATGGCCAGAACCAAGATTATTGGTCACTATGTTCATCAAATAAACCATGGCATTCATTACCTTGTCCTGAGTTCACCAGCCACAGTATATACATTGATTTAAAAATCTCCCAGACTGCGCAGGTCGAGTGGAGGTGAAAAATTGTAATATTCATTGTGAGATTCCCGAAAGTTAACTTTTGTTGTTTTTTCTATTTGTGTCATCTGTGTTCTGTTTAATTTCTCTGTGCAGAGAATTGAGGAAAATGGAAATATTTTTACCATAAATTATTTATCAGATGATAAGGGTATTAAATTCTCTTTTGATTCATGTTTTTTTTGGGGGGGGGGGATCAACAATTATTTTAATCCGTGCCTGTGTGTATGACTATACCATTCAAAATACCTTTTTAAAAACCAGCAAATGCAAAGTGAAGAGTATTAAACTAAAAATCCATTTTTATTCATAGTTAATATTCATACGTTATGTTTCTATACACTACCCCTTCTTACAATGAAATCCGAACTCGAACAACATCCATTCTCACCATTCCACACATCAGCGTAGGGTCATTCAAGTTGCTGTATGTCCCTCTACCAGCCCTCAAGCTATCACTTCAACTCGTTCTGAATTTACTATTAGCAATCAGGAATTCCTCATGCACAGTTCTCTGAATGTGATTACACTTGAACTTACACTTTGGGAGGATAGCAGGAGTTCATAGAGAAACCTACAATTGTAACAACAACTATGATCACTTTGTATAAGAACATTAGTTTGGAAAATGCAAGCTTTAAATCATGCTTAATTAGGAATTTTAAAAAATGATTTAATATGTATGAAACGCGTTAAGTGGTCTCAAGTGTCCTTGGGTATGACCAATGACTACTTTTATAGTATGTGGAGGGAGGGAAGGGTAAGAGGGGCAAGGCATGATGGCATATACAGTGTGGGTGAGTGAAGGTTAAAATTGTTCTCCATTTTTCCTTGTCTTTTAGGAACGAGGTGACGTTATTTGCCGGCACGCCTGAACATTCCAAATTTATTTTGCAATTTCATGTTCAGGCCTGGCCAATGGTTTGTGAAAGAAATGGGCGAACATTTCCCCTTGGCCCTGTCACAAATTCTTTATGAAGCTGGCTTTAGATGGTGCATTGGTACAATGCAATGTTCATGCTATTTATGCCTGCAATTCGACATGGAACCAATGCTTGTTATATATGACTATGTAATGTTCTGGTGAGGTGTGATGTTTTATGCTGAAAACGTTGTTCAAGTAAAAAAAAATATTGACAAGTTCTAATATTGTCATTAGGCGTTAAGCTTCTGTGTTAATGATTCAGATTTTGGAAGATTTCTGCGTTATTTCTGGATATCATAATAATTAAATAACTATAAATAAATGTGAATATATTGTTGCCTTTTGCCTCTGGATACACTTTGTGATGGCCAGGGATATTATAATCGTCGAGTAATTACAAGTAGTTTGTCGAGGGCTTTCGCAAAGTTTCTGCTCTGAGTATATGTGAATGGGCGGAAAACAGAACAAAAGAGGGAAAAGGAGAAGAAAACCCAGTCAACATTGCTTAGGCCTAGGTCACATTTGCCACGGCTGGCCGTGGGTCTCCAAAATCTACGCCACTAGCAATTATACGGCGGCCGCTATTACACGGTCACACAATGTAGCAAGTCAACATATGTTTTATTTTCGGGGAGCCGGCCGCTTATTTATAATGGTGGAGACCGAAAACGTGGGCGGTGACCTACGGTCTTTGATTTGATTGTCGCACGGTGACCTTAGGGTGTTCCTGCCGGCGGCATAGAATTTTCAAGGCAGACGTAAGGTGCCGCCGCAATGAGGACCGCAGGGGGGGCCCTAAGGCCGAACGTGCCGGCCAGTCGGACGGTACGATGGGTTCTTTTTTTTTCTTCTTTTTTTTTTTTACCAGTTCCTTTTGTTCGGCTTGTTCGAATTGCTACGGCGCACGGTAGAAATGCAAAAAAAGTTGTATAACTCCGCGTTATAATTCCATGGCGACCTTACGGCCTGTAAAATATAGCCAAACGGCGTAGGGCACGCCTAGGCCACTCAGAAACTCTCGGCGCCGCACGTTTCTCAATTCACGAGGGCCGTACGGCCCACCGTAATCCTCGCGGTAGAGGCAAATGTGACTTAGGCCTAGCCGTGTACAGCGCCTATGCTGGAGTTGCTGGTGTGTATCGCTTACAGCTTTATCTGTTTAAAAAAAACGTAAGTTTATACTTCACCTCCGCTTACCAATGAAGTCTGGATATTTATTGATTAAACTACGTTAGGGCTTTTGGTGACAGGCCACCACACAAGATCAGTGGGATTAATTGTGGCCAGTAATGATGTAACGAGTCTTATATTTCTTGTACTCTTAAATATATGGCCGCTAACAGTGAAGGAATGCCATTCAAAAAATTATGAGTAAAACACCCCGAGATGTATTTTTGATTGGTGACTGCGATGGCGATTTTGATTTTGAAACGTCCAGCTGATTTGTATGTGTTGCTTTGGGTCTTTCGGAGTCAATGCATTTTAACTTGCGTTGACATTTAATCTTATATGAGGCTTTTTATCTCAGGGAGGAACGACCAGCTTGATGTCCTTTTTAACCGTATGACAAAAGGTTGAACCAGTATTTTTTTTTACCAGCAGTCGTCCATATACGCGAAGATCTGCTCAAAATTAGTGAATATAAGAGGTGAAAGTACCACTTAGCCACAGAGATAAACATGCAAAAATGAAATTTAATAACATATCAACAATGCAAAATGACCTTATTGATGAACACCTAAAAGCACATTGAAGTTTTATTGAAAGAAAATGGAGATGCAGATTCAACCAGAATGTAATTGCAAAAATGTACTACAACAAAGTATAGCCCTCAATTATTCCAGACCTACAGCTAGGGAAAGCTTGTTGCCCAAAGTGCTTTCATGAACCAGCGGTCAGCCGATATTCCTATTGAAGACAATTGGGCAGGGGATTTGGAATTTGTTCAGAGTACCGGCACGAACTCATCTATACTCTTTGTAAAATTGTGACATCATTAACATTCACACAGCTCATGGTAGCGGGACAGGAATAACCAGCGTTGATGTTCTTCAAAGGACGGTACACTCATTGACACAACGACTCTGCCTGTATGTCAGCAGCAATCCCGACAATTTATCGTTGGTGAGAATCAAAGCCCAGGACTATAAACACAAAAGCACAGTGCGCTTACTTCTGTAACCACCATCGGACCAATTGGTAATCGCAAAATAACAATACATTTGTACTCAAGGCGCAATTGCAAATGCAATAGCAAATGTTAGATGCTCTCCATGAGCCTTAATTCTTGTTTAAAAGACATTGCAGAGGAAATGCATATGTGACTTTTACACCAAAATTTGGTCTGTTGTCGACATTTGTTTTTTTTTTCCTGTAATGGGATTGCAATCTCCTTCATGAGTCATAGAGAAACAAGAAAGTTGATCATCATTGTGGATGGATGGAAGTTTGAGGATTTACTGTCGGGTAGTGGGTGAACTCAGGTGAACATGCTGCAGGCGGGTGGAGATAAACGGGCCTGAGGGGCATTATTATTTCAGTCCACGCCAGTGAAGGGTGTTCACTTGACAAACAATGGTAATAACCTCTATGAATTTTATTTAAGGTTAACACTAGTGTCAGGTCACTGTAACTTGAATAAATGAGTTTACAGCATTACATGTTGTTCATGTGATCATGCAATATAAACAATATAAACATATGGATGCATTTGATGATACCAAACACATTAAAAAAGGCGACACTTTTTTTAATATTTCATCTAAATGTGCAGGTCGTGCAACATACTCACCTGCTCTCTCCCTCAATATTATTGAAATTTCCTGATTGAGGTGAACTCAAATTCTGTTTGCTTCATTTCACAGGCAGGTCGGTGGCCTCCCAGGAGCAAGTTTGTTCTTCCAGTCCCTTCCTGCTTAAAACTTTCAACAATACAGTCTTTCAGCCACCTCCACTTTTATGCCTCTTTTTCCTGTTTGTGGAAACACCTTCTGAACTGTTCTTTCCACTTTTCTTCCATAGGCTTGAAGCAGGTGGTGCACCATCGTCTCATGTCATCCCATACATCCACACAAAAAATATTTCTACCCATTAACAATTTCTAGGCCAACCACACTTCGGGTGCTGATTACTCTGATTCCTAATCTCCTCTCTGTCCTCTGCAGCCATCGTATATTATACCTAATAGAAAAATACCAATTCCTCAATACATTCCTGCTTTTTCACCCCCTTTTCTGTTCACTATTTCACTTTTCCACATGTGTTCTTCTTCTTCTGTTATGTCCGGGTCATTTCAGTGTTCTCACACTTCGCACAAGCCTTGATTTTGTACACAAAAACAACGATAATGGTTTTCTCCTTGTTACACATGGTTGTGGTTGTGCTGTTTAAAGAGGGTTTATGACCTTTTTTGTTTTGTAATATATTAATGTTTTCATTTCCTGTTACTTGCACAGACCTCTTTTCCTATTGCTCTTCATGTAACAAAACATTCTGGCTGTTCTGTTGGGCATTCCCTGCTTTGAAACCGATGGAAATCAGCGTGTCAAATCCCATACCTCGTATTCCGTCCGTATGTTATTTGCCCTATATTTTTTAACTAGAGTCGATTCAAAAAACGAAATTGACGTGGATATTGATTTTCCATTCTGAAGCAGTGGGCTGCTTTGTCAAAAAAGAGGCTTACAAAGCCCAATGAGGCTGAGTGATTCTGTGGGTATCAAACACTGCTTTTAGCAGTGGACAGCTCTCTTCTCTCTCTCTCTCTCTCCTCTCTCTCTCTCTTCTCTTCTCTCTCTCTCTCTCTCTCTCTCTCTCTCTCTCTCTTCTCTCTCTGTCTTCTCTCTCTCTCTTTCACAGATCTTCAACAAAAAGCTTGAAGTTCAATTTTACTGCAATATCTTATTTCTAATATGTTATTCCAGCACAAATGCAAAATAGTGTGCGACATTGGCTCAACCATTTTTTCTGTGTTTTTCCAGACTTTCATCACACACACATACAGAGAATTTCCTTGTGACGGTGGGGGAAGGGTGAGGGCGGTATTTTTTGTGCTCTTGACCTAGACCCGGGTAACGCCGCAGCACATATTCATCTGCCAGAGCATTTGGGTGTATCTTTCTATGTGCAGACATAATATTCAGCTCAATGTATTTGAACTGAAGTAGTAGATTGTGACGGAGCTTTTATGGTGATTAAGTGAATTGTTGATGCATTCTGCAAGCAGCTAATAAATCAAGTAAATTAAGAATGAGTGAAGCATAATGAGCCTCCTTTATTTAACAGTTTACAGGTGTAATTTTTCATGGACAAAAATTTAAAAAGATTATAAATAAACGATTGTTTACACTCTTATTGGGTTGCTCTGCAACCTCTTCTTGGCAGTGAGGTATACTAGTATTTTTAGTGGAAGGGTAATTTCGGCCACCAGGGCAATGCAGAAACAGAACAGGAATAATAAAATTAGTTTCTTGAGAATGCTTTTTCATTTTTTTTTTTTTTGGTATCATCTATAATTGATGATTTACTAGCAGAGGGCCTTGTGCTTGCATTCGACTTGCTGGGACAAAGCGATCATTTCACTTGCTCAGGGACAAAAGATACTAAAAGATATGTAAACAACCAACGAGCTGTCACATTTTTTTTCAGTGTGTATAATACGCATCATTACATCCCCTCAAATTAGGTTTTAAAGTAATGCGTAAATTGTAGTGTCCATATATTTGTTCAATCAGATTCCATTTGTATGTCACATACATTGTACGTGACTCATGACATGAAGGTGTATGCAGTGCATAGTCCAGTTGTTTGATGAAAACCAGTCATTATAGAACAGACGTATAAATCACGGATACTCAAATAAACATGACTTCATCGTTTGTCATATTAACATGCTTATGGCAAGTCTCATGTCATTTCATAGCCTTACAGATCGATATGATCCCCAGAAATACGTAATAGTGCTGTAAATAGCAGATAAACCGATAGACCCTCGGCCGGTCATCAGGGCATGGCCCGGGGGTTCTTGCAAGGCGATTCATGGTGCGGAGTTCGGTGTGCGCGATTCGTCTCATGTCGTGGGGTCGGAGCGAGACTGTCCCACAGCTTGGAGTCACCCTGCCGGAAATGGAGTGTTGCAGTTTCCAGCCATCGTGACCAGGTCGCGCAAGGGGTCGGGGCCAATCAGAGCGCCTGATTCGGGAGACGACACCGAGTTTCGGGGTGGCCCCCCCACCCCGCACTGCGGGGCCTATAAAGGTCTGAGCGGACTCCTCCTTCTCTCTCTCTCTGCTACTCTGCCGCTAAACCTGGACCTCGACTCCGCCTTCTGTCATCATCACTGGGCTCCTCCTCCTCCTCTTCTCCACCCACATGACACTGACTCCACCCTCCCAACTCAAGCCCCTCCTTCATGCCCACGGTCTTGACGCAAGCTGCCCGAAGCGACAGACGACGTTGCTGCGCCAGCCTGTCAATTGGGGTACCACGCCACGGAGCACTCTCCCAAACATATTGGTGGCGCGTTCGGGACTGCGTATCAATTATACAAAGGTACCGAGAGACTGTAGCCTCAACTCCTCTCCTGTCTTGCTCAATCCCTCTTCATCGGGTTTTTCTGTGTCTGTGTGTGTGTGTGCGTGTGTGTGTCCTGGCGCCTGTCTATGTAAGTAAGCCTGCAGAAGATCGTTATTATTATTTTCGGGTTAGGTCTGCTCTGTGTCCGCTTTTATAAGTTGCTTGTTATTGCTGCACCCCACCTCTCTCTCTCTCTTCTTCCTATCTCTGCACAACACACCCCAATAAATCTTGATCGTGCCACAAACCTTTCCTCGCCCCATTGTAAATAAATTATTATTAGAAATGTTCTCTGCTCGTTTTTGTCTTTTCTTCCATTGATCCAGCATGGTCCGAATCCTAGCTTAGCCGGGAACGTACCGGCTAAAAGGAACGGATTGTTAGGAATAAAGTCCCGGCTAAGCTAGGATTCGGACCATGCTGGATCAATGGAAGAAAAGACAAAACGAGCAGAGAAACATTTCTAATAATAATTTATTTACAATGGGGCGAGGAAAGGTTTGTGGCACGATCAAGATTTTATGGGGTGTGTGTGCAGAGATAGGAGAGAGAGAGAGAGAGGTGGGGTGCAGCAATAACAAGCAACTTATAAAAGCGGACACAGAGCAGACCTAACCCGAAAATAATAATAACGATCTTCTGCAGGCTTACTTACATAGACAGGCGCCAGGACACACACACGCACACACACACACAGACACAGAAAAACCCGATGAAGAGGGATTGAGCAAGACAGGAGAGGAGTTGAGGCTACAGTCTCTCGGTACCTTTGTATAATTGATACGCAGTCCCGAACGCGCCACCAATATGTTTGGGAGAGTGCTCCGTGGCGTGGTACCCCAATTGACAGTGGCGCGTCGTCTGTCGCTTCGGGCAGCTTGCGTCAAGACCGTGGGCATGAAGGAGGGGCTTGAGTTGGAGGGTGGAGTCAGTGTCATGTGGGTGGAGAAGAGGAGGAGGAGGAGCCCAGTGATGATGACAGAAGGCGGAGTCGAGGTCCAGGTTTAGCGGCAGAGTACAGCAGAGAGAGAGAGAAGGAGGAGTCCGCTCAGAACTTTATAGGCCCGCAGTGCGGGGTGGGGGGCCACCCCGAAACTCGGTGTCGTCCCGAATCAGGCGCTCTGATTGGCCCCGACCCTTGCGCGACCTGGTCACGATGGCTGGAAACTGCAACACTCCATTTCCGGCAGGGTGACTCCAAGCTGTGGGACAGTCTCGCTCCGACCCCACGACATGAGACGAATCGCGCACACCGAACTCCGCACCATGAATCGCCTTGCAAGAACCCCCGGGCCATGCCCTGATGACCGGCCGAGGGCAGTCCAGTCTTGCATGCCCGCGCGGCGCCCCCAACCAGCGCTGGCCAACGTGCCCGCTCTGTGTGCGCCAACGTGGCCCAAGCTGTACAACATGCCCCTGCCAGATCGCAGCTTCACTGCCATAGAGGCGAGGGACGTTTGCCGTCCGCGAGGACCGAAGGTACGATGTTATGGCGAACCCATGAACAGACAGTAAGACGTGTCCATTTGTGCCCTGCTCTATACGAAACAAAAGTGTCGCGAGCGGTGCATGGATCTGCCTTTGAGCACGTTCCGTGCAGTGCACGTGGATGCGCCATTACGCACGTGGCAAGCTCACGTTTGCCAGATTCTGCTATCGTGTGCACGGGGCGAAACCCGATCGATATAATTAGTCAGAAATGGGTGAAAGGAACGCGCCACTTGCTGCCTCGCATCCAGCGCAACGTGGCGTGGGGTTGCTTTTCCATTATCGGCCTCGCGCGTTCCGTGCAGTGTGGGCGTCATGCTGGGTGTGTAGCCTGGTGTTGGCTTTCTGGTTAGGGTGGCGGCTTGGGATCCTTGGGTCCTGAGTTCAAGCCCCGTTGGCCGCTGAATTAATACACCAGGAGGTTGACTCAGCCTGTCATCCTTCCGAGGTCGGAAAAATGAGTACCAGGGTACTGGTAAGGGGGACACTGCATCAGCGGCATAGCCGCGTCCCAACCAATGATGCAACCAGCAGCCACAGGCTGCACTCGATAGAGAGAGAGCTGGGTGTGTTTCCTGTGTTGTGGAAAACACCATCGGGTGGAAATTACCGCTGCGAGTGCGTTTGCAGGCTGTGTTTTGTACGGAGGGTTGTGGGTGTAGTGCCTGCTTGGCCTTTGCTGAGGACCCATCTCACAGCGCAGGGCGCACATGGTTCAGATTTACCTCAGGAATAATCAGAAAAGAAGAGTAGAAATGAAATGAAGAAGAAATGACGTAAGCAACATAGCTATGAGATCATCGCAACGCAGCCCCTGTTGGCCCGCTAGACAAAAGGGAAGGGACTATCTACACGTATATTAATGGAATAACTGTCTTGGGACCACTATCTGTTGGATGCATGCAGTCGAGCCCGCAACAATACTAACACTCCTGGAAGGTGTAACGTACAAATACCAAGATCAGCACAGAATTGTTTTCAGAATCATCAATGGGACAGGCATCGGTGTACGTTTGCCAATGCACGTAGAACACATGGGGGTGGAGAATAGGCCAGCCTTGTAGTAATTGCATTTCTGCCCACAGCCCCTCTTGTACGCGCATGATACTATATTTTAGTAAGTTATCAGGTGCCACTGGTCGGTCAGTGTCCCCTGGAAATACTATCCCATCTCTAAATTGCCATCCCCACTCAGTAGGAGACAACTCGTTGCCCGACCATTGTTGCACTGTATAATATGGTCTGGAGGAGTGGTACTTTGCAGCCGCTGAAGTTGGGGCAAGCTTTCCAATTGGAATCCGGCTGAGGAGACTGAGGTTCTGCTGACCTCATGTACCAAAATGTAATGATGCTTGTCTCGAGAGGTACATGGAACTGCCCTCTATAACCCTAGGAGAATAAGCTCACCTTCGCATGTAACTTAATTGTAAGTCCAGCCTGGCTGAAAAAATGAATTCAGCACCCCCACTCCCCAAGTCATCCTCTCCACTATCAAAATGGCCAATGCTTTTCCCCCCTGTTTGTATGGGGCTGAAACAGTGTTGCAACCAGTAATGGCATGTATGAACACAAGATGGGCCTTGACTGTGGAACTGATGGATTGCTGGATTCCTGAATGCTGTAGACAGATATTGGGTTAAGTCTGAAGAGTATATGCAGGTCCAGATCAGCTGTGGCCTGTGCAGTAAGCATGACCAACAAATTAGTGTCACTGGCTACGACTACAACAGGTCTGGTTTTATCATCTGCTGCAATTATCATTGCAGTTTGAGCACCAAGATCTCACCAAATCTATGGACGGGTTCGGACGAAACTTGGTGGAACACTCACGTGAACTAGAAGCATCTTGTGTACATAACAGCATGGAGGTGATTATGCAGATCCCAATTCTCTTCGGACTCCATTCAGAGTTCCTTTGAATTCCTCAGACCCCAAAACTTGGGTGAGACCCCAAACCATCATCATATGATAAGTAATAACAAAGTTATGGCTCTTAGTGTTTTCCTGATATCCTGAAGCGCGACGGTGATCATCTTGGAATCTGAGTGGATTTTGGGGGAACTTTACCCCATCCATGGTGTTAGGTAGACCTTTAAAGCAAATTTCTTGGGGAGAAAAATAATCAGATTTCAACATTTTAATTGTGGTTTAATGTTATTCAGCTAATGCTCTTGTGCTACCCTGTCTGTTTTTGTGTTTGCCTGTCTGTTTGTCTATGAGCAGGATATCTCAAAAAGTTTGTAGAGGATATCTCAAAAATTCAGACGAAATTTGGTGAACAGGTTGGGTGCATCAAGGAAGAATTGATTCGATGTTGGTTAAGATTTTTTTGAAGTGATTCTTCACTTCTTCACTCCTTAAAATTTTGAAGTACCAGAGATGGGGCCAAAATGATATTTAGCATGGCATTTCAAAAGGTTTTGGACAGATTATGACAAAACTGGTGGGTGAGTTGGGGTAAGTGACAAGAACAAGCCAATTAGATTTTGGTTCAGGTCCAGATCATATTCGGCCTATCAGTGGGATACAAAACAAACTGTTTAGCCTGGCGGAGGTATGCGCTCTACCGAGTGCCATTCTTAGTTTGTTGTTTTTTTTTTAAAATTTATTTAATTTTGATTCCACTTCCCGTAACATCTCATCATCATATAACTGGATTAATAAAAATATAAATAAAAACACCTTTTGGTTGAAAAACACCAGATAACTTCAAGCTGACATATGCATCATTATATTAGCTGTTGAAGATCATTTTAGGTTATGAAGTGTGCAAAATTAGTCGAATATTAAGTAAGTCAGACTAGGAACAACCCCTTTCTTTATCATTTTCTAAGCATTATTTTTTTTCCACATTCACAAGTGTCTTTAAACTCTTCGTTTGTGTCAGATGGAATTCATACTTTCAAAATTAATGTGAAACAAGTCAATGGTTTTATACCGATAATAACAAATGTCAGCAGATGGACAGAATGCATAATGCGAGACACCCATCAAAATTGCAATCTTAATATAAAATGAACAGACAATATTGCATTACTGTACAACGTCAGCATCCACACAGAAAATAAGCATCACATCAAGCGCTGCATTATCCGAGGACATGACAGCTGGAACAATTGTCTTAACAATGCACCATGTGATAAAATGATCATCAAAATGTTTCCAAATTATACAATAATTTTACTCTTTCTGTTCACTATGTCTGAAGTAAATCAGATTTTTAAGACTTTAAACCATTTTGACAGTAAAAGTAAAAAGCTTCCAAAAGACATGTCAATTGGATTCTGTGTACAAAACCAACCTTAATATTTAGATTCCGTAAGTCATTCTCTTTCATGAATATAAATCAATATGCTGTACTTCATGACCCACTGCCATAATTTGCTGATGTATAAATATTAAAAAGCTGCCATTTTATGCTGTGAGTGCTGCCTCATCAGAAACGGTACTCGCAGCAATAAATTGTGTATTGTTAAAATGAGTTTCTTGTCTTTACAACTTATTAGGACAAGTTGATAAAACAAGTTTATTGTTGATAACAAGTTGATAAAACAAGTTGCTCCCCAATGATTTTCTGATGAGGTATGGATATACATGTAGGATTTGGACACAGGAGGAGGCCATTTGGTTCACCGTGCCAGCACTTTCATCAATACCACAATAATTCTTAAAGACAATGTCACGAGGCAGGAGGGATGAGGAGTATGGACCAGCACAGTGGGACAGGCCAATGGGCATTTCTTTTTGCAGATCGAGACCTAATCGCACCTTTACCGAGCTTTAATTTAGTTTGTCTGAGGTTGATCGAGTGATGTGCCAGATTAAAAATCCCACTGAGCCACTCAAAATGGCACTTAGAGCCGTTCATCGCCCTCGATGGGTGAGGGATTTGGTCTTGAACGCGAATCGTCTGCCAAATCTGTCCTCTATCAAACTTACAAGCCTGTATGGCTTTGCAATCATGGTGATTCGAAAAAACTCACACGAGACCCAGTTCATTCATGTGTGTATTCAGGAGAATGGGGAGGAAGAACAGGGAACATGCAAACATTTTCTTTACAAACTTATGAACATATGCCAAAATACATGTCCTAGGTTTCATACGCACAGAAGAGCCTTACATAAACTAATCCTTAACAGGCCCTCAAACACACCACAGTAGATGGACAAGGAGAAGGACAATATGGAAATACCAGTTACAGCTCAAACGGGCACTGTGAGGTTCTTTATAGAGTTAACAGCCCAGTCAACGGTGTTCAGTGCATGCTGCACCAATGGGCGGTCCCCAATATCATGCAGGCGGGAGGTGGAAAAAACGATCGCACCAGTCCCGCAGCTTGGTTCTCCTCAGCGCCCGTACTGGGTTACACTCCCACAGAACAGCGATGTGACTGCTGGATAACCTGACTGGGACGTGACCTCTGCCATACACCGGCCCTCACCAAGGGTGCGCAGGCCTTGTACGGGCATCCCGGGTGCCCCGCTTGTGATGTCACCCCGCCCTGTCTGCCCCGCACCGATTGGTTTGGCCGTAAATCTCAGGGAAAACTCTTCCCTGAGCCTCTCGACTCTTTCTGAATGTTTGAGGCCCGCGCATTCACGCCAAAACTAGTGCCTTCTTGGTGATATAATGCCAGATTCCTTTAGAAAGCGCAAATATGATGGATTACAAAGGATAGAAGATTAAAACGGTTTCAAGGGAGAAGCAGTTTTAGACACAAACATTAGGGAGGGAAGACAGATAGCTTGCTATACAAATATTGAAGCATAATCTTTTATCAAAACTGAATTATCTCACTCCAATGCTAATACATGTACTAAGTGAATAACTATTTCGAAACTATACAATCTTAATATAACCCCTCGAAGCAATTTTCACAACGATATTTACTAATGGGGTGTTTTTTTTAATGCAAAGCAAATATATTTACCAGTAGAGACTTTTTATATTTTCCTGCACAGGTAAAATAGTGAAGCAAGCATCGAAAGCAGTGGTAATACCCCCCCCCCCGCCCCCACCTTGCTCCCAAATCTCTCT
>CM068952.1:44195515-44227694 GCA_035128595.1 Eptatretus atami
CCAATTCATCAATATGACTGAAATAATGATGCCATAGATGTTTATCGTCATCACCATGTCATGAATCTGGGGTGTGTTCAGTTACCAAGTTTCTTGTAGAGCGCTTGCCAAGTGTCTTAAGCACTCAAGCAAGCACTCCATTAGAAACCATTGGTGGTGGTCGTATGGCAGCTTAGCTGCCGGGGTAGCTATCATTTCTTGAAGTGCGACTGGGTCGCTGATGCAGTGCCCCTCTACCAGTACACACACTGGAACTGGTACTCATTTCGCCTACCTCGGAAGGATGACAGGCTGAGTCAACCTCCTGGTGTATTAATTCAGCGGCCGACGGGGCTTGAACTCAGGACCCTAGGATCCCAAGCCGCCACCCTAACCACTGAGCCAACACCAGGCTAGAAACCATTGATAAGGAACGGCTGGCTTGGCAAGCGCTAGCTAGCTGCTTGGTAACAACACACCACTGGACATCTCAACAGCATACAGTACACGAGTATTTTCGTTGTAAAAACAATCTGAGGCCTTGAAAAAAATCTGATGTACGTGGAGAGAAAAAGATGGTGGCGATTTCTGGACGGCTGGAGGGTGTGGCCTGTAGAATGGGCGGTGCTTATGACCCAGAGACATGAACTCAGCTTTATATAGTAGATAAAACACTGCAATTGTCCAATGTGTGAAGTCACGTCTGCTCAAGTAAATTTCTGTTTTGACTGAAGAAGACTTTGTAGATACTCAAAAGCCATGACTTTTGTCCACATTGATGCAGTCAAAGAGCAGCAGCCACTATTGGTCTCCAATTATATTACACTATTCACTTTCAACTGTCAATTCATGATGTTAACACCTTTTCACCAACGTCATTGGGTTGTAGTAGGATCTAAATTCAGAAGACAAAATTTCACTGCACGTTGTATCAAATTAAATATAATCAAATTTTACTGAAAGATCGTATAACTTGAAGCTCTGGCTTATTGTGAGGCATGAAGCTAAAGGATGTGTTTATATTTCATGCTCGTGATTTTGTTGTACTATCCAAGTAAGTTTGCTGTTTAGTGTGAACATTTATCTTTGATGTAATTTTTGCTAAGAACATTGTTGGCTTTTCTCTTACTTTTATATCAACTTGTAATTGTGGGCTGATATAGTACTACAAAGGCAGCTGCACAGTTTTGATAGGTAGGGAGGGGAGGAGGAGGAGTGAGTGTTCACTTGTCTTCGAAGAAAGTAAAAACATTAAAATGGCCAACACTGTAAGTGCAGAATGATAATGTAACATCCCCACTCGTAATAATTTGCACACCAACACATTAAAACTAGATATCGTCGATCACAAAGTGATCCAGAAGGATAAGCCATCCCCGGCACCCACAATCCAATGATGGCATATTTTTTTCGGACTGCCATATGACCTTGACATTCAACATTTAGGGATAGAGTGTAAAATAAGAAAATGTGTCCCCATCTACAATCAATCCATAAAACTTAACATTTTGAAAATCGGAGGAAAATTCTTCAAGTTGTGATAAAAAAATGTGTTTTTTGTTAATTAGGTCACAATCCGAAAAACGTAGGTTAAGGACACATCAAATATCAGGTGCGCAAATTCAGTGCAGGTACACTATTTTGATGCAAGGACATCTTGGAAGACCAAGCATCTTTGATTCCGCATTGGTAAAATTGAGTGATGACAAAAATATGCGGTTTTTTTCAGACCACCATTTGACCTTTACCTTTACCTTGGAAGGGTATGATGTCAATGAAGCACAAATATGCCTTGCTCTAGGCTATCGAGAGAAGGAAATTTCTTTCTTATCAGACAAATCTTAGTTGAGTTACGGTGAAAAATGTAAAATTTTCTATAATTATGTCATGAACTTAAAAGTTAGGTCAAGGTCAAAAAATAGTTCAACCAGTATACTTTTTATTCCCATTATTGATGCAAAAATTAATTCCAAATGTCCCAGCCGGATCTAAGATACAGCATTGTCAGAAAATAAGGAAGAGAAACAAACAAAAAAAGGACCACTGGACCTGTAGCTTATCTGGGCCCTGGCCTAATATTGTATCCAAATTTGGTAGCATTCTGACTGGTGGGTCTGGAGAGCAAGGTTTTTGAAGAAATTTATGCGATTTTCCCCCAAAATTGACGAAGACGGCCATTTTGACACACTTCCGGTCACATGATCAGCATGGCTTTTGGCAAATTAACATCCCTACGCTGGCCTCATGTTGTAACCCAAATTTGGCAGAATTCTGATTGATGGGTCAGGAGAAGATTTTGGAAGGAATTTGCGTGACCGCCATTTTGACACACTTCCGGTCATGTGATCGGCATGGCCTCCACAATTTAACATCAGGACCGTGTCCTAATGTTGTAACCCAAATTTGGCAGAATTCTGACTGATGGGTCAGGAGAAGATTTTGGAAGGAATTTGCGTGACCGCCATTTTGACACACTTCCGGTCATGTGATCGGCATGGACTCCACAATTTAACATCAGGACCGTGTCTAATGTTGTACCCCAAATTTGGTTGCATTCTGTTTGGTGGGTCTGGAGAAGAAGATCTTTTACGGAATTTACACGATTTTCCCAAAAATTGGCTAAAGCAGCCATTTTGACACACTTCCGGTCATGTGATTGGCATGACCTCTGCAATTTAACATCTCTACCCGAGCCTAATGTTGTAACCCAAATTTGATGGCATTCTGACTGGTGGGTCTAGAGAAGGTTTTTGAAGAAATTTACTGTGAGCCATTTTGACCTACTTAAAGTCAAGCGACTGGAATGAGGTTTGCAATCCCTGTTACCAGTCAGGAGAGGAATGTTGCTGCCAAATTTCAGCCGGATCGGTCCACCGGTTTGGCCGGAAAAGTAAAAAAGGAGACAGATGAATGGTGTGCGATGACAATACCTTATCTGGAATATAAATTCCAGACAAACTAAAAACCTAAATAGTGGTTTCGTACTCGTGGGTGTCAAAGAAACTCTGGGGTACAATTATCAATTGGGGCACTAATTGTATAAGCAACCCTACAACAGCTAAAAGCCTTCCCTTGTCCTATAGTGGGAGGGTTAATCATTTTTAAAATGAAGAATGTAGAATGGGCATCTGTGTACTATTCATTAAAATGAATAGTTGAATGAAAATCTTGTCATGGATCTGGGGTCTGGAGTTATCACAAGGGAGCTCCTCACACCTTTACCCAACCTCCGGTCCTGAGTCCACTGGCGACAGATAACTCTGCAGTCCGACTGCTTACTCGGCAACCGTGCCCACCGATTAGAACCACCGAGATTAGCAGGGTTTTCGCTCCTTGGTTACGCGTTACCTTACCGTTGGCAGACAACCCTCATAAGGGGTCATGCCTTAAACAGCCACCCATCTATTTATTATATATGGCCTAATGGACCGTTGATGGCTGTTGGCTCATCACGGTGCCAATCAGTGGGGGAAAACTTCCCGTCGAACTAAACTTAGATACAATGTCAGACCAATGGAGGAAAGAACAAAAGCGAGCAGGTCGGAAATGTTTAACAGTTCAACCATTACATTTATTCAACAAGCACAACAAGGTTTACTCAATCAATAATGGTAGGTATTTATGATAGCAATCATGAGCATGTATTTATAATGGATGGACAGAAATCACAATGAAAAGGCACAAGAGAACAGTAATTGTTCTAAACACTTATGGAGCCCACTTATACGGTCTTAACCTTGTCTGCACACAAGATATGGGGCACCATCAATTATTCCAGGGAAACGTAGATAGAAAGAGTGCAGAGTGGAGTATGGATACAGGTACAGCTCCTGCCTCACCTCACACAGATGCTTGTAAGTTTGTGTCACGTGCAGACTCATGCAGCGAGCAAGCTCCCCCTTGGTGGCTCTCATGGTCTGGACAGGCGGTGAAGCTCGTGCAATGTGCAAGCATCCCCTTGGTGAACAGACAGATGTGAGCGCGCAGGCTTGGCCAAAGGACTCGTGGTAAGGAGAGCTTGATGGATGAGAGCGAGACAAATGAAAAGTCCTGCGAAGCGCTTGGTAGATCGAGACTTGTGATGGATCAGATGCTTGGTTCACGAGAGTGCTTGCCGATATACATGGAAAGTCCTCGTAAGCAGAGCTGAGATCTCCGTGGAAAAGGTGCCCGGAATTTCTTGAGTGTGAAGAGTTCTCTCCTTTTACCATCAACTTCATCCACTCATGCTCTCAAATATCACGAACTTCATTCAGAGGTTTCCACATCCACTCTCTATGGAGGTCAAATGGACCTGCTCTCACAACCAACTTGATTCACTCGTTTTCACATTCGCTTTCTACGGAGGTCAAAGGAGGTCAAACCGTTCTGTTCTTATGACGACTGAGAATGGGTGTGGTTGTTGCTGAACACACAATGATGTCAGCTGCAGCTGTTGGTATCTGTTGAACCATGATGATGTCAGCTGCAGCTGTTGTTGATCCTGCAATCCTGGAAATCCTGGAAATTAAAAGAAAGGTTTATTCAATTCCACAGTATGCAAGCACTCAATTAAGAATCTTTTGTGTCAGTTAATTAAGAATCCCCCCAACTTCCAAGACCACCGGCAAAGATCAAAACACCTCTGTACACTAATTGGGGTCATGTTGATCCTATGTCACAAGACTGGATGTAATCGGCCCAGAACTCGAGGAGTAGCGCGATAAACAAACACACACACACACACCGATCCGTGAATCATAGTAAGGATTCCTGCTTGAGTTTTTATTATTATTTCATTCAGTTAGGGGGACTGTGGGCAACACTGCATTTGCATAGACCTCAGTGTTTGTACTGGCATCACATGCAGACCAGACGATGCTGGCCAATGCCCTTCAGGGAAGGGGTAAACTACCACGTGGTGCAGGCAGATTACCCACTCTCTGAAGGTCATTTTTGAGTCAGCTTTGTTTATAGTGACAATGTGGACATGGTAATTCTCCTGAGAGTAACTTGTTTCAGAAACTTACAATTCAAATCTTTAGTCCTGTTGCCTTCAGTTGGATTTCTACCCAGAGCCTATACTTCTTTTTCTTTCATATGTAGCACATGGCTGTGAGTCGGTGGCATCATTTACTGTGAGCGTGGCTGTGCTGCTGATGCAATGCCCCCTGTAGGTTTGAGCAGGAATTTGGAATATGGTCAGGGTGCCGGCAATAGCTCACCTACTCTTCGCAACCATGGGATATTTAATGTCCACCAACTAATGCTGGCAGAAGGGATGTCCAGTTTAACGTCCAACCGAGAGGTGGCCCACACATTGATGAATCACCCTACCCACAAGACATCTGCAACATATATTGTTGAGGGTGTGTCACGTGAGAATGTGCAGTATCGGGGAGAAGAAGAGACAGCCGATTACGGCTATGGACGATGTCGATTGACGCTGTGTTCGATGGTGATCAATAAAACCTCCATCTCCTAAACGGTGACTCATGGTCCTCTTGTTACAATGTACAAGTGTGGTGTGTAAGACTGCTTCAGTGGCACTAAACTTCCGTTTTTTGTTTTATTATCGTGTTTTAAAATCATTATTTTATTAAAATTGAAGTACAGTATATACTTGATCACTGTGCGGAATATCGTGTTCTTTGAACTCTCAAGTTATAGTATGCTTCTCATACCTGGATTCTGCAATTAATGCAAATTGAATTAAAACTCTCTGGTTTATTTATTTTTCATTACAGGAGCAAGGCTCATGGAAGAGCAAGGTAGAACTTACAATGGGACAAAAATCAAGGGAATGAACAAACAGGAAAAGAGGAGAGGGGAGGAGGTGAAGAAACTGAAACTAGCACATAAGTTGTTGAGTTTATTTGATTTGATTTTGATGGAGCAGACTCCTTTCAGAGCATGGGTGCTACCAAAGCAGTTTCTTAGCAAGGGTTATACTGGGTGGTTTGCCATTGCCTTCCCAGCATTCTTTGTCCTTTCTCTATCCTTCTAAATGCTGAGTGTCAAGCAAGGAAACAGTACGTACCATGTTTAAAATACTTGGTATGACTCAGACGGGGTTTGAACCACTAACCTCCCAGACTCAAAGCAGGCACTCGAACCATTATGCCACCGAGCCTGGTTATGGTTGAGTTTGGAAAGGTTAATGGGGGTAATAAAGATCATGCATCGGAATTATGGATGACAAGAGATGGTGATGCAATGCTTGCTTGAAGTAAAGAGCAAGCAAGATTGCTTGCTTGCTTTTGAAAGTTATGTTACCGATGGCATAATCTTTCAAGAGTGAGAGGTAAATTATGGATTTCATATATAGGATTGAAGGAGCTATAGTAAATATGCAAGTGAAATGCAACATGTCTGAACAAACGGTGTTTGTGGTCTTTGACAGATGTTTTCCCAACTACTGTGAACATGGAGGCCAGTGCAGTCAAACCTGGAATTCATTTTCCTGTCACTGCCAAGGGACAGGCTACAGCGGACAGACCTGCCATGACCGTACGTTCTCCACCCACGCATCACCCAGCCTATGGTCATGCCACACCTCATCACTTAGCTTCATCTCGGCAGACCCTGCCTCCTAATCTTCCAGCGTCTCACTTGGCCTTCGTTAATTATGCAGACTCTTATTAGGCATCTCTCATGAATCATTACTTCATTACCCAATCCTTCAAATGGACTAATTTCATCACCCAAACCCTTCATAATTGCACTCACTTAACCAACCAACCTCTCACTGTTGGTATCAGTTCATTACATCCCTTGTCACTTTTCCACTGTTCAAGCTGCAGCTGTCCAACACACAGCTGATTTCATCCTTAATGTGCAGGCTGTCGTTGTTTTGTTTTATTCTGACGATGAACTGTAACTGTCCTATGTTGGGAGCACGATTGTTTCAATCGCAAGTATGCAACAGAAAAGGTGTTGTGAGATGTGCACAGTAAAGTGTCAATAAATAAATAAATAGTTACCTCCGCCACCGAAGGTGGTTAGAGGTTGTTCTCACCCGTGTCTGTCTGTCTCTGTTTGTCTGTCTGTGAGCACGATATCTCAAATAGTTCTGGAGGGATTCTGACGAAATTTGGTGGACAGGTTAGGAGTGTGACAAGGACAAATTGATTCGATTTTGGTGATGATCTGGATGCAGATCCAGCCTATCAGTGTGATACGAAATGTAAACTGTTCAGCCTGGCGGAGGTGTGCACACTACTCAGTGCTGCTCCAGTTATCTATGTAAGTTGCAACATATTTTTGGCCAACCTGTACTCAAGCAATATACCAGTGCCTAGTCACTGAATGAAATCTACAGTACGTTTATTGAGGTACGCCACTTGCCACGGCCATGGGAAACAAGTAGAAGTTGATAAACAAATTCCATGTAATTCCATCGCCTTACAGATCGATCCCTGGAAAATACTGTAATGACTCTGTGAACAGCCAATAAACCAGGGAGACAACGTCTTCGTTTAACATACTCAACAACTCTGGAAAAAAAGCTGACACTCCCATACAATAATGAAGACAGCTCATGTCTTCTCAGGAATTAATTGAGGACTTGCTTCGGGTGTTAGTTAACCCTTTGTGAAGCAAAAAAAAAAATCACTGAATACTGTATATTGATGGACTTGAACAAAGTTCAGGGCTACTTGCTGCGTTGGCCACATGTTGTTCTGTGGTGCAACAGGCGGTGGCTGGCTTGCTGAAAATGTGAAATTTTATTTTCCATGATGTTTCCCCTTTTTGTTCTTCCATTATCCGACCCGTCACTTCGGCAGAGATAAATACACATAAAGATTAAACGTTTCACTTTTAATAGTTTTTTTTTTTTCAACCATTTTTTGCGGAGTGCTTGGTGAAGCACTTGGTGTGCGTTCTTCTAGTTTCAATGGCGACACTGCGCTTCTATCCCGGAGGAGGAAGATTAAATAAATTACATGATCACAATTAGAAAAAAATATTTTCAGTTATGAAATAATGAATCGCCACACCACGGCAGAAAAGCCAGGAGGTACGCATGCTCACTCTGTGTCGCCTGGATTCAAATCCCGACCCAGCTATAAACTGTCATCCTGGTGTTTCACAGGCAGGGTGATTCATCAAGTGTGTGCCGTCTCTTGGATGGATGATAAACTGGGCATCACATCTGCCGGAATCTCTCACCCATCTCCCTCCCAACCCTACCCCCCCTCTCCCACCCCTCTCCTTCTTTCTGACACCGACCCCTCTCCCTCTTTCTGACACCGACCCCTCTCTTTTCTCTCTCACTCTCTCTTCAACCCCCCCCACTTTCCTCTTCCCTCCCCTCTGTTGAGGGACTAGCATGTACGAATCAGATTCAGAGTGAGCAAACCGTGGGGGTGCAAAGGTTGCTGCTGTACGAGCATGCATGCATGCAGGCAGACCTTTGCCAAGAAGGATAGCGTGGATATTAAATGCTCCCGCCCCAGGTCTCGATGTGTGTGTGCGTGTGCATGTACGTGTACGTTGCTGCTCTTGCCTGCTATCTTCACATGTGGTGGGTGGATTTCAGGAGATGAAACAGAGACCTACCATGTGTGGTGTGTGTGTGTGTGTGTGTGTGTTGTGTGTTGTGTGTGTGTGTGTGTGATTTTTTTGTGGAGTTCAACTGGAGCTTTCTGATATGGAATGTGATACACCAAAATGATCATCATGACATCTTGAGTTGATTAGGCTAATTAACTACAAAGAACCTGGAAGAATTCCCATGTTTTAAACACAGACCATGTTAAGGGGTATGGAGTCCAGAATCAAAATCCAGAAACTACCTAAATCCAGAACCACTGCTCACCTCCATTTATTTTTTCCTCTTTTTTTCCTGCCTGTGGAACCACCTTCCACATTCTCTTCAATCTCATTCTTCTCTCCAGGTCTTCAAGAAAGCTGTTCACCACCATCTCAATCCATCTTTTCCACCCCATTTGCGTTCTCCCTCACCCACCATTGTTACCCGCATCCCTTTTTGTCCATCTCCATCTACTGTCTCCCTCTGCCCTGCTGTTCGTGTTTCCCCTTTCTCCTGCTGTTCCCTTTATTATGTTGCGTCCTGATCTGTTCTGTGTCCTAGCTCTTCCATGAGCCTCGACCTTGTATTAAAAAAAACAAAGCAGCTTAATCGGTCCTTGCAGCATGGCATTCTGATGACAAAAAAAAATAACAAAAAGAGTAATAACATTGTAATAAACCATATATAAATTAATACTAATAATATTAACAACAATAATAATAGTAGTATCATGTGACAATAAGCCTGGTGTTGGCTTAGTGGTTAGGATGGCTGGCTTGGGATCCTCGGGTCCTGAGTTTGAGCCCTGTTGGCTGCTGAATTAACCCCAGGTGGGGTTGACTCAGCCCGTCATCCTCCTGAGGTTGGCAAAATGAGTACCATGTACTAGTAAAAGGGGCACAGCATCAGCAGCACAGCTGTGCTCCAAGAAATGGTTGGAGTAGCAACCTGTCCAGGATTGTGCCAAATAGCCAAGGAAAAACTGCTATGGAATTTCCAATGCTCTGTTCAAGAGTACGATCCACTGGACTGGATCACGTGACAATAATAATAACGAACGTATAATCCCTGCCCTGGCCCAAGCACATCTGGGCTTCGTGAAAAGGTAAGGTGATGCTCCCAGCAGTACAGTAGGTAGGTATGCTACAAGGCATGAAGACCAATGAAAATTTGGAGAAAATTTGGACCAACGGGCCCGGGCCCACTAGTTAATCAAACTATAGGTAAGATAGTGCTTGAAGTTCCAGACCACTTGTTCTTAATGGTTATTTCGCTCAAGAAATTAGACCTCAAGTTGGAAGGCACTTGCTTACAGAGATGGAGTTATCGTTTTGAAAGTGCGGACGTGCTAATTTTAGGGGGTGTAAAAATCTAAATGTATAAGGATTATTGCTTTGATTCTCTTTTTCATTACTCTTTGCTTTCCCAAAATGCCATGCCAGCGGTGTATGAGCGATCGTGTGAGGCATACAAGCACGCAGGGAGGACCTCACGACCCTACCTCATCGATGTGGATGGCAGTGGACCTCTAGCTCCTGTACCAGTGTACTGCAACATGACAGGTAAGCGACTTCAATATAACAGACAAAAATGACTCCCACTTGAGCCTGCTTGGTGAGATTATAGGACTTGTATCATTGCCAATATTCTTTCAATTTTGTATCTTGCTTGGACCTCCACAGCCACTGTGGTTCAAAAGTTAGAAGTGTCAGTTTGTCCCATATAATATCGAGAGAGGAAATGATGATAAAGCTCGACCTGGGATAGACTATTTTGTTGGACTGTTTTGAGTTGTGCTGTATTTTGCTGGATCATCTTCAGTCCCGTTGGTGGGAGTTTGTATCATTTTATTGTTTGGCGATGGAGTCTGTTCGTTAGCCCTCATGGATCTGGGTTCAATATTCAACTTGCTAAACTAATACCTTCCATTCTGTCATAGTACCAGCATGGGGCGCTACATCTTGGAGCATGCTGCCCTTCAATTGATTGCATTAAAGCTGGCAGCCTCGACTACATTAGGTTGTGGATATTCTCGATCCTGCAGTTTAATTTTCATTCCTCCCTTCCACTCCCGTACTGTTTCCCCGTGGTTTATGTCAGAGCATTGCTTGCTTATATTGAGGATTAGACCAAACAATTTCTTTCCACTAACGGAGAAACCAAGTTGGTTGTTAACTTTCAGAAAATTTCATGGAAAATGACCAGAAATTAAACAATAGAAAACTGTTAGATCACTAGCCTGTCTGCGGTGGGAAAGGAACAGACCTTTCATCTCAGCTTCCGGTTGAGTTACTCCAATTAGCCTCAAGACCTTGGATTCTATCACTTACAAGGAGGGGCACAAAGTGAGATCTGGCTACAGGGCCCGCAGAGGACATCCATACTCCATGGCACTGTACATGAAGGCTTTGTACACTTGTTGGAAGCTGAGTGCAGCCAAGGAATTACTTAGTACTGTGGAGGCTTCCAAAGCACCTTTCTGCCCTGGAGACCAGCTTGGATATGTGATCAGATCAGGAAAATTCATGGCAGATTCTTGATCCAAGCAGCTAAAAAAACATTACATTTGTGCCATCGATTGGTTGCAAAAGTCAGCTTGGATGATTTTCCATACTGTCATCATTTAGAGGCAATAAGTATGCTGGACTTGGAAGCATTGAACATTTTGAGACTGGGATATTCCAGATGATTGATCAGCTTCATATTTTCTCCACATCAAATGGACAAGGCTGCAGCTGCAGCCTGCCCATCATTGGTGTGAAAGACTTTCTAGCAAATAGTGGAGTTGCTGATGTTAGACAGGTTGCTGATGAAGAATCAATTTTGCAAATGAGCTCACTTGCTCCAGAAAGATGCTTGGACTATGAGGAAGATATGGAACAGGGAGGGGAGGATTGGGAACCAGGCCTTTTTAGCAAAGACACGATTCAAGCATTCCCCCTTTGAGCTGTGTTCATCATGACTCCTCCCTTGTTGAGTGAAGAGACGTGGAAAGAGCATGTTCCTGAAACAGATTTAACCATTTACTACCAGGAATTTGAAAATTGAGAAAGGACTGGATGGTCTGATCTCAGTTTAATTTGGTGTTGTGTTTGTTGTGTTCTTGCTCTTCTGAAGACAGATACACACCTGTTGTGGGTCTTGTGATTTCCTTTCCCTTTTTGTTCATTCCCTTGATAGTTGTCCTATTGTTAGTTATGCCTCTCCCTTACTTGAGCCACGTTCCTGTAAAGAAAACAAAAGTGAGGCATCTGCAGATTCCAAATAGTAGGATTCCCCTTCTTAGCAGACAAGGCAGATGCTTCCTTGCTATTGTCTCACCATAAGCTTCTTCATACCATGTTGGACAGCAGAGATGGAGGCATGAGGGAAAGATTTCATGTATGAGAAAGGGGAAGGCCCTTGTTCAGAGTTCCAGGCACTATCAATACATGAAGCTAAGAAGATGCAAGACCAGCCTCAGACATCTCAAGAGCATGTTGTAGACCAGGCCAGTCCTCTTTGTTGAACTCCCAGATGTGACTACGTCTGCATGGCGGTTCATAGAAGACAATCAATGAATTGGACAGCTTCACCAGCAAGTGATGTGAGGAGCCAAGACATACAAGATGTATTACCAGGAAAGTTGACATTACCTGGTCAAGCTGAGAGAGCAAAGCTGTTGATGAGATCTGGGTTGGAAAGTTGACTGACTGATGTGGGGCCGAGTATAACCCCACCTGTTGTGCATGGGTTACTCTGTGATGTAATAGGTCGAGCTAGATTTCTTCTGCTTTGCCTGCTTCCACATGTACTGCATTTTGTGAGTGGAAATAAATGACTTGCAGTTTATTTGTGTCTCGCCACGATTTACGAACATAACATAACATGGCGTAGTCGGCTTTATACTTTCGTGAACAACCACAGCACAGCATAGACCAGGATGCCGAAGAAAACTGGTGAGCAACCTACAACAACTTGCGAGTGGGCTGGGGGCTAATCAGATGTAGTTCCATTGTGGCAGCTTTCTTCGACATGGAAGCAGCACAACAGTGCCACCATGGCAGAAATACGTCTGTTGCGTGAGTCGTTGCTATCATTTCCTCAACCACCTCGACTCTCATCTTTGAGCTCAATACCTCACTGACCCATGCTCAATGAAAACATTTCATTGCAAGAGTTCAACTCCTGGAGGGAGCAATGGAATGACTATGCACTTGTCGTCTGATTGACGGACATGGAAATGGAACTCGCCACCCTCAGAAACTTTTTAAGCATCCAAATGAGATCCGTGCGGAAGAATGCTGTGGAATTGACTGGCGATACCACTGTTGAGGAAGTGATCACCACTATCCAGCATATTTGCATGCACAGTGTCATCAGATTAATGATCTGGTGGAGTTTTAGGAGCGCAAGCAAGAAGAAAGTGCACCCTAGGAAATTGCAGTGAACTGTGACCTTGACAAGATGATGGCCAATCACCATTTCATCATCCAGATTATCACCGGAATTCCCGATCTGGATATCTGTCGGAAGCTGCTTGCAAAGCTGGACCTCGACCTCAAAACTTCAATTGTGACATGCCGACGACAAGAAGCAGGTAAAAAGGTCAACGTGATGGTTTCTGGGACTCACAGCACTAACCTGAAATCTATTGCCAAGACAGCACCACGACTCAGCAAGCCGACACATGACAACCATCATTGTGACAGGTGTGGCAATCCACACTCTGACATGTCCAAGCGTCCTGGAAAAGGTAAGAAGTGTCATAAATGTGGTATTTTTGGACATTTTGGAAAAGTGTGCTAGAAATCCAAAGCCACCGAGACAAAAATGTCAAATTCAGCCGTTTGGCACATGGTGCTGGTAGTAGGTACCACACAGCTTAACCTGGAGCACACACCTCAAACGTATGAAGACACTGCCCCGTCAGCTCGTGTACTGGTCGAACATCAACAACAATATCGTCAACATCACAACATATTGGTTCAGATCCATCAGAGCGTAATCTCACAGGAACACCGAGATCTGCGAAGAAACTGCGTAAAGCACGAATGAGCAACTGTGTTGTGCCATGCGTGTTAAACAGGTACACCCAAAGCCAGACAGACATGCAATCACTGTACACACGATAATTATCAAGCCCAGCATGTGTGAATAAATCAGCAGATATATCCCCAAACACACACGTCAATGATGGATCCCTCATCAAAGGTTCCCCCATTGCTGTGAGGGCTGCCTCTCCTGGCATTTGGTGAAAAAAACGGGTGATGTTGATGATGTCATTGTTCATGTTCGACTAGTACACGAGCTGATGAGACAGTGTCTTCGTACAGTCGATTCCTTAGTGTGAAGCATGCAAACGATTGAGCACATCTCTGCGGGCTGATACAGGCACAACGATGTGACAAGACCGTCACCCGCTGATAGATATTTGAGAATATCGTAGAATTCCTTAACATGAGGAGCAATTGCTCCTTTGTTGGAGGGGAAACCGTCGGTGACAGTTTGGACGAGAAGGTGATAGGTAACGTCGTTGCATGCAGTGTCGCATAGCTTCTCAAAGATGGGATCCCGAAAAGGGTCTCCTGATGGATGATCGTTGATTTGTCATGTAGCGGAGTTGACAATGTGATGAATGCAAAAATTCCATTTCGGCTGGTGGATCCAAGGTTTGTGGTTCATCCACTGCATGACGTAAAAGTGCTTCCAGAAGCGTGAGATCAATAGAATGCTTCAGAGCAAAAAGGGACAAAGTTGAAAGCAGTGGTATGACAAAATACCACTGCACCACAACACAAGATGGAGTCAACATCAAATTGAAATAAACACTTTTAAATTATTCAAACAATTTGGGGAAAGTGCTGCAAGCAAAATGTTGACTTATTTCAGTTTAGATTAAACGAGAAAAACTTTTTCTGCAATTATTTCTTCAAAAATATCATGATAAAAAATTTTAATCCACGATATTAGACTTGTAATTGAAGGTAAATGTCTTTTATTAATTTATCTGCACAACTTGCTGTATCACCCACCATAACCCAGAGGATGGTGTTTGGACGGAGCTGGCCCACAATGGCTCACACAGGGATATTGAGGTACATGGCTCAAGCCGCGAACAACCTTTCACAGCATACTTCTCATACGGAGCGAGTGCAGCCCAGCTTGCTGCCCTGCTCACGGCAGCACAGAGCTGCCAGCAGATCCTCATCTACCGATGCAGACATTCAAGATTGCTTAACACTCCCGGTACCTTTCGAACTTCTGACATGCATTGAAGATCTGCGAACAGTGCCTTGATTACAACGATGCTATCCAGATTGCCTTTCTTTTAAAGAGGCGTTATAATCCTAAATTGCTCTCATCATACTATAATTTGAGAAGTTCCTTTTTTTGTGTTTGTTTGACATATGCATTCCTCAACAGCTTGGCAGAATGGGGTGAAAACTGCTGGTTGTACCCAGGGTGTGTACGCGAAGGTTTTATGCGGTAAAGAAATACATAGCCCCTGGAGTTCAGATTGGGGGTAGACCCCCAATTCTCTCTTTGTAAATGTGTTTCATATAGTGCCGTTCCTGCTTGGAGGGGGTATTACAAGTCATACTAAAATGCACCAATGAAAAATTCAAGGTAACTAATTTGACATCAACTAGCAATTCAAAAACAAAAAAATCTCAGGAATGATGATGGCAAGAGATGAGGCGATTATTCTGTTTGGGTAAATTCTGGGAGAATTTACCCATTCTTACGAACGGCTCTTCGCTAGTATTATAAATATGTACAAGGATATAGAGTAAGGTAGAGCAGAATGCCCCTGGCAGGAAAGGTCGAAAAGACCCCAACCCTACCCCATGTATCTTTACATTCTCTTGCGCCTCAGTCTTTTTGGCCATGATAATAAACATTTTACATTTTAGATTGTCTGGCATAGCATCAGCCAGAACCTTCTGGTGTAGACGTTCTGGATACCAAACATATCATCACGGCCGAGGATGTTACTCGATGGGTGGGGGGGGGGGGGGGGGGGGGTGGGAAGCCCCACCTCATTCTACTTCTCTTATTCGTTGATATCCTTCTGTCTTTTGTGAAATGGATGGATACCTATCCATTTCTCTTTTAAGCCAAGTTACTTCTTACTGTACTTTTTATGTAAAGTTGTCCAACTTGAAAATTTAAGAATTAAAAATCTTTGCCCAATTATTAACAGTAATCTCAGACTCATGGATGAACTTGTACATGTATTACATGCATTACAAACCCTCCGATCTACTTTCTTAACAATCCTCTTGAAGAAATTCAGTCACTCAAACTCCTGGCTCTCACTATCAGCCATGATCTTTCTTGAGCAAACCACATTTCTAAGTTTGCCTCCAAAGTTAGTCACCGACTAGGAATCCTTCGTGCAAAGTCCTTCCTTTGCACAACTGAACACTTATACACCTACAAAGCCTTCATCCACAGCTTGATGAAATACTGTTCTCCCCTCTGGGCTGACACCCCAGCCTGACACCTTCCTTACCTTGATGCCATGGAAGCCAAGGCCTTCTAGATCATTGGAATTTTGTGCAATGAAGCTGTCTTATTGGAATTTCACTTTCCCATGTCAGACAGGTCGTTGGTCTCTCTGTCTTCCACTGCCTCCTTTGTGGTCCTGCACCTTCCACTCTTTCCATGCTTCCCCCACCCCTTCCTAATGTTTCTGTGGGGTGTATACGGTCCACCATCAACTCTCTTCTCATGAAATTCCCAAAATTCAGGATCACTGCTCACCTCCACTCATCTGTTCCCTCATTTTTCCCACCTAGGGAACCAACTTTCACACCCTCTTCAATCTCATTCTTCCCTTCAGGTCTTCAAGACAGCTGTTCATCATGATCTCAGATTTATCTGCACAACTTGCTTATGATCCTCCATCCAAATCATTATCTTTTCCACCCTCATTAACTCCATACAAAACCTCCATGCCCACCTTTTTCCAAACTTCGAGTCTTTCCTTCCAAATAGTTTGCTTCTGTAGCCATCTTGTCCACCTTGTGTGTCCTCCCCTTACCCCTTTTTCCTCCCCACATCCCTTATTTATCCAATTCTCTTTGGGTTTTGTCCTTCAACCCTGTTGTTAGTGTTTCTCCCCTCTTTTTGCTGTTCCTTTTGTTATGTTGCATCGAATCCATTCTGTGTTCTCGCTCTTCCACAAGCCTTGACTTGCATACAAAGAAATGACATGTCGGAGAAGACATTCGGAGACAACAGCCTTCCTCTACATTAATTATAAGGACAATGGACAAATCAACAGTATATGGGATTTGAACCTGGGATCCCAGGAAGATATGTTGACCTCTCAAGGCTCCTGATCAGGGAAAGAATATATTATACTTGAGAAGTTGATAGAAGTGCTCGGAGAATTAATTAATACAAAGGAATTGATAAAGTAGATTCGGGTATATATTTTGAACTAATGGAGGTTGATTGTAATAAAAGGGCAGAGGTTGAAGAAAAGTCATATCATGAGCCATGTGCTCATATTGGAATACTAAACAGGCTGAATCATCCTTGTTCTTGCTCTCAAAATTTTCCTTCAACATCTGCCCTCTGATTATAACCATCATCTATTAGTTCAAAGTATCTTCCCGAGTCTACTTTATTCATTCCTGAAAATGAATCATCTTTTCAAATAAACTTCTTGATTCCAAAATAAAAAGTTATGTATTTTCAAAACTTGCTTCATAATTAAAATTTATTTAGCCTTGCAACTATTATACAGGAAGTCCAGTTTCCAGTTTCTGAATGCTGAAACATTTTTGGTTTTCATCTTACGATTGAGACTCCTCATTGGAAAGGTCAACTCACTGCTGAATCTTTGATGTTGCAGATAATGTATAAATTATTTGATAAAGTGATTAGAGCTGAGCATGGTATTCTGGAGGATGACTCATGAAGTTGCTATCCTATTCATGTTCCTCCTGACGACTCAATCTTTGATCTGCTTATTCAGGTTCCTTCTGATGACTCGAATGCAATATTTGGTTTTCCATTTGATTATGTTTGTACCATATCTTGATGCTGTGTGGACTGTGCTTCCCCGCTGACAGACCTTCGGTCGTTTACACCTGTTGTTGCGTTTGAGCCTGGGCAGTAACTGCTAAAATCTTTCTATCCGGGTTCTTCCCAACATCTTTCATCTTTGGTCCTTTCTCTTTCACATCTCGTCAGTCTTTCAAACTTCTTTCTACGTATTCACATTTCTCTTTATTCGTTCTAATTATTGAGTTTTCTTTTCTTTTTGTTAATTTTCCTCTCGTTTATCCCTCTTATACTCTTAATTTCCTCTTTCTTTATCAATCTGTGTTGGGAGAAGTGAATTCTTATATAAAAAAATTTTTTTTAGGGGCACACATCTGGATGAGTTTGAGGATAGTGGAGTAGCAGCTGAAACCCAAATCCTCTCCCGGTTCCTCCTGATGACTCCATCTTTGCTCTTTTGGTGTTCCTTTTGATGACTTCATTGCAGTATTTGGTCTTTAATTTGATGAGATTCTTGTATATCTCAAGGCCATTCATCTTACCCCTCAGCCCAATGTCATCTGCAGATTTAGATATAATGTACTGTATTTAACACTCCCAAATTTCGATAATTTGCTTATATAAAGAAGATGGTCCCAAATCCGACTTTATCAACACCACTCTGCTAAATTATGCTTCTATACTGATCGATATGAAATCTTACAACAGATAGGGTACCTCTTATCCATCCACTGGGGCCAGACTCTAGACAGGGTGTCGGTGCTGCCGAAGCAGTCTCTTGGGCTATTGAGCACAATCCTGGATGGGTCACCACTCCGACGCAGGATACTCAGATGGATCAATCATTCCAGCAAGCTGGTACTCATTTTGCTGACCTCAGAAGGATAACAGGCTGAGTCAACCCCACCTGGTATTAATTCAACAGCCAAGCAGGATTTGAACTCAGGACCCGAGGATCCGAAGCCCACCACCCTAACCATTCAGCCAACACCAGGCATACTCCTCATCTGGCAAACCAAAAACGAGAAAGACCTGAAAACTGCAAAATTTTGAAACCCAGCTGTCCTGCAATTTTTTAAACCCTTTTATTGTACAAGCCCTCTGAAAAGTTAATCATCCCATGTGCAAAAATTTGGCAAGAGAAACGTATCGCCATGGAAGTGACATTGTGCAATCACCAAAGACAAGCCTGGGAAGTAGCATATACGTAACATCACCACGATGTACTCCATAGTTTTGTGCACATATTTGTGTTTGTGCAATACCCTCTGATTCACAATCATGTCGAAAAGGCCTTCATCATCTAGACATGCCAGTGGTGCTTCAAAAACGAAGCATTTATCACTCGGTATCAAGCAAAAAGTGGAGTTGTTGCGGAAGCATGACGTGGGTGTTTTAGTGAAACGCCTGAGTGAGGAGATGGCATTGGTACATCGACGATCTACGATCTAAAGAAACAAAAGGAACAGATATATATATTATATATATATAGTAATATATAATATGTATGTATATATGTAGTATGCATATATATATATATATGTATATATGTATGTGTGTATACATATGTGTATATGTACAAATATATCTATATATATTTATATATATATATCTATATATATATATATGTATATGTATTTCTATATATATGTATATGTATATGTATATATGTATAAATATGTAAATGTGTGTCTAAAAATAGATATGTATATGTGTATATATTATATGTATATGTATATATGTGTGTGCATATATATATATTAATAGTATAGTTACGGATTTGGAAGCCTCTTGCACACAGACAGTCAGCAGTCTCAAAGTTTAGTTTATTTGTTAAGTATATGTGTATAGTTAGAATCCATCCCCTGTGCTAATGGGAATTTCATGTGTGCACTGCGAGTTATTTTGTCGTTAGTTTTTTTAATATTCCCCAACAACAACTCCTGCTTCGTTCCGCGACCCAAACAAACCTCTACGCACCGACTCCATTATCCACGTGTTTTTGGCTGAAGGCGTGGACGGAGCCTCCATCGCCTCAGATCGAGGCTCCGCTCCGAAGAAGGGCAGGGAGTGTTTCCTCCAGCCAATGGACGAAGAGCGAGCAAAGCCGAGGCGCTCCAGCCAATGGGAAGCCAGAAGGCCAGAAACAACTACAGAGCCTCTTTGGGGGCGAGCCACCAACACGCCACCCGTCCAATGGGAGGTAGAGTTACCTCAGGATGGATCCTCTCCACCTCGCAGGAGGGGTTGAAGAATTGTCGGTGCGATCCGTCTGGGTCGTCTCGTCTGGTCTGCTGGCCATCTTCCGTCTTGGTGCTAGCTGGCGTCAGCCGCTTCGTTTTGGTTCCTTGGCGCTTGGTGCGAGGTTGTCCGTGTGGGTTCGAGTCCAACCGTGGTGGTTGGAGCGTCCGATCTTCCCAAGCCCTTCCACAAGAATTCCGAGCTCCACAAGGGCAGGTTGGCAAGCCGTGTGAACGTGGCCAGGTACCAGCAGAACTCTGACTTCCAGCCTGTCTATCCCCTTGGCTGCGAGGGTCGAAATAAAGACAATCCGGGTACATTTTCTTTTGGTGTCTGTTACAATGAGCAATCAACACTTATACAATTTCTACTTATGGGACGGTGCCACCACAGACACACACACCAAAAGAAAATGTACCCGGATTGTCTTATTTCGACCCTCGCAGCCAAGGGGATAGACAGGCTGGAAGTCAGAGTTCTGCTGGTACCTGGCCACGTTCACACGGCTTGCCAACCTGCCCTTGTGGAGCTCGGAATTCTTGTGGAAGGGCTTGGAAGATCGGACGCTCCAACCAACACGGTTGGACTCGAACCCACACGGACAACCTCGCACCAAGCGCCAAGGAACCAAAACGAAGCGGCTGACGCCAGCTAGCACCAAGACGGAAGATGGCCAGCAGACCAGACGAGACGACCCAGACGGATCGCACCGACAATTCTTCAACCCCTCCTGCGAGGTGGGAGGGATCCATCCTGAGGTAACTCTACCTCCCATTGGACGGTGGCGTGTCGTGGCTCGCCCCCAAAGAGGCTCTGTAGTTGTTTCTGGCCTTCTGGCTTCCCATTGGCTGGAGCGCCTCGCTTTGCTCGCTCTTCGTCCATTGGCTGGAGGAAACACTCCCGCCCTTCTTCGGAGCGGAGCCTCGATCTGAGGCGATGGAGGCTCCGTCCACGCCTTCAGCCAAAAACACGTGATAATGGAGTCGGTGCGTGAAGGTTTGTTTGGGTCGCGGAACGAAGCAGGATGTTGTTGGGAATATTAAAAAAACTAACGACAAAAAAACTCGCAGGCACACATGAAATTCCCATTAGACACAGGGATGGATTCTAACTATACACATATACTTAACAAAATAACTAAACTTGAGACTGCTGACTGTCTGTGTGCAAGAGGCTTCCAAATCCGTAACAATATATAATGCACACACATATATACATATACATATAATATATACACATATACATATCTATTTTTAGACACACATTTACATATTTATACTATATACATATACATATACATATATATATATATAGAAATACATATATAACAATAATATATATATAGATATATATATATATATAGATATATATAATATATATGTACATATACACATATGTACACACATAACATATACATACATATACATATATATATGCATACTACATATATACATACATATATATATATATATACTATATATATATATATATATATATATATGTATATCTGTTCCTTTTGTTTCTTTAGATCGTAGATCGTCGATGTACCAATGCCATCTCCTCACTCAGGCGTTTCACTAAAAACACCCACGTCATGCTCCGCAACAACTCCACTTTTTGCTTGATAACCGAGTGATAAATGCTTCGTTTTTGAAGCACCACTGGCATGTCTAGATGATGAAGGCCTTTTCGACATGATTGTGAATCAGAGGTATTCCACAAACACAAAATAGTGCACAAAACTATGGAGTACATCGTGGTGATGTTACGTATATGCTACTTCCCAGGCTTGTCTTTGGTGATTGCACAATGTCACTTCCATGGCGATACGTTTCTCTTGCCAAATTTTTGCACATGGGATGATTAACTTTTCAGAGGGCTTGTACAATAAAAGGGTTAAAAAAATTGCAGGACAGCTGGGTTTCAAAATTTTGCAGTTTCAGGTCTTTCTCGTTTTTGGTTTGCCAGATGAGGAGTATGCCTGGTGTTGGCTGAATGGTTAGGTGGTGGGCTTCGGATCCTCGCGGTCCTGATTCAAATCCTGCTTGGCTGTTGAATTAATACCAGGTGGGGTTGACTCAGCCTGTTATCCTTCTGAGGTCAGCAAAATGAGTACCAGCTTGCTGGAATGATTGATCCATCTGAGTATCCTGCGTCGGAGTGGTGACCCATCCAGGATTGTGCTCAATAGCCCAAGAGACTGCTTCGGCAGCACCGACACCCTGTGCTAGAGTCTGGCCCAGTGGATGGATAAGAGGTACCTATCTGTTGTAAGATTTCATATCGATCAGTATAGAAGCATAATTTAGCAGAGTGGTGTTGATAAAGTCGGATTTGGGACCACTTCTTTATATAAGCAAATTATCGAAATTTGGGAGTGTTAAATACAGTACATTATCTAAATCTGCAGATGACATTGGGCTGAGGGTAAGATGAATGGCCTTGAGATATACAAGAATCTCATCAAATTAAAGACCAAATACTGCAATGAAGTCATCAAAAGGAACACCAAAAGAGCAAAGATGGAGTCATCAGGAGGAACCGGGAGAGGATTTGGGTTTCAGCTGCTACTCCACTATCCTCAAACTCATCCAGATGTGTGCCCCTAAAAAAAAATTTTTTATATAAGAATTCACTTCTCCCAACACAGATTGATAAAGAAAGAGGAAATTAAGAGTATAAGAGGGATAAACAGAGGAAAATTAACAAAAAGAAAAGAAAACTCAATAATTAGAACGAATAAGAGAAATGTGAATACGTAGAAAGAAGTTTGAAAGACTGACGAGATGTAAAGAGAAAGGACCAAAGATGAAAGATGTTGGGAAGAACCCGGATAGAAAGATTTTAGCAGTTACTGCCAGGCTCAAACGAACAACAGGTGTAAACGACCGAAGGTCTGTCAGCGGGGAAGCACAGTCACACAGCATCAAGATATGGTACAAACATAATCAAATGGAAAACCAAATATTGCATTCGAGTCATCAGAAGGAACCTGAAAAGCAGATCAAAGATTGAGTCGTCAGGAGGAACATGAATAGGATAGCAACTTCATGAGTCATCCTCCAGAATACCATGCTCAGCTCTAATCACTTTATCAAATAATTTATACATTATCTGCAACATCAAAGATCAGCAGTGAGTTGACCTTTCCAATGAGGATCTCAATCATAAGATGAAAACCAAAAATGTTTCAGCATTCAGAAACTGGAAACTGGACTTCCTGTATAATAGTTGCAAGGCTAAATAAATTTTAATTATGAAGCAAGTTTTGAAAATACATAACTTTATTTTGGAATCAAGAAGTTTATTTGAAAAGATGATTCATTTTCAGGAATGAATAAAGTAGACTCGGGAAGATACTTTGAACTAATAGATGATGGTTATAATCAGAGGGCAATGTTGAAGGAAAATTTTGAGAGCAAGAACAAGGATGATTCAGCCGTTTAGTATTCCAATATGAGCACATGGCTCATGATATGACTTTTCTTCAACCTCTGCCCTTTTATTACAATCAACCATTAGTTCAAAATATATACCGAATCTACTTTATCAATTCCTTTGTATTAATTAATTCTCCGAGCACTTCTATCAACTTCTCAAGTATAATATATTCTTTCCCTGATCAGGAGCCTTGAGAGGTCAACATATCTTCCTGGGATCCCAGGTTCAAATCCCATATACTGTTGATTTGTCCATTGTCCTTATAATTAATGTAGAGGAAGGCTGTGGCTCCGAATGTCTTCTCCGACATGTCATTTCTTTGTATGCAAGTCAAGGCTTGTGGAAGAACGAGAACACAGAATGGATTCGATGCAACATAACAAAAGGAACAGCAAAAAGAGGGGAGAAACACTACAACAGGGTGAAGGACAAAACCCAAAGAGAATTGGATAAATAAGGGATGTGGGGAGGAAAAATGGTAAGGGAGGACACACAAGGTGACAAGATGGCTACAGAAGCAAACTATTTGGAAGAAAGACTCGAAGTTTGGAAAAAGGTGGGCATGGAGGTTTTGTATGGAGTTAATGAGGGTGGAAAAGATAATGATTTTGGATGGAGGATCATAAGCAAGTTGTGCAGATAAATCTGAGATCATGATGAACAGCTGTCTTGAAGACCTGAAGGAAGAATAGAGGAAGAGGTGTGAAAGTTGGTCCCTAGGTGGGAAAAATGAGGAACAGATGAGTGGAGGTGAGCAATGATCCTGAATTTTGGGAATTTCATGAGAAGAGAGTTGATGGTGGACCGTATACACCCCACAGAAACATTAGGAAGGGGTGGGGAAGCATGGAAAGAGTGGAAGGTGCAGGACCACAAAGGAGGCAGTGGAAGACAGAGAGACCAACGACCTGTCTGACATGGGAAAGTGAAATTCCAATAAGACAGCTTCATTGCACAAAATTCCAATGATCTAGAAGGCCTTGGCTTCCATGGCATCAAGGTAAGGAAGGTGTCAGGCTGGGTGTCAGCCCAGAGGGGAGAACAGTATTTTATCAAGCTGTGGATGAAGGCTTTGTAGGTGTATAAGTGTTCAGTTGTGCAAAGGAAGGACTTTGCACGAAGGATTCCTAGTCGGTGACTAACTTTGGAGGCAAACTTAGAAATGTGGTTTGCTCAAGAAAGATCATGGCTGATAGTGAGACCAGGAGTTTGAGTGACTGAATTTCTTCAAGAGGATTTTAAGAAAGTAGATCGGAGGGTTTGTAATGCATGTAATACATGTACAAGTTCATCCATGAGTCTGAGATTACTGTTAATAATTGGGCAAAGATTTTTAATTCTTAAATTTTCAAGTTGGACAACTTTACATAAAAAGTACAGAAAGAAATACTTGGCTTAAAAGAAAATGGATAGGTATCCATCCATTTCACAAAAGACAGAAGGATATCAACGAATAAGAGAAGTAGAATGAGGTGGGGCTTCCCACCCCCCCCCCCCCCACCCATCGAGTAACATCCTCGGCCGTGATGATATGTTTGGTATCCAGAACGTCTACACCAGAAGGTTCTGGCTGATGCTATGCCAGAAATCTAAAATGTAAAATGTTCATTATCATGGCCAAAAAGACTGAGGCGCAAGAGAATGTAAAGATACATGGGTGGGTGGGGGTCTTTTAGACCTTCCTGCCAGGGGCATTCTGCTCTACCTTACTCTATATCCTTGTACATATTTATAATACTAGCGAAGACCGTTCTTAAGAATGGGTAAATTCTCCCAGAATTACAAACAGAATAATCGCCTCATCTCTTCCATCATCATTCCTGAGATTTTTTGTTTTTGAATTGCTAGTTGATGTCAAATTAGTTACCTTGAATTTTCATTGGTGCATTTTAGTATGACTTGTAATACCCCTCCAAGCAGGAACGGCACTATATGAAACACATTTACAAAGAGAGAATTGGGGGTCTACCCCCAATCTGAACTCCAGGCTATGTATTTCTTTACCGCATAAAACCTTCGCGTACACACCCTGGTACAACGAGCAGTTTTCACCCCATTCTGCCAAGCTGTTGAGAATGCATATGTCAAACAAACAAAAAAAGGAACTTCCAAATTATAGTATGATGAGAGCAATTCAGGATTATAACGCCTCTTTAAAAGAAAGGCAATCTGGATAGCATCGTTGTAATCAAGGCACTGTTCGCAGATCTTCAATGCATGTCAGAAGTTCGAAAGGTACCGGGATGTTAAGCAATCTTGAATGTCTGCATCGGTAGATGAGGATCTGCTGGCAGCTCTGTGCTGCCGTGAGCAGGGCAGCAAGCTGGCTGCACTCGCCCCGTATGAGAAGTATGCTGTAAAGGTTGTTCGCGGCTTGACCATGTACCTCAATATCCTGTGTGAGCCATGTTGGGCCAGCTCCGTCCAAACACCATCCTCTGGTTATGGTGGGTGATACAGCAAGTTGGCAGATAAATTAATAAAAGACATTTACCTTCAATTACAAGTGTAATATCGTGGATTAAAATTTTATAATGATATTTTTGAAGAAATAATTGCAGAAAAAGTTTTTCTCGTTTAATCTAAACTGAAATAAGTCAACATTTTGCTTGCAGCACTTTCCCCAAATTGTTTGAATAATTTAAAAGGTTTTATTTCAATTTGATGTTGACTCCATCTTGTGTTGTGGTGCAGTGGTATTTGTCATACCACTGCTTTCAACTTTGTCCCTTTTTGCTCTGAAGCATTCTATTGATCTCACGCTTCTGGAAGCACTTCTACGTCATGCAGTGGATGAACCACAAACCTTGGATCCACCAGCCGAAATGGAATTTTTGCATTCATCACATTGTCAACTCCGCTACATGACAAATCAACATCATCCATCAGGAGACCCTTTTCGGGATCCATCTTTGAGAAGCTATGCGACACTGCATGCAACGACGTTACCTATCACCTTCTCGTCCAAACTGTCACCGACGGTTTCCCTCCAACAAAGGAGCAATGCTCCTCATGTTAAGGAATTCTACGATATTCTCAAATATCTATCAGCGGGTGACGGTCTTGTCACATCGTTGTGCCTGTATCAGCCCGCAGAGAATGTGCTCAATCGTTTGCATGCTTCACACTAAGGAATCGACTGTACGAAGACACTGTCTCATCAGCTCGTGTACTAGTCGAACATGAACAATGACATCATCAACATCACCCGTTTTTCACCAAAATGCCAGGAGAGGCAGCCTCACAGCAATGGGGGAACCTTTGATGAGGGATCCATCATTGACGTGTTGTGTTTGGGATATATCTGCTGATTTATTCACACATGCTGGGCTTGATAATTATCGTGTGTACAGTGATTGCATGTCTGTCTGGCTTTGGGTGTACCTGTTTAACACGCATGCACAACACAGTTGCTCATTCGTGCTTTACGCAGTTTCTTCGCAGATCTCGGTGTTCCTGTGAGATTACGCTCTGATGGATCTGAACCAATATGTTGTGATGTTGACGATATTTGTTGTTGATGTTCGACCAGTACACGAGCTGACGGGCAGTGTCTCATACGTTTGAGTGTGTGCTCCAGGTTAAGCTGTGTGTACCTACTACCAGCACCATGTGCAAACGGCTGAATTTGACATTTTTGTCTCGGTGGCTTTGGATTTCTAGCACACTTTTCCAAAATGTCCAAAAATACCACATTTATGACACTTCTTACCTTTTCCAGGACGCTTGACATGTCAGAGTTGGATTGCCACACCTGTCACAATGATGGTTGTCATGTGTCGGCTTGCTGAGTCGTGGTGCTGTCTTGGCAATAGATTCAGGTTAGTGCTGTGAGTCCCAGAAACATCACGTTGACCTTTTTACCTGCTTCTTGTCGCGGCATGTCACAATTGAAGTTTTGAGGTCGAGGTCCAGCTTTGCAAGCAGCTTCCGACAGATATCCAGATCGGGAATTCCGTGTATAATCTGGATGATGAAATGGTGATTGGCCATCATCTTGTCAAGGTCACAGTTCACTGCAATTTCCTAGGGTGCACTTTCTTCTTGCTTGCGCTCCTAAACTCCACCAGATCATAATCTGATGACACTGTGCATGCAAATATGCTGGATAGTGTGATCACTTCCTCACAGTAGTATCCGTTGTCGCATCTCCACAGCATTCTTCCGCACGGATCTCATTTGGATGCTTAAAAGTTTCTGAGGTGGCGAGTCCATTTCCATGTCCGTCAATCAGACGACAAGTGCATAGTCATCCATTGCTCCCTCCAGGAGTTGAACTCTTGCAATGAAATGTTTTCATTGAGCATGGGTCAGTGAGGTATTGAGCTCAAAGATGAGAGTCGAGGTGGTTGAGGAAATGATAGCAACGACTCACGCAACAGACGTATTCTGCCATGTGGCACTGTTGTGCTGCTTCCATGTCGAAGAAAGCTGCCACAATGGAACTACATCTGATTAGCCCCCAGCCCACTCGCAAGTTGTTGTAGGTTGCTCACCAGTTTTCTTTGCATCCTGGTCTATGCTGTGCTGTGGTTGTTCACGAAAGTATAAAGCCGACTACGCCATGTTATGTCGTAAATCGTGGCGAGACACAAAATAAACTGCAAGTCATTTATTTCCACTCACAAAATGCAGTACATGTGGAAGCAGGCAAAGCAGAAGAATCTAGCTCGACCTATTACATCACAGAGTAACCCATGCACAACAGGTGGGTTATACTCGGCCCCACATCAGTCAGTCAACTTTCCAACCCAGATCTCATCAACAGCTTTGCTCTCTCAGCTTGACCAGGTAATGTCAACTTTCCTGGTAATACATCTTGTATGTCTTGGCTCCTCACATCACTTGCTGGTGAAGCTGTCCAATTCATTGATTGTCTTCTATGAACGCCATGCAGACGTAGTCACATCTGGGAGTTAACAAAGAGGACTGGCCTGGTCTACAACATCTCTTGAGATGTCTGAGCTGGTCTTGCATCTTCTTAGCTTCATGTATTGATAGTGCCTGGAACTGAACAAGGCCTTCCCTTTCTCATACATGAAATCTTCCCTCATGCTCTCCATCTCTGCTGTCCAACATGGTATGAAGAAGCTTATGGTGAGACAATAGCAAGGAAGCATCTGCCTTGTCTGCTAAGAAGGGGAATCCTACTATTTGGAATCTGCAGATGCCTCACTTTTGTTTTCTTTACAGGAACGTGGCTCAAGTAAGGGAGAGGCAAACTAACAATAGGACAACTATCAAGGGAATGAACAAAAAGGGAAAGGAAATTACAAGACCCACAACAGGTGTGTATCTGTCCTCAGAAGAGCAAGAACACAACAAACACAACACCAAATTAAACTGAGATCAGACCATCCAGTCCTTTCTCAATTTTCAAATGCCTGAGTAAATGGGTAAATCTGTTTCAGGAACATGCCTTTCCACGTCTCTTCACTCAACAAGGAGGAGTCATGATGAACACAGCTCAAAGGGGAATGCTTGAATGTGTCTTTGCAAAAAAGCCTGGTTCCCATCCTCCCTCCCTGTTCCATATCTTCCTCATAGTCCAAGCATCTTTCTGGAGCAAGTGAGCTCATTTGCAAAATTGATTCTTCATCAGCAACCTGTCTAACATCAGCAACTCCACTATTTGCTAGAAAGTCTTCACACCAATGATGGCAGCTGCAGCTGCAGCCTTGTCATTTGATGTGGAGAAAAAATTGAAGCTGATCAATCATCTGGAATATCCAGTCTCAAAATGTTCAATGCTTCCAAGTCCAGCATACTTATTGCCTCTAAATGATGACAGTATGGAAAATCATCCAAGCTGACTTTTGCAACCAATCGATGCACAAATGTAATGTTTTTTAGCTGCTTGGATCAAGAATCTGCCATGAATTTTCCTGATCTGATCACATATCCAAGCTGGTCTCCAGGGCAGAAAGTGCTTTGGAAGCCTCCACATACTAAGTAATCCTTGGCTGCACTCAGCTTCCAACAAGTGTACAAAGCCTTCATGTACAGTGCCATGGAGTATGGATGTCCTCTGCGGGCCTGTAGCCAGATCTCACTTTGTGCCCCTCCTTGTAAGTGATAGAATCCAAGGTCTTGAGGCTAAATGGAGTAACTCAACCGGAAGCTGAGATGAAAGTCTGTTCCTTTCCCACCGCAGACAGGCTAGTGATCTAACAGTTTTCTATTGTTTAATTTCTGGTCATTTTCCATGAAATTTTCTGAAAGTTAACAACCAACTTGGTTTCTCCGTTAGTGGAAAGAAATTGTTTGTCTAATCCTCAATATAAGCAAGCAATGCTCTGACATAAACCAGGGGAAACAGTACGGAGTGGAAGGAGGAATGAAAATTAAACTGCAGGATCGAGAATATCCACAACCTAATGTAGTCGAGGCTGCCAGCTTTAATGCAATCAATTGAAGGGCAGCATGCTCCAAGATGTAGCGCCCCATGCTGGACTATGACAGAATGGAAGGTATTAGTTTAGCAAGTTGAAATTGAACCCAGATCCATGAGGGCTAACGAACAGACTCCATCGCCAAACAATAAAATGATACAACTCCACCAACGGACTGAAGATGATCCAGCAAAATACAGCACAACTCAAAACAGTCCAACAAAATAGTCTATCCCAGGTCGAGCTTTATCATCATTTCCTCTCTCGATATTATATGGGACAAACTGACACTTCTAACTTTTGAACCACAGTGGCTGTGGAGGTCCAAGCAAGATACAAAATTGAAAGAATATTGGCAATGATACAAGTCCTATAATCTCACCAAGCAGGCTCAAGTGGGAGTCATTTTGTTCTGTTATATTGAAGTCGCTTACCTGTCATGTTGCAGTACACTGGTACAGGAGCTAGAGGTCCACTGCCATCCACATCGATGAGGTAGGGTCGTGAGTCCTCCCTGCGTGCTTGTATGCCTCACACGATCGCTCATACACCGCTGGCATGGCATTTTGGGAAAGCAAAGAGTAATGAAAAAGAGAATCAAAGCAATAATCCTTATACATTTAGATTTTTACACCCCCTAAAATTAAGCACGTCCGCACTTTCAAAACGATAACTCCATCTCTGTAAGCAAGTGCCTTCCAACTTGAGGTCTAATTTCTTGAGCGAAATAACCATTAAGAACAAGTGGTCTGGAACTTCAAGCACTATCTTACCTATAGTTTGATTAACTAGTGGCCCGGGCCCGTGTGTCCAAATTTTCTCCAAATTTTCATTGGTCTTCATGCCTTGTAGCATACCTACCTACTGTACTGCTGGAGCATCACCTTACCTTTTCACGAAGCCCAGATGTGCTTGGGCCAGGCAGGGATTATACGTTCGTTATTATTATTTGTCACGTGATCCAGTCCAGTGGATCGTACTCTTGAACAGAGCATTGGAAATTCCATAGCAGTTTTTCCTTGGCTATTTGCACAATCCTGGACAGGTTGCTACTCCAACCATTTCTTGGAGCACAGCTGTGCTGCTGATGCTGTGCCCCTTTTACTAGTACATGTACTCATTTTGCCAACCTCAGGAGGATGACGGGCTGAGTCAACCCCACCTGGGTTAATTCAGCAGCCAACAGGGCTCAAACTCAGGACCCGAGATCCCAAGCCAGCCATCCTAACCACTAAGCCAACACCAGGCTTATTGTCACATGATACTACTATTATTATTGTTGTTAATATTATTAGTATTAATTTATATATGGTTTGTTACAATGTTATTACTCTTTTTGTTATTTTTTTTTGTCATCAGAATGCCATGCTGCAAGGACCGATTAAGCTGCTTTGTTTTTTTTAATACAAGGTCGAGGCTCATGAAGAGCTAGGACACAGAACAGATCAGGACGCAACATAATAAAGGGAACAGCAGGAGAAAGGGGAAACACCAACAGCAGGCAGAGGAGACAGTAGATGGAGATGGACAAAAAGGATGCGGGTAACAATGGGGTGAGGGAGAACGCAAATGGGGTGGAAAAGATGGATTGAGATGGTGGTGAACAGCTTTCTTGAAGACCTGGAGAGAAGAATGAGATTGAAGAGAATGTGGAAGGTGGTTCACAGGCAGGAAAAAAAAAGGAAAAAATAAATGGAGGTGAGCAGTGGTTCTGATTTAGGTAGTTTCTGGATTTTGATTCTGGACTCCATACCCCTTAACATGGTCTGTGTTTAAAACATGGGAATTCTTCCAGTTCTTTGTAGTTAATTAGCCTAATCAACTCAAGATGTCATGATGATCATTTTGGTGTATCACATTCCATATCAGAAAGCTCCAGTTGAACTCCACAAAAAAAATCAAACACACACACACACACACACACACACACACACACACACACACACACACAACACATGGTAGGTCTCTGTTTCATCTCCTGAAATCCACCCACCACATGTGAAGATAGCAGGCAAGAGCAGCAACGTACACGTACATGCACACGCACACACACATCGAGACCTGGGCGGAGCATTTAATATCCACGCTACCTTCTTGGCAAAGGTCTGCCTGCATGCATGCATGCTCGTACATGCAGCAACCTTTGCACCCCACCGGTTTGCTCACTCTGAATCTGATTCGTACATGCTAGTCCTCAACAGAGGGAGGGAAGAGGAAAGTGGGGGGGGTTGAAGAGAGAGTGAGAGAGAAAAAGAGAGGGTCGGTGTCAGAAAGAGGGAGAGGGGTCGGTGTCAGAAAGAAGGAGAGGGGTGGGAAGGGGGGGGTAGGGTTGGGAGGGAGATGGGTAGAGATTCCGGCAGATGTGATGCCCAGTTTATCATCCATCCAAGAGAGGCACACACATTGATGAATCACCCTGCCTGTGAAACACCAGGATGACAGTTTATAGCTGGTCGGATTTGAATCCAGGCGACACAGAGTGAGCATGCGTACCCCTGGCTTTTCTGCCGTGGTGTGGCGATTCATTATTTCATAACTGAAAAATATTTTTTCTCATTTGATCATGTAATTTATTTAATCTTCCTCCCTCCGGGATAGAAGCGGCAGTGTC
>CM068952.1:44249391-44260964 GCA_035128595.1 Eptatretus atami
GGTTTTTTGCGCGCTTGTCCACCTACTTAAGCTGGGTGTGACTAACAAGAAGAGTTGAACCACTAGCATGCCTTGCTCTAATACCAATCAGAAATGTACTTAGAAGAGACTTTGTGTGGCGAAGTAACCGGTATACAGGTACTTGATAAAGTAGATACCTAATGCTGACACAGGTCCTTAAAGAAAGGAACAACAGAGAAAACCATTGAGCATGCCCGGAAGCCCCCAGTAATCATCATGCCCATACCGTCAGTCATGTTTGGATGACGTCCACCACAAGTCGCCATCGTTGCATATTTTGAGAGCATCTACTTGCTAAAAAGCAATGGTGTCTCCTCTCATCATGCGAACCTCTGACCCAAGACAATTTGTTGCGAATTATTATGATATCTTCTGAGTCCAAGCAGGGGAACAATCCAATTCCTGAAAGACCATTGCATCCACTGCCAATGGTACAAAAGTGTGGAACAGTCGGGGGGGAGGGTGAGTCTGTCCTGGCAGTGTCTAGACAATCCGTTGTTACATTTTTGCACTTGTTCAAAGGTTGACTCGGAAAAGCTCAGGATGTCAAAAATTATTCTGGTTCGTCAGTATAAGTGAGTGACTGACACATAAGTTTATATGCATTTCAAACAGAATCACATTCACCATTCTGGAAGTTGTGTTTCACTTCAACAATTTTTATTTTGAGACCAGTTACTTTGTGAGGGCAGAGTTTCGTTTATTGTTCGGCCTATGGGGTCATATAAGTAATTCATTCATCTCATTCTATCTGTATTTTTTGTATTATTCAAAAAATTGACCCCAATAGAGGCAACAAATATGGATCTGGCATGTGCTCCTTGTTTGCATTTTCCACAGAAATTTCCAACTTGACCCCAATTTCCGATGACTTTTTGACCTCTATGACTCATTATTGGCCCAAATTCTCCATAAAAGAGATTCACATGAGTATTCCTAAAGCGAATAACAGTTTAAGGGTTAATTTGTCTACTAGGTGAAACGGGCTACATAATAACTATTAAGTAACCAACAGAAAAATCGTTTAGGCGGTGGCAAAAAATGATAGATTGAAAGTCGACCAGCTTTCCATTCTGATGCTGTTTTCAATTTATTTGCAACAATTCCACTTTAATCAATGATTGTTTCTTGGCCACATTGATGGGATAATGACCCTCAGAAGAGGAGTAAATATGGATCGTGGCTAATCGTTCTGGGGGCATGGTTCAGAGATTAGGTCCAGATTTTCACTTGACAGCCCAATTTAACGTACCTTTTTGACCTCTGCGTGGACCATGATCTTGAACCAATGAACCTAATTGCATATCATATAAAGAGGGTCTAAGACTGACATTTTGAGGTGTATTTTGTATTCTAGGGTTTAGTAGCAAAGTAAAAGTCGTTTTCATTCCACACACCTACATAATTGCGTCCTGACAATTTCCGGTCGGAACCCCAAAAGAGGCACCATTTTTCGCATTTATGCCCGGGTTATGGAAATGTAACCAGTTTTTCTGTTCAAGGAAGTGTCAACTCAAATTCAGTTGGTAACCTTAGGGTATCATTATTTTGTCACACGAGGACCCCTATGCTGATGCATAAGGGACTGCAAACATCAGGGCTTCGCTCAATCTGACAGATTTTTCCAGATGGGGTTTTAAGAAAAACATTCCTCATTCAAGATGTTCTGACTCATTGTATCTTCCTGGTTACGCCTTTCAAGGATGACAGATCTGAGCTCGTCTGGTGGCACGAGTTGCTCTCTCCATCAAAAATCTATTCCTCATCTCCATGTAGCCCTCATCCCCAACAACGCCAGGAATACCTCAGCTACGGTTCCCCTGGTAAGAAGAATTCTGAAGTTATCCTTGGTAATGAGTCATTTTTTAACAACACATAAACAAATACAAACAAACAAATACGTATGCGCATGTGGAGGAATCTGAAGAGACGAATACAGTCTGCCTCCAGATCTCGAAATATAATGGAGAATTTTAGTTCTTTATACAGTGTTCAGTGAGACACAGCTCTTGTCATTTTCAAAAACGCCTGATGCCACGTGTTGTCAGGTCGATGTATTCAGGTGGAAAAATCATTTTCAGCTTGGTGCAGCAATACCTAATTTTGAAGGATTGAGATATATATCCAGAATCAGAAGGTGTAAATTCTCTCCCAGACAGAATGACATCAACACTGGAAATCATTTGAGGTTAACATTGCTGGATCACATACAATTATTGGTATGGAAGGGAAAAGTTAGTCGCACTTCTTAATCAGACTAGAATTATATAATATGAAGCAACAGAGTTTAGTGGATATACATCTGGAGAAATTTTTTTGATCAACATTCCAGTTGAGTTGCAATAACATTCTCCGATCAAGCTGCTGGTACCTTATATAATAATCAATTCAATAAAAATCCTTTAGTAAGTAAAATATACTTAATAATAGGCAATTCTTTATACTTAATTATAACATATTTTGAAAGGTCGCCTGCTTATCATCATCTATTACAAGACAGGTCGATCATTCTTTTCAATACAGAGGAACGATATGATTAGTTAATTAAAATTAAAATAGATACATGTTCAAGTACAATTTCGAGTACATTTTCCACTTCAGATTTAATGCTTATTTTAATATAAGTTTAATTTAATAACATTTAATTATTGTTTTTTATCACCCTCAAACCCATTTGCTAATTTTGAGAAATTGCCAACCGAACACCTCATCCCACTCATGTAACAGATGTTCGCATCTGCAGAGTAATCCTGGGCAATCTGTGAACATTTCAACATTGTGGCTCCAGAACAATATGTAAACAACAAACCAGATCCGTTCATCGAAAAGAACATTTGTGCTCACGTGTGACAAGGCGATCTCAATCAAAGTGTGAAATTGCCAAAACAAAGCATGAATCAGACATCATGCCTCAAACACAAAGGAAAAAAACGCATTGTTGATTGAGGTCTCGGTCCCAACTGACTTCAGACTAAAGTGACAGAAATTAGGAAAATGACCAAATACAGGACTGAAAAATGAGGTCGAGGGAACTTGGAAATTGATGAATTAGCTGAAAATTGTAAGAAGTGATAAGTTACGGAGCTACAGGAATGATAAAGAAACCCTGACTGAGTATGTTAAAATCAGTTATGGGGAATATACTACAAACAAGCTAAAAGTGAAGCTGTCGGAGTTCAGTGAGATTCTGCTGAAATAGCCTTGGAATAAGGCGCTGAAACGAAGTTTCCATTGGTTCATGGATCATTATTTCTTTACCAACAAAACAGGAAGTGGAGATTTTTTAGCTCTGGGAGAACTCTGTGGGCTTGCCACCTCAAATCGGGATTCATAATCGTAATTAGGAGGAACACATCTTCAATCAAATTTATGGCTTATCACGGAGATAATATACCTTCACACAACAAAATACAGTCAAGATCAGGTCTATAATTCGTCTTTAATATCAATCAAGGTGATCAGTCTAAACAGCCAATCACCCTCTGCACAGCCGAACAGAATGCTATCATGAGTTATACAAAATCTGCTCTATTTATCTTTAGTCACCCCGGTTTTGTATACTCATTTTTGAGAAATAACGCTTGTGCAAGGCACATTTAATTTTTTGCAGTAAGGGCTGCAACCAACTTATTCCTGAGCAAAGCAACTCATGGTTAGTGGCGCAACTGTTTAATTTGAGCAAGGCACATCCTCTTGGTTGAGCCGATAGATGTGGGTCCGGAGAGCAACAGTAAATGGGAGTTTTCTCCGGTTAAGCAATCAACAGACTCCCATTGTGAAGCTTTTCCAACACTCCATTCAAATACAGTATCTTACTTTATCTCCAAGCACCAGAGAGAGAGAGAGAGGGGTTTTCCCTCCTCCTCGATTACAAAAATGTAGTGTTTTCCGCAGCAACAGTCGTGCAGGAGATGCGGAATAATTCTCTGCCGTGTTTACTTGCTCATGCCTCCAGATACAATTCATGGTTTATATTTTGAATCATTAAGCACGATCAGAAAATAATAAAACAAATTTTAACTAACTGCAACAAATAAACAACTTTTAATTCAAGGAAAATATTTAAAAGTAAGTTTTAAATGAAGAAAAGTTGAAATTCGATTCAAGCCCTACACCCTCCCTCCTGGAAACCCGCAAATGAAGATAACAACCAACGTGAGCAATTTTTTCTTTTTGCCTTAAAGTTCTGTCATGACGGTTATATTTAACTAGTAATAAAGCACTCAAAAAATAACGGGTTGGAATTAATTTATTTGAAAATATTCAAGTGACCGGAAGATTCTGAGTCTTAGCAAGAAAGCGTTATTTTAACACACAGATAAATGTGATCTTATTTTCTTATCTTCTGTGACATTTAATTTTGATGGTACAACGCCCGTGGCGTATGCCAAAGTCTGAAGCTCGGTAGCGTCAGGTGTGCTTATATCTTCTTTATTTATAGACATCTATGGACGTAAATGAACACTTGTTTTAAACTAACTCTCTGCGGCACATTAATGCACACGTGCAGAGGACTTTCACCTCCTGTGCTTTATTTATTGTTACTTTTCTAACGCTCTGACACCGCCCTGATGCATGGTTGCAAGTCAAGTTAACATTTCCATAAATAGAGACGTATTCTATTTTAATGAAAAATGTTTTTCGAGTTTTTTTTTTAATGAAAATGTTTTTTCGAGTTTCTTTTATCTGAAAATAGAACGAAGTGAACACGCAGTCAATTTCAAGATTGGCCTTTAACCGCTTCTTTACATCCTATGAAGGACAACAGACAAATACCAAATACAGTATACAAGCCACAAATACACACTGTGTCTTTATATACGGTAGATATCATGAATGATTTCGTATCACAGCCATCATTAAATAGTTTATGCACCTTACCTAAAATTTTTCTTTATGTGTGTGCATCCTCATTCAATTTGTTTTTTTTCACATGAAGAGCAATGCTTATATATGGATCTTTTATAAAATTGCAGCTCTGTCATGTGCAAGCATCATTTCAACGTATGAACACAGGAGCACAGATACACATCAGGTAAAAAGGTAGTGTTTGTATCACCGTCCTTCCCAATTCCATATCAGGCGATACGATGTATCACTGGCACGAAGAAGAGAGTGCTCAGTTTGCACTACGTTTGTTTTACTTGGCAAAAAAAAAAAAAACATTTGACAAAAGTATGTTGATGCCTTCTCCGTTTGTTGGGTAGATCGATCTATCTAGTTATTGTAGGTTTTTCCGTCGTTATGTTGGTTCGAATCTATCTACCCTCCTTAGTCCGTTTTCCCGTCGTTATGTCTGTCTGTTGGGTAGTCGATCTATCTATCTACCCTTATTGCAGGTTTCCGCCGTTATGATCTGTCTGTCTGTCTGTTTGTCTGTCCAGGCCAGTACTTTCTCCGTTATCGTAGGCGATTTGATGAAACTCTGTGGTAGGTCGATACCATGACCTAGTTTGTGCGCGTTGAGAAACCCCGTTGCTATGGACCCTCGGTTGCCATAGCAACGGGCCTTTGTAACATTTTCAAAAAAATCAAAATCTCGAAATTCAATAAATCAAAACTATGATCGTTTGTGGGCCAACACATTCAGCCTCCTGACATAAAAAATTCACGCCAGACCCATGAAAACTGTCGGAGAGATAGACTTTGAATGAACCTGGTCGAACAAAAATAAAACACAAATTCGTTATATCTCAGAACTCTGATCAGATACATGAAATGGTATGTGTAGGTACAATGGTATGTTTCTAGTTATGTGTGAGAAAGGAACCGTTGCTATGGAAACGCTTTTTGGTTGGCTTGTAACGGCTGAAAACGACTAAAATTTCGACTTGATCGGGACTACCCATGTCACCTACGGTTGTCTGTCTGTTTGTCTGTCCGGCCATACTCTGTTAATGTAGGCGCCGATTTTTGATGAAACTCTGGTGGTAGTTCATACATGACCAGTTGTGCGCGTTTGAGACCGTGCATGGACCCCTCGTTGCCTAGCAACGGGCTTTGGGAAATTTTCAAAAAAATCAAAAAATAAAAATATCGAAATTTCAAAAAATCAAACTATGATCGTTTGTGGGCAACACTTTCAGCTCCTTGCAAAAAATTCAGCCCGCTCTCATGAAACCCTGCGGAGCAAGATAGATTTTGGAATGAACCCTGGTCGAAAAAAAAAATTGAAAGATTCGTTATAATCTCAGAGATCTACAAGTCAGATATACTGAAACTGGTATGGTAGGTTCAGGTATGTCCCAGTTATGTGTGAGAAGAACCGTTGCTATGGACGCTTTGTTGGCTCGTACGGCCTGAAAAAGACTAAATTCGATATGAATCGACTACTCATGTCCGCCTACCGGCTTGTTTGTGTTGTTGCTTTGGCTGTCCGCTCGCTCCAGCCGCAAATGCTCAACCATAGTTCTGAATATTTCAGAGATTAATGCACGGACCCTGCGACAGTCACGCATTGAGTTCGTAAATTGTTTGACTGAAAATGTCTACATCGGCCAATAGGCCAATTTGAGCCAAATTTTTCTAAAATCCTCAAATTTCAGCGGATTGAATTGAAATTTGAACAGGATTTCATATCAAAGGTCTTGAATTCAACGACCTATTATTTTGGTGGTTATCTAGATGAGGCCATAAGGGTCGACCAAATAGGACGAATTTTTAAATTGTTTCTAAAATTAGGCAGATTTTCATCAACTTGACTTGAAATTTGAAGACATTTTGCCCATAAGTCTCTGAATTCAACCACTTATTAATAAATTGAGATCAACATCGCCAAAAGGCCAATTTTGGGCCAAATGCCTAAAATACTCAAAATTTTAATCCAATTGATTGAAATTTGAAGCGATTCTGCATGGTAAGGTTGTTGAATTCAACCACTATTTTTTGAGGTCACGTCGACCATAAAGGTCAACATCGACCAAAGGTTAACATGGCCAAATTTTCTTAAAATCTAAATTTCATCTGATTAACTTGAAAATTTTAGAGCATTGATTAAGGTCACTGACTTCAACCACCCGTACTAATTTGAGGAAAAATAGGCCAAAATGTCAATAGGCCAAAAGGCATTTGAAGCCAAATTTTCTAAATCCTCAATTTTCATCGATTGAGTTGAAATTTGAAAAGGATTTACATATCACGTCACTGAATTTAACCCCTTATATATTTTGTGGTTTACCATAGGCGAAAAGGTCAACAAGACCAAAAGTCACATAGGCCAAATTTCTAAATCCTTAATTTTAATCAATAACTTGAAATTTGAAGAGCATCTTACATATCAGGTACTGAAATTCAACCACACTATTAATTTGAGGTAAGATAGGCCAGGTCAAAAATAGACAAAAGGGCAATTTGGGCCAAATTTTCGAAAAATACTCAAATTTTCATCGATTGATTTGAAATTGCAGAGCATTTTCATGTCAGGTCACTGAATTCAACTCAAATTAATTTTAAAGGTCAAAAGGTCAACACTGCCTGATTTCTAAAATTGATAGATGGGCCAAAACTAAATATTCACTGTGTCAAATTTGTGACGAGTTATGACAACAAGGTGGATAAGTTGAATAGGTGCAACAAACAAGCGGATTGGATTTTGTTCGATCCAGCCTCAGTGGGATACAAACATAAACTGTTCAACCTGGCAGAGGTATGCATTTTAACCAAAGTGCCCTTCTACTTTGTGCTGTTGTAGTTGTTCCACTCTGTGAGTGATTTTTCATTTCTTTGTTTTCTCTGTTTGGCAGGCGATATCTCAGCATCTTTATGCTAGGAAGCTGAAATTTGGGAAAGTGAAGATGTGCTTTGGCAACATATTTAAAATTTTTTTTATTAATCAATTATCTAATTAATTCTTATCGATTTGTTAATCTCCCTTAATTTATTTTATATTTCTCCATCTCAGGCACCTTTTGAGCTCAGAAGCCGATATTGTGGACATGACCGTGCACAAGTGATTTGGCTATAAAAGGTATTTTTGAATATGTTGATTAATAATTATTGATTATTTATCCATTTTACGATGAATTGCATAAATTTTCAAAAGTTACAGCTTCGGATGACAACCGTGGTGGTTATGGTATGCTATTAGCCAATTGATTAGAAATTAATTATTTTACATATTATTTATTTATTTTAAGTTAATCAATTAATCAATCACGCTGGTAACACATTGTGTACACGGTACACGTCCTCTAATTTCCACTCCATGTGTTAAACATGGTGACATTGCCGAGCGCGAAGGGTTCGCATGCAGGGATGTTATTTAATTTATTTGGCAGTGTTGGGTGGTGTACCTTGAACTGTACCTCTACTTGTTTTAATTTATGTTTGTGGTGACAGTAATTTTGGATTGTTACTGATATAATTTTTTGGAAATGAGGGCTGTCAGTAAGTGATTGACGATCCCAACTGACTGATGTTTTGTGGAAAGTTAAGAGGACAGAAAAACAGAAGATTGAATGCAGTGGAGCATGCTAAGGCCTAGGTCACATTCTACGCACGGCGGCCGTGGGGTCTCCAAATCTGCGGCAACCTAGCAATTTATACTGGCGGCCGCAGTATTCCCGTCACACAATGCTAGCAGTCATATATGTTTTTTTATTTTTCGGGTAGCCGCCGGCGTATTTAAAAATCCGTGGAGACCGACAAACGTGGGGGTGCCGTACGGATCTTGCTTTGATTGACGCACGGGACTTAGGGCGTCGCTGCGGCGGCCATAAATTTTCAAGGCGACAGAAAGTAGCTCAAGTCCCGCAAGGCGAACGCAGGGGGGCCCTAAGGGAACGTGCGGCCAACGGCGGTAACGAAGTGGGTATATATACCAGTTCTTTTTTTCAACTGAAATAAAAATATACCATTTTTTTGTATATTATAACTATATACTATAACTATAATATACCGGGTTGCCCCCAGATCCGACAGCCCCAATGTTTAACAAATGGAATCCGAACAATTTTTTTCGAAGAAAATTTTGGCCCTAAAAAACCTAATAATTTTAAAAAACCGAAACAACAGTGGGCGTTCATGTTTGTTCACGGTTCCCCCACTATTCTAGCCGCATCTTCGGCTTTGTTCATTCATTCGTCGGCGGAAGTCCTTGTGAAACATCTCTTCTCGTGGTCGATCGATACTTTAGCGCCTCATCACAATTTGCCTACAGCGAGGATCGGCGGCCGTAGCTCTGAATTGACAAACGTGCGGCGGCCGCAGAGAACTGAGGTGGCCTCAGGGGGCCCTTCGCCGTTTGCGTTATTTTTAGCAGGCGTAAGGTCGCCGTGGAATTATAACACGGAGTTAATAACTTTTTTCATTTCTACGTTCGCCGTAAAATTCGACAAGCCGAACAAAAGAACTGGTAAAAAAAAAAAAATTTACCCATTCGTTACCGTCGTCCTGGCCGCACATTCGGCCTTAGGGTCCCCTGCAGTTCTGCGGTCGCCTTCGGCACTTGCGTCTGCCTTGAAAAATCTTGGCCGCCGCAGGAATGCCTAAGGTCAACCGTGCGACATCAAATCCATAAGACCGTACGGCAACCCACCTTTCGGTCTCAAATTTTAATTAAATGCCAACGTGCGTCTCCCGAAAAAAAAAATACCATATGTGACTGCTACCATTTTGTTGTGACCGTGGAAATACTGCGGCCAGCTTTATAATTGCTAGTGCCCGTACATTTTGTAGACCCTCCGGCCGCCGAGCCAAAATTGACTTAGGCCTTACTCGTGTTTCACCTTCATTTGTGATGTTTGTTTTTTTAATCAATTTGTTGTTTTTTAATTAATAACAAAAAAGCAATCCGATCACGTGGTGTGACGACTGTGGGCAAGGAATGAATAACACAAAAACCATTTGAATTGGAATTATCCATGATTACGTCAGCCGATGCGTTTGATGAAAGTGATTGTGGTTCTCTGCGGGCATCCAAGTTTGATGAGCTTGCCTGGGGGCAAGCGCTTCACAGAGTGCGTGAGGATCGAAACCCAGGAACGAGCTTGAGCTGTGTGGACCTTTGGATTGGTGTTGTACAGTTTACAATAACATACACCACCGAAGGTCATTTACTCATCTTTATTTTACCATTAAAGATGGGGAATTTCAGTTTAAAGTGTTTGAAAGTGGGTTTTCTTTGGGTCCAGGGGGAAAACGGATAATTCACTCACTTATTTCTTATTGGGAAATATTTTTGGAATCCGAACTTTTGCAATCCGAAAGCTCCTGGAACGAATTAAATTGGGATTCTGGGGGCACCACTGTGGTAAGGCAAACACCTATACTCCGATCTCTAGGAGCGCCAACGGTGGACCACGGTTCGAACGCAGACTCACGAGCCGTACGTAGGTGCACGCGGCGTAGGGAACGTGCGTCGACCCTGCGTTGCCCGCAGGTAGTCACACAGACCGCAAGCCCACCGTACGGCGACCGTCGAAATATTGCGGCCGCCGTAATTTTGGGGTTGGAATCATTTTACATTGAGAGAGCTACGCAAGCCGACGAATAACGCAGAAGCCCATCGTACGCCCTACGTACGGTCGACGTGGAACCAAATCTACGTCATAGTTGGCTTGTCGAATTGCTACGGCGACGTAGAAATGAAAAAAGTTATAACCTCCGCGATATAATTCCACGGCGCCCCTACGCCTGTAAAAATAGCCAAACGGCGAGGGCCTCCCTGAGCCACTCAGTTTCCTCTGGGCCTGCACGACATTTTCTGTCAATTCGAGGGCGTAAACGGCTTGCCGTATCCTCGCTGTAGAGCAAATGTGACCTAGGCCTAAGGAAGAACAACAATATGAGGATACATGATGAGCAGGAACTGACAGAGGGAATTGCATGTAGAGTGTTGATGTTGGGGGTTGGATGTAAAAAGACATAGATGGTGTGTAGGCTGCATTTTTTGAATCCTGGAAGGAAGAGGGTGAATGAACTGACTTCAGGAGCCTGATTACACAGGCTTGAGAAAAGGGATAACGAAGTGGAGATGAGTTGTTTAGCCTGCATTTTGCAAGGGTAAAGGAGGGTGTTACAGCAGAAAGCATGTGCCAGAAGAGAAAGGGAGGAGTTGAGGGATGAAAGAAGCAGAAGAGCATAGACAGATGCGCTTGTACCTACCTTATTGGTTAGTGAAAAGTCAGATGCTCAAGCTTTTTGTTTCTTCTACAGGATTGACAGGAGGTGCGATCTGGGACACCAGCCCCACAAGGGAAAGCAGTATCATCGAAACAAATAAAACAAGGGCCGACTCTATAGACTTTCCAATAACTTAATACTCCTAAAACTCTAAACACTCCTACACAAGTTTTAACGTCCTTAAGAAAGGAACAACGATGAAAACCATGAACCAGCTCCGAAGCCACAGGTATCATCATGCCAAGCAGTCATGTTTGGATGACCTGCCACCCACAAGTCATGCCATTCGGTTGCATATTTTGAGAGCCTACTTTGCTACAAAAGAGGTGGTGTCCCTCCTCTCATCATGCGAACCCTCTGACCCAAGACAATTTGGTTTCGAATTTATTGATGATCTTCTGGTCCCAAGCAGGGGGAACAATCCAATTCCT
>CM068952.1:44334882-44345105 GCA_035128595.1 Eptatretus atami
CTCCCAACCCAGCTTATAGTGAGGTCGTTGTCCTTATGCATTACATTACAGTTTGATGTTCAAAATAACCCCCTCTGTAAAAAATTCACGATTTCTCTGTAACCCACACAAATTGCCAAATATTGTTTCATGACGTTTTTTTTTTTTATCTTTGAAGTCTTGCACATCTTTTGATACCAAATTTATGCAAACAATTTAATACAACTACCTTACCATATGTAAACCCCAATCACTTGTTAGCATTGATGCAATTTAAAAAAAACACAATGCTCACAACTTTTTCATAACATCCCCTGTATGTATGTGATTAATTTCATGTCAATAGGGTACACAGGGAGTGGACCCAAGGTGCCACGTGCCAGGGAGTGGACGAGGGGGAAGCCATAGAGGGCGTCCCCAGAATAATTAGATAATTAAAAAAACTAGACATTTTATCGCTAATTCATTCAATGATATGGGCATATTGATAAGAAGATGTTCTATCTGCACACTAAACTCTGTGCGAGATCTAAGGGGGGAGGTTAAAAACGAACTCCCCACCCCCACCTCGGCTTATACACACTTAAAAAAAAAATCCAACACTAAACTTTGTTAAAGGCATGCTAAAGATCAGTTTGTTGACTTACCTCGAGAAAAATGGCTAACCTCAACAAATCAGGAGATGTGCTGACAATCTTATTTTCTTTGGAGGGAGATGTGGAGATAAATGCCAAGATAATATTATTTTAGTACGTTGATCACTTTCTACGCCTGAGGCTTCGACTGAGATGCTATGAGGATAACAAGAGATAACCTTCGCCTTCCAAATGCAATGGCAGTCATAGATGCAAAGGATGCATTCATGTCGGGAAAGATTTGATTTCCTCTCCTCTCCTCTCATCTCCTCCCCCCTCTCTCTCTCTCTCTTTCATTCTTGGAAGAATACTGTAGTTAGGGAATTCATATTCACTATTTTTATCCACAGGAGACTTGCAGCACCTGCTGATGTCAAAACTTTAACTGAAACTCAAAGTGAATGACCTGAGGGATGAGGCATGGCGCCCGTTGTATGCCTCCGCCCTGTTTATGACAAACCTCCCACTCATGTCACCTGAGGCTGGCTGGCAACCATTTGCCTTACCCTTTGTTCTTTTGTGTGTGAAATTGAGCAGAAACTAGGAAGAGCTATGTGGAATTGCTGTTACTTCAACACAAGGGACCACTGGAACGACCAGCACTTTTTTGATTTATCTGTTACAAACTGTTTTTAAGGTGGATTCGTAAGTTTGTAGGTGATTCCATTCCCTCCTGTTTGGCTTCAAGCTGCGTCCTTTTGCTCCTCTGCTTGGTGAGTGTTTCACTCATACATAAGTATCACTTGAATTAAATCATACTCTATGCAGTGAAAATGAGTGCAATTGTTTATAAATGTAAGACATGGTTGCCTTTGAGAATTGATTCAAAGCAAAATGTAGAGAAGAAGCTATTGAGATTCATCTCTTTGCTATCTTCACGTGGAATGAAGAATTCGTCTTTTTGGAATGAAGGCGAGTGTCGATTTCTCGTGAAGAATGTCAGCAGCTATCGAGCATTCCGATTAGCCACACGTACCTTTGCCAACACCAGGTTTTGCAGTCACATCAACTTCATCAGCTGGTGCTTCAAGTCCAATATCATTCCGAAAGGTTTTAATTGCACATTCCACCCGTCTGTCTTTCCCCTCTCATATAAGTGGTACCTACAACAGGTAGGGAATGCTTGTGTGGCTTTTTCAAGGCATCTCATGGTATCCACCATCAGGGCTACATCTTCAAAACGTTTTTAAAAAAAACTTGACAGGGAAATCCTTATCTGCCTCTCAGCTTGTAACTGTCCTGCCATCTTAGTTGACTTCATCCTTCTCAAGATATAAGGAATTTAACACTAAGCTTTTAAATCATTTAATGGCAATCAAGACCCTGAAACTTAACCAGCTCATTGATCCTCCCGTTACTGACATACTACACTGCACACAAGACAGTCTTAACTATTCCAGACAACCAACCCATCTCTGACGCTAAAACATCGGTCCTCAGCAAAGGCTTAAACTTTGTCCTAATGTCAAAATGATGGATTAATTTACCGTGAAGGAAAACATGGAAAAATTTCTCCACCTCATTAAACTCAAGGCTCTTTCACAAGAAACAAGATGGTCCAAAGTGGAGAGCTTGCTGTCAAACCTCGACTCAGATTCTGCAACAGGTCCAGACGGCATCAGCCCACTTGTCCCAAAAACCTGCGCCTCTGCTCTTGCTCACCCTCTCTGTCCTATTCACCCTCTCATTTGCTCAAGGTCATCTGCCATCTGCTTGGAAATCAGCAATCTGCATAAAAAAGGTGCAAAAACAGATCCCTGCAACTACAGACCAATCAGCCTTCTCCCAATCATCAGCAAGGTTATGGAATCCATCATCGCTTCAGACATTAAATCCTTCCTCTTCTCCAATGGCTTGATTTCCGATCATCATTTTGGTTTCAGACCAGGTCACTCTGCCCTAGATATGCTGCATCTGCTCTCCCAAAAATGGATGGAGGTCCTCAATGCCAAACATGAAATCAGAGCCATATCCCTAGACATATCGTGTGCTTTTGATATGGTCTGGCACCCTGCCCTGCTCACCAAACTCTCTTCCTATGGTATCCAAGGCCATCTCCACTCATGGCTCACAGACTTCCTCCTGTCGCAGTCAACGTGTGGCCCTAAATGGAGTTCTTTCATCCCTCTTCTGTCCAGGCTGGAGTCCTCAAGGCAGCATTCTGGGCTGTTCTTTTTCTGGTTTTCATCAATGATCTCTCCGACTCTGGAAAATGCTCTTTATCTCTTTACCAATGACTCCACCCTCTGCCGTACCATCTGTTATCCCTCAGACCAGCAAGCAGCAGCTTCTTTGCTCTCTGGCAGATCTGGATAAAATCACAAACTGGTCCAACACATGGAACATGTTTTCAATCCTGACAAATCTCACACTCTCACTATGTCTCTCTGAAAGGACTGTTTGGACCCCCCACCCCCATCTACTTTCTCAACAATACTCTGGAAGAAGTCCTTTCATTCAAGCTTCTGGGTCTCACTATCTGCCATGATCTTCCTGGGAAAGCCACATTTCCAACTCGCCTCCAAAGCCAGTCGCCGACTGGGAATCCTCCATCGTGCAAAGTCCTTCCTCGGCCCACCTGAGCTCCTGACCACATGCAAAGCTTTCATCCGCAGCTTGATTGAGTACTGCTCTCCCCTCTAGGCTGGTGCTCCCGCCTCTCACCTTTCTTGGCTTCACACTGTGGAAACCAAGGCATTAAGGATTATTGGTATCTCCAGTGGTGAGGCTGTCTTTGGCCTCCCCTCTCTTCCGCAGGCAGGTTGGTGGTTTTTCTGTCTTCTACCGTCTCCTCTCCGGTCTCGCCCCCCCTGCTCTGTCTGCGATATGTCCCCCCCCCCCTTGGTTTTACTCAATGGGAAGCAATGACCTTACCCTGGTGAGCCAAAGGTTTGTCAAGGAAACAGTAAAGGCTCCTTTTGTTTTTTTCCCCTTTTTTTTGTTTTACAGGATCTCAGGCTCATAATGGAGCTGACACACACACACACACACACACACACACACACAACACACCACACACACACACACACCACAACCACACCACCACACAGACACACAGACACACAGACACACAACACGCGCGCGCACACGCACATCTCACATATATCTCACACACATGGGCATACAGACAAATACATGAGACACAACACAGGACTGTTATATGAGCCACTGAGCTTGGGGGAAGTGCCATGACCTCCCAGGGCACTCTGGGTACAAGCGACACCACAACAATGGTGTCGCCTCTCTCACCGCACTCAGCGTTGCATGGTTTCCAAAGATGAACTTTTGTTTTTTATGAGATTTCGCCCACCACAAAGCCAAAGGCCACTCAATGTGGGGACTACACAAAGGAAAGTATAGATATTTTAAACAGAAAGAAGGAATCTAATGACATTCCTCTTGAATTAAGGTAGGTTGGGATTGAAGGAGAAGCAGGATGCAGCTAAACTGTTTCAAAGTGATGCATTGCAAGGAAAAAAACGATAAGAATCTGTCATCCCTTTCTGTCAAAAAAATCTGTCATCCCTTTCTAGTGTTACTCCTTGGGACAGAGACATTGTATGGATGGGAAGAAACTTCCGAATGTGTGGAGCGACTGAAAGTATGCTCAGGTGGAATAACCTGTGAGAGACCCTCAGATCACCTTCTGTGGTTATATATATATATATATATATATATATATATATATATATATATATATATATATATATATATATATATATATATATATATATATATATGTGAAAGGCTCAAAGAAGCAACAGAGCGGTGGACTGAGAGAGGTTCCGAGGATGATGCAAACTCCTGTCCCACCAGAATGGCAGCACGGTGCTGGATTCTGTCAAGGAGAGATAGGTGATAGGCCTGGAGCACCAGCTCAAATATGGCAATGGTACTCCATGACAGGTCAGATAGTGGCCTTGTGTAGATGGAGCATATCAGCTTGAGGAAGGTATCGCCAAGCACGAAATAAGCAGCCAAGGCGCTGGGAGGCTCTTTTAACTATTCCAGAGATGTACTTTTCCCAGATAAGCTTTGATCTGATATCCAATTCAAGCAGGTGGATAACAGGAATTTCCTGCAAAGGTGAAGAATCCATAGCCAGGGTTGGAAAACAAGGTGATATTGAACTCGACACAGACAACAAGTGGATCTTTTTTTGGTTGAAAGTAACAAGCCAGTCTTTTCCCCAGTTAATCACACTCTCTAGATCCTAATTGAGAGTGGTATTGGCATGGACACGGGAAGGAGGAGACAAGGTTCCTGGGTCGGTAGTAAACAGTTGTTGGGTCATCTACATAAATGCTTATCACCTCCCAGAGTATGGATGGAGAGATCCTGTCAAAAAACACTTGCCGCACAACCAGGAGACATAAAAAATTATGTTCAAGAAACATGACCACTAACTGCTTCCAATTTCCTCATCACCATTCCAAGAATGTCACATTTATTTAAAACCAAAGATCTACAAGGCCAACAACCTGGGTCACCCTATCATCTCCACTTGTAGCTGCCCCACCAAACTGGTGTCCAATTTAACTGACAAGATGAATACTCTCATCCATTCTGTACCCTCCTTCATCAAGGACACCAATCACGCACTCGCAATCTCTGACCAATTCAGGTTTCCCTCCATGAAGGATCTCAATGCTGAAGTGAAAAATTGAAAAACTGAAAAAAATAATGTACAGCACAGATCACAGCTACATGGGTGAAATGAGCATTCAGGAATTACATTCTACACTGAAATCTCTCAAGACAGGAAAGGTCTCGGACCCAAATAATATCCACCCACATCAACTCATCAATGCTGGAGGTAAACTCATGGAATGGCTAAGACTCTTCATGTTCAATTGCCTCCACATATGCAGAGTCCCCGGTGTATAGAAGAGAGCCAATGTAGTTACCATACTCAAACCTGGCAAAGCAATCACTGACTCCAAAAATTAACGACCCATATCATTACTTCCTGTCCATTCAAGCCTTTGAAGCATGTCCTTAACATGACTGAACCAGTGGTCGAAGGAGCTCTATCACCACAACAAGCATCCTTCAGGAAGCACTGCAGTACTGAGGATCAAGTCCTAGCTGCTACTGACAGTAATGAATCTGAATATGAGAAAATACTCAAGTATGGGGTAAATTTTGTCGACTTTTCTTCTGTGACACTGTACAGCACAGAGGACTTTAACTGAAATTGTACAGGCTTTTCCAAGATTGTTATTTGGTGAGATTCATCCAGTAAATCACTTCAAATAGCTGCTTTAGGATCCTTGCCAAAGGAAAAACCACCACCACATGTTCATCCAAGAATGGTGTTCATTGAAGATCTGTCCTTGCTCCTGCCCTCTTCAATATCTACACAGTAGACCTTCCAAGGACGATGGGGGTACAAAGCTGATACATGCCCATGACCTGGCTATCCTCTATGCCGACAAGAGGTTCAAACATTTGGAGAAGATCCTCAGCAAAGACGTAAAGATTATGAATGGCTATTACCTTCTCTGGCATCTATTACTTAACACTCACAAGACAGTTTGCTCAGTGTTTCATCTTAACAACCAGGAGGCAACACAAAAACTCCATATCACATTGAATGGAACTGTGCTCCCTTACTCTTTGTGTTGGCTTCTCCGACAGGCCCCAAGCCTGGTGTTGGCTTAATGGTTAGGGTGGCTGGTTTAAGATCTTAGGGTCTTAAGTTCAAGCCCCTGTCCTCCATTGAATTAACACCTGGTGGAGTTGAGTCAGCCTGTCATCCTTCCAAGGTGGGTGAAATGAGTATCAGTGTACTGGTATGAGAGGGCACTGCATCAGTGGCACAGCTGTGCCCCAAAAGATGATGCAACCAGCGGCCACAGGCTGCACATGACAGCTAGCTCTGACCCCGATATACTTAGGACCCTATTTTTTTCATCACCGTTCCCAGAAGATAGCTGCTAAAGTAGCCACAAGGGTAAATCTAGTGCGCAGAATATATGGACACGATTGGGGGCACAAACTCCATCACTCTTTGGCATCCACACCATCACTAGTCTATGCCCGCTGGAAAGTACTGTCTCACCTTGGGGCTGAAGTGAACACATGAAGAAGGTTGACACTCACCTGAACTCCTCTTTAAGGATTATCACTGGATGCCTTTGCCCTATTCCATTGCACTACCTTCCGGTTCTAGCAGGCATATACCCCCTCACGACGTCAGAAGAGAAGCAACAACCCTTGAAGCTGCTCTTAAGGGCTCCAATGAAAACTTCCCATCCCCTCCACACCAAGATAAACAGGGACCTCCAAGATCAATGCCTGTCCAGCCATAAGCCGTTCATCAGAATAGCAAAGTTGAATCTCCAGCGTCACAATCAATCCCAGAAAACCTCCACCCTCAATCAATGGAAGACCAGCCAACCTGTTGGGCACATCCAAATTCTCCCCATCTATATATTACTAAAACTCTCATCTTGTATATATGTATGTATGTATGTAAGTATTATGTTCCCGAAATACAGCCAAAACGGTACACGATAGCACAAAAATTTTAGGGCCACCTTACTCACCATTCGCCTGCGGTGTGCAGTATCAAGTTTCGTTCAAATCGGGCAACGGAAAAAATTATTTAAAAAATCAATTCCCGATTCAGTCAAGTACTCTTCGGGAGAATTTGATCAATGCAAACAACCTCAGCGGTCTAGTTCGTTGGAGCTATCTTGTTTTTTTTCTTGAAATGATTTTTTTCATCAACCGTTGTCACAACGGGAACCAAACGGGTTGACGTGTCGTCTAGTATCTACTAACCCTGTGGGATCTGATCAATCTACCGCCTGGATGGGTTTGCCTTAACCGCCTTCAGTCAGGAATCAACAGATTTGATGCCTCGATGCATTTGTGGGGCTTCTGTGACAGGCAAGTGTGTGATTGTGGCCTCAACCAAACCGCAGACCATTTGGTCAAGGAATGTGGCATACACAGCTGCCCAGGTGGATTGACCACCTTGCAGAGACTCACTTCTGAAGCATGCCATCGGTTAAGATTTGCAGGCTTTTACATCTTGATCTTGATAGCCTCGATGCCATAAGGAAGAAGAAGAAGAAGAAGAAGAAGAAGTTTTCTCTCCGATAAATGTTTATTCTCTATGGACATCAAATCCCTGTGTATCGTCGTCCCCAAAGACGAGGGTCTTCAGGCTCTCAAGCACTTTCTATCTCCACACCACCAAGGAACCAAGTACAGAAACCCTTCTCCACCTCATCAAACTGGTCCTCACTCTCAACTGCTTCTCATTTGCCAGCAGATTCTACAAGCAGATGAATGGCATAAACACGGACATCAAAATGGGTCCCAGCTGTATGCAAATCTTTTTGTCTATTTCATTGAGAAACAAATTTTCAACCAGTTTGACGGTCCCAGTCCCACCCAATAATTATTTGGCCACGACATAGATGACTGTATCGATGCTGCATCCTGTAGCAGAGAGGACCTTGAATGGTTTATCGACTTTGTCATTTCCTTCCACCATGCCCTTGATTTCACATGGGACATTTTGATTCACACAGCTACCTTTATATTCATCCTCTTTCCCTCCCACCCCACCTCACCCCACCCCAACCCCTTTTCCCAACTCTATTGGGGCCTTTGCGCTGAAGCGCACCCACAACACTGACAGACACATGGCTTTATAACTTTCTGAGAAAAAATACAAGGATCCTGTCAACATTGATCGACCATCACATCAACCTTCAACTCAAGAACATCTTCCAGAGGAACTTAAAGCTTTTACAGAATGATTCCGAAACCGCCTCAATTGATGCGATTGCCCACATGCTGTACTTGTTAGTCATGCAAAGTGCTTCTCCTTCAAGCAGGACAGAAATTTGCCAAATTCCCAAGTTAAAGGACCTCTAACCTCCCACCAGGAATGTTCAAGTGTTCATGGAGTCAGTGGTAACATCTGCCCTTTCATCAAGACGGCCACTTCTCTCTCAGGACCCAAAAGCATGTTAAAGTCATGGACCACGCTGTGACTGCACTTCCGTGAATGTGATAGACATCGCGTGCATTCTCTGCAAGGAAATCTACATCGCTGAAACTTGGCGAGGACTGGGCGGTCGCTTCCATGAATACTTACTTGATGTGTATGAAGTCACAGCACATATCCTCTGCAAGTCGGCTAATCAACAATTTCGTCTTCCTACACATTCCTTCAGTCACACACATGGCAGTCTCGGGTATTTTTCTCCATTTTAGCACCACGGACAGTTGCAAGCCCAAAAAGCAAAGCCTTATTTACGTACAAATTCTCCAGGATGGGCACGTTCGCTCTCCACGGAATCAACGAGCGCATTTCATTCCTTTCGCCCTCCTGTCTTTGTACAATCCTTTCCCTCTCTCTGTTTTCCCCCTTTTTATTGGCATCCTCCATCATGAAAAGTCCTCCCTTGGCACACCTTTACTGCTATCCACCTACAATACCTCTATCCACAGCTCGATGGAGTACCTCTGGGCTGGCTCCCCTGCCTCACACCTTGCTCAGCTTGACTCCATGGAAACTAAGGCCCTCAAGATCGGGCGATGAAGCTGAGTCTATCGGTCTATCGCTTTGCCATCACTGGCGGGTCGGTGGTCTCTATCTTCTTCTGCCTCTTTTCTGGCCTTGGACGACTCTCCGCACTTTCCGTGCTTTGTCTCGCCCGAGTATCTGCAGGACACACAATGTCCACCAGCAACCCCCTCCTAGTGTAACTCCCAAAATCCAGAACCACTGCTCACCCCACTCATTTTTTTTTTCTCTTCCCCCCCCCCTTACCTGTGGAATCAACTTCCATATTTGTTCAATCCCATTCTTCCCTCCAGGTCTTCAAGACAGCTGTTCACCACCATCTCAGATCATCTATCATCCAAAACCATGATCTTTTCGACACCCGTTAAACCACCCCCTCTGCAAGTTTTACTTCTCTTCTGTCTTATCCACCCCTGCATTCCCCCCATCCTTACACGGATCCCTTGTTGTCCATCTTTGTTTGTTTTCTCCCTCGACCCGACTGTTGCCATTCATTCCCCCTTCTCTTTCAGCTATTCCTTTTTGTTTTGTTGCATCCTGATCCATTCTGTGTTCAAGTTCTTCCACAAGCTCTAGACTCTCTATACCAAAAAAAAATGAGGCTTTTTAATTTGTTTTTTTTTAAAACTTCTTTTGGAGACTGTTTGTTTCTCTGATGATGACTGATAGTGAACCCTTGTGTTCACTTACCTCTTGTCGACACCCGATGAGTGTAATAAGGAAGCTGGTTTTACTGCATTCCTGTTTGCCTTGCTTAATGTCGTTATTGTCTTTGGATTCAAAACAAACGTACCTGAGATATTTGATTGTACACATCACCTGGGTGATATGATCAAAACTGAGCCCCATTCTGGGAACTTGGAGGATAAGGTGAACGGAGAAATGCATTATGACAAGATAGTATGACAAATATGTGCCATTAAAGATTGGTTAGACAGTCTCGGAGGATAAGCTAAATTACCCATGACTCCTCAGCAGCTGTTGTTACGTCCTAGATTCACCCCCTCCCCCCACCTTCGTCGTGTTCCTGCATTCACTACAAATAAACAAGAAAATTG
>CM068952.1:44345130-44360366 GCA_035128595.1 Eptatretus atami
TTGAGCTCGCCTCTTTAAGGGCTCCAATGAAAACTTCCCATCCCCTCCACACCAAGATAAACAGGACCTCCAAGATCAATGCTGTCCAGCCATAAGCCGTTCATCAGAATAGCAAAGTTGAATCTCCAGCGTCACAATCAATCCCAGAAAACCTCCACCTCAATCAATGGAAGACCAGCCACCTGTTGGGCACATCCAAATTCTCCCCATCTATATATTACTAAAACTCTCATCTTTTTATATGTATGTATGTATGTAAGTATTATGTTCCCGAAATACAGCCAAAACGGTATACGATAGCACAAAATTTTAGGGCCACCTTACTCACCATTCGCCTGCGGTGCGTGCAGTATCAAGTTTCGTTCAAATCGGGCAACGGAAAAAATTATTTAAAAAAATCAATTCCCGATTCAGTCAAGTACTCTTCGGGAGAATTTGATCAATGCAAACAACCTCAGCGGTCTAGTTGTTGGAGCTATCTTTGTTTTTTTCTTGAAATGATTTTTTTCATCAACCGTTGTCACAACGGGAACCAAACGGGTTGACGTGTCGTAGTATCTACTAACCCTGTGGGATCTGATCAATCTACCGCCTGGATGGTTTGCCTTAACCGCCTTCAGTCAGGAATCAACAGATTGATGCCTCGATGCATTTGTGGGGCTTCGTTGACAGCAAGTGTGTGATTGGGCCTCAACCAAACCGCAGACCATTTGGTCAAGGAATGTGGCATACACAGCTGCCCAGGTGGATTGACCACCTTTCAGAGACTCACTTCTGAAGCATGCCATCGGTTAAGATTTGCAGGCTTTTACATCTTTGATCTTGATAGCCTCGATGCCATAAGGAAGAAGAAGAAGAAGAAGAAGAAGAAGTTTTCTCTCCGTAATAAATTTATTCTCTATGGACATAAATCCTGTGTATCTCGTCCCAAAGACGAGGGTTTCAGGCTCTCAAGCACTTTCTATCTCCACACCACCAAGGAACCAAGTACAGAACCCTTCTCCACCTCATCAAACTGGTCCTCACTCTCAACTGCTTCTCATTTGCCAGCAGATTTCACAAGCAGATGAATGGCATAAACACGGACATCAAAATGGGTCCCAGCTGTATGCAATCTTTTTGTCTATTTCATTGAGAAACAAATTTTCAACCAGTTTGACGGTCCCAGTCCCACCCAATAATTATTTGGCCACGACATAGATGACTGTATGACGATGATCGAGCTGCATCCTGTAGCAGAGAGGACCTTGAATGGTTTATCGACTTTCATATTCCTTCCACCATGCCCTTGATTTCACATGGGACATTTTGATTCACACAGCTACCTTTATATTCATCCTCTTTCCCTCCCACCCCACCTCACCCCACCCCAACCCCTTTTCCCAACTCTATTGGGGCCTTTGCGCTGAGCGCACCCACAACACTGACAGACACATGGCTTTAAACTTTCTGAGAAAAAAACAAGGATCCTGTCAACATTGATCGACATCACATCAACCTTCAACTCAAGAACATCTTCCAGAGGAACTTAAAGCTTTTACAGAATGATTCCGAAACCGCCTCAATTGATGCGATTGCCCACATGCTGTACTTGTTAGTCATGCAAAGTGCTTCTCCTTCAAGCAGGACAGAAATTTGCCAAATTCCCAAGTTAAAGGACCTCTAACCTCCCACCAGGAATGTCAAGTGTTCATGGAGTCATGGTAACATCTGCCCTTTCATCAAGACGGCCACTTCTCTCTCGGGACCCAAAAGCATGTTAAAGTCATGGACCACGCTGTGACTGCACTTCCGTGAATGTGATAGACATCGCGTGCATTCTCTGCAGGAAATCTACATCGCTGAAACTTGGCGAGGACTGGGCGGTCGCTTCCATGAATACTTACTTGATGTGTATGAAGTCCAGCACATATCCTCTGCAAGTCGGCTAATCAACAATTTCGTCTTCTACACATTCCTTCAGTCACACACATGGCAGTCTCGGGTATTTTTCTCCATTTTAGCACCACGGACAGTTGCAAGCCCCAAAAGCAAAGCCTTATTTACGTACAATTCTCCAGGATGGGCACGTTCGCTCTCCACGGAATCAACGAGCGCATTTCATTCCTTTCGCCTCCTGTCTTTGTACAATCCTTTCCCTCTCTCTGTTTTCCCCTTTTTATTGGCATCCTCCATCATGAAAAGTCCTCCCTTGGCACACCTTTACTGCTATCACCTACAATACCTCTATCCACAGCTCGATGGAGTACCTCTGGGCTGGCTCCCTGCCCTCACCTTGCTCAGCTTGACTCCATGGAAACTAAGGCCTCCAAGATCGGGCGATGAAGCTGAGGCTATCGGTCTATCGCTTTGCCATCACTGGCGGGTCGGTGGTCTCTATCTTCTTCTGCCTCTTTCTGGCCTTGGACGACTCTCCGCCATTTCCGTGCTTTGTCTCGCCCGAGTATCTGCAGGACACACAATGTCCACCAGCAACCCCCTCCTAGTGTAACTCCCAAAATCCAGAACCACTGCTCACCCCACTCATTTTTTTTTTCTCTTCCCCCCCCCCCTTACCTGTGGAATCAACTTCCATATTTGTTCAATCCCATTCTTCCCTCCAGGTCTTCAAGACAGCTGTTCACCACCATCTCAGATCATCTCATCCAAAACCATGATCTTTTCGACACCCGTTAAACCACCCCCTCTGCAAGTTTACTTCTCTTTCTGTCTTATCCACCCCCTGCATCCCCCATCCTTACACGGATCCCTTGTTGTCCATCTTTGTTTGTTTCTCCCTCGCCACCCGACTGTTGCCATTCATTCCCCCTTCTCTTTCAGCTATTCCTTTTGTTTTTGTTGCATCCTGATCATTCTGTGTTCAAGTTCTTCCACAAAGCCTAGACTCTTATACCAAAAAAAATGAGGCTTTTTAATTTGTTTTTTTTTAAAACTTCTTTTGGAGACTGTTTGTTTCTCTGATGATGACTGATAGTGAACCCTTGTGTTCACTTACCTCTTGTCGACACCCGATGATGAGTGTAATAAGGAAGCTGGTTTTACTGCATTCCTGTTTGCCTTGCTTAATGTCGTTATTGTCTTTGGATTCAAAACAAACGTACCTGAGATATTTGATTGTACACATCACCTGTGATATGATCAAACTGAGCCCCATTCTGGGAACTTGGAGGATAAGTGAACGGAGAAATGCATTATGACAAGATAGTATGACAAATATGTGCCATTAAAGATTGGTTAGACAGTCTCGGAGGATAAGCTAAATTACCCATGACTCCTCAGCAGCTGTTGTTACGTCCTAGATTCACCCCTCCCCCCACCTTCGTCGTGTTCCTGCATTCACTACAAATAAACAAGAAAATTGAATTCAACCACAACTTTCTGTGTGATGGCCTAGGCAGCTGAGGTTAGCCAGGCGAGCAAAGCTCTGTTTTTATCCTCTATTTTAGGAGCCGTGTGTGAACCCTTGTGTTCACTTACCTCTTGTCGACGATAAACTTTGGTACTTCACGGGTGGTGAAGGTTGTAGTCAACTTTCATCAAAATTGTATGTAGTTTCAGAGAAGAGAACAAATACCTATTTGGGGAGGGGGGGTCAACCCACCCTCCTTCCTCCCCCCCCCCTAGACTCCCCTTAATGACCGCAGATTGTGATGCGGTCAATACACTTTGGTACAACATGTGTGATGAAAGTTGTGGTCAAGTTTCATCAAAATCGTGTTTGTAGTTTTGGAGGAGACAGCAAATACCTATTTTGGGGAGTCAAACACCCCACCCCCCTCCCCCTGTAGACCCCTTTAATGAGCGCAGATTTTGATGCGGTCAATACACCTTCGTTCGGCATCAGATGTGAAGCTTGTGGCCAAGTTTCATCAAAATCGTGTGCTTGTTCAAGCGATAATGACTGAAGTGTTTACAGACTGACTCACTCACTCACTCACCTATACGGACACTGCACGATCGCATAAACTCACCTGACTAGCTAAAAATTGTCCAATAACAATTTTATTGCCACCTCCATTTTCATCATGAAATATATAATATATATATATATATATATATATATATATATATAATATATATTATATAAATAATATATATATAAGCTTGTTTGTTGCAGACATTCTTTTGATAACATAATTACCCTAAGCATTCTATGAGTAAGTTTGATTTATGACCAATTAAATGTTTTATATCGGATTATAAACAACTCTCCTGGCATGCAGAATGTTGTATTGTAGAGCATGCTGTCCTGAATAAATACTCAGCCAGATTTCTCGTCAGCAATACAGCGATGTATATTCTCCGATTGTATCTTTCAAACAAGAGCAGGTCCTTCAATCTATCCTTGTTGAATTCCACATTCCCTTCTTTTAAAGGTTTCCTGCCTTGTCGTTTGTGAGTCAGGCTCATGTAAAACTTGTAAAGGTAATAAAGCAAGTCATAAAAAAAATGTATTCTCAGGAATGAGTGAGCAAAGGAAGCTGTAAACGTGCCGCCCCAAGGGAGTGTTTTACGCCCCAGTCCTATTCCTGATCTTCATCAACAATCTCTTTGTCTCTCTAGAAAATCCTCTTTATCTATTCACTGATGACTCCACCCTCTACCGTGACATCCCTCATCCTTCAGACAGACAGGCTGCAAACCTCTTCCTTTTCTTCAGACCTTCAGAGAACCACGAGCTGGTCAAACACTTGGAATATGTCTTTCAATCCTGATAACTCTCACATTCTCACAATCTCCTTCTCAAAGGACCATACTGCAAACCTTCCGATCTACTTCCTTGGGAATCCTCTTGAGGAAGTTCAGTCACTCAAACTCTTGGATCTCACTCTCAGCCATGATCTTTCTTGGGCAAACCACACATCCACATTGGCCTCCAAAGCCAGTCATTGAGTGGCATCCTCCATCATGAAAAGTCCTCCCTTGGGACATCTGAACTGCTATCCACCGACAATGCTTCCATCCACAGCTTGATTGAGTACCTCTGGGCTGGCTCCCCTGCCTCACACCTTGCTCAGTTTGACTCCATGGAAACTAAGGCCCTCAAGATCGGGCGATGAAGCTGAGTCGAGGGGTCTATCACTTTGCCATCACCGATGGATTGGTGGTCTCTCTGTCTTTTTCTGCCTCTTTTCTGGCCTTGGACGACTCTCCGCACTTTCCGTGCTTTGTCTCGCCCGGGTATCTGCAGGACAAACAATGTCCACCAGCAACCCCCTCCGAATGTGTAACTCCCAAAATCCAGAATCACTGCTCACCCCCACTCGTTTGTTTCCTCTCCCTGCCCCCCCGCACCCCCCCAACCTGTGGAACCAACTTCCATATTCTTCAATCCCATTCTTCCCTCCAGGTCTTCAAGACAGCTGTTCACCACCATCTCATATCATCCCTCATCCAAAACCATGATCTTTTCGACACCCATTAAACCACTCCCTCCGCAAATTTCGCTTCTCTTTCCATCTTATCCAGCCCCTGCATCCCCCCCCCCCCCCGCTCATCCTTACCCAGATCTTTTGTTGTCCATCTTTGTTTGTTTTCTCCCTCGGCACAACTGTTGCCATTCATTCCCCCTTCTCTTTCAGCTATACCTTTCGTTTGTTGCATCCTGATCCATTCTGTGTTCAAGCTCTTCCACAGTCTAGACTCTATACAAAAAAAAAAATGAGGCTTTTTCATTTGTTTTAAAAAAATCTTCTTTTGGAGACTGCTTGTTTCTCTGATGATGACTGATAGTGAACCCTTGTGTTCACTTACCTCTTGTCGACACCCGATTCGTGTAATAAGGAAGCTGGTTTTACTGCATTCCTGTTTGCCTTGCTTAATGTCGTTATTGTCTTTGGATTCAAAACAAACGTACCTGAGATATTTGATTGTGCACATCACCTGGGTGATATGATCAAAACTGAGCCCCATTCTGGAATCCTGGAGGATAAGGTGAACGGAGAAATGCATTATGACAAGATGGCATGACAAATATGTGCCATTAAAGATTGGTTAGACAGTCTCGGAGGATAAGCTAAATTACCCATGATGACTCCTCAGCAGCTGTTGTTAGGTCCTAGATTCACCCCCTCCCCCCACCTTCGTCGTGTTCCTGCATTCACTACAAATAAACAAGAAAATTGAATTCAACCACAACTTTCTGTGTGATGGCCTAGCCAGCTGAGGTTAGCCAGGCGAGCAAAGCTCCTGTTTTTTATCCTCTATTTTAGGAGCCGTACAGGCATTCCTCTTGCTATTGAAGCTTTTCTCACTTTGCCCTCCAAAATTTATTTTCTTCTATGCCCGTCCATTGTAGATTCCTTGGCTGTGGACACTGCAGTGCGTGACCTAGGTCGTGCCGGATTCTCTGGCTGCCTTTCACGTGTCCAGTTCGGTCACGCAGCACCCCTCAAGGCAGCACTGCGGACACCCCACGCCCCTGGGGTGACCGTGCATGGGCGGCTGCTCCTGTCATCCTGTGGAGCCTTCCCCATGACTGTGCCTCCCCTTTCCACCACCCGCTCACCCTGGACTGCCAACCCTGGTGAAGCACCCCATTTGTTTTTTTTCCAATCACTGTCTTTTCTGTCCTTTGCCACTTTTATTCATCTCATGTTTAATTATCCTAATTATTTCTTCTTCCTTTCCTCCATCCTCGTATGTCATCATAATGTCCATTTGCTAAGCTCCTCATTTGGATTTCACCAGCTACGGGAGAATATCAAAGGATTTTGCTGCTTATACATATCCCGTGTCTTCACCATATGTTAAAGGAAGAATTAGTTATCAGTTTGACCATCCATGTCTTTATGATTATTACAATAACATGAGCTTGTTTGTAGGGATGATATCCCAAACCTCAGCCATTTAACATTTTCATATCCTGATACCCTGCAGGTGCAGATGGATCAGTGGGGATGCCTGCCGGACAGCCAGCATCATCTGGCGGCTCAGCAGACTCAGCCTTTGTTGGTGGTAATGAGGGTTGGATGGGATATTGTAGTTACTAATGAGGTTAGGGTAACCACTAGGGTACTAGCTTTAATGAAAGCTACATTTATCAAAAGATTAACATTAACAATGACCATAGTTGTTGATATTCACAGAGAAGTACCATTTGGCTGTACCTTTACACTTAAAGGACTGCAGCAGCCGATCTTGACAACTCCAGACAATAGTTGTGTTTTCTTCTTTGATTGAAGTTTATCGATTTGCTTTTGGGATGGCTGTGTGCTCACAGGCGTAATTGCAGCCGTGGTGTTCATTATCTTAGCACTGCTCGTGCTAATCGCACGGTACCTACTTCGGCACAAGGGCACGTACCACACGCGCGAGGTGAAACCTGCAGATACACCCGAGCAGAGTGCCGGCACTGCCAACATGGCTGAAGCCCAGCCGGTATTCCCTGACTCACTCGATGACAGCAAAAAGGAGTACTTCATTTGAGAGCGAGTCACTCAACACGGCATCGCGGGATTTGTGGCATAGAGTACTGCAGAACTGGAGGGACCCGTAGATGTGGAAAGTTTGTTGTTGTGGCGTAGGTCTACGTGCTGTATTGTGGTGTGGCATGATGAGGCTGCATGGTGCGGTGGAACACGACGAGAAAAGCATCGAATTGCACAAGCAGACTTGGTATGGCGTTACACCGCACACCCTGCTGGACCTTCGAGACAACCTTTAGTTCAAAGTGTTTGCAACATCACTGAACCATATTGGTCGAACAAAGCAGCCCAAACGCTGGTTGGAAGAGCGTCTGTCAGTTGATGCATCAGAACAAAATAAGAAGTTTAAGCCACGCGATTGCTCGCCCCCATACTTCACCCCGCTATCCTCGCAACTGTCCCGATGCTTCGGCCTTATGCCTGCACTCGCCTCAGTTCTGCACGAAGATCTGTCAACATCCCATCTATGTCTAGTGCCCTCTTCCTACAGTTGGAACATCTTTCAAAGCCGGTGGATCACCTTTGTTGCGTTTGCAGACAAAATATGTAGCTAAGATTTAATGACTGTCGCCGCCGCCGTCGTGTGTTTGATCAAACTTGCCTGAAAGCAAACCAAGTCGTGAGACGCAAAGCTGTCCCTGTCAGAGTTTGTGGACTTTACATGAAAGAGCAGATGGTTTGTCCGGGATTCCTGCCATGTGGCCATTGGGCAATGCTCGCTTACTGTGATTAGTTGCATTTGGGTTCGTGTGGGTTGCAATTCTAATGAGGTTAACATTTAGGGAAGTAAACCTGTTTGTTGTCCCTGCCTGGTAAAATGCAAACACCGTGGAAATATCCTAATCGTAAACGTGATTCCATCGCACAGATACCCGTCCGTTTTGGGAACATCATTTCCACATCTCCGTCGCACTGCCAACCTCTCCGCATTGTTTTCTCTCCAATCGAACTCCTGTATAAAGTTTCACTCTGTGTTCCTCCATTGCCGAAGAACACATCGTTCACTCATTTAACTTTCACTATATATACATATTTTTTCCCCCCCCGAGTTTGCAGAAGCACACTTTTGCTGAAATTTGTCTTTTGCCAAAGATGTCATAATTGCAATTTCTTATAACCAGTGGTCTCAAGCACGTCATGTTGGATATTCGACACACACACACACAACCACACACACACACACACACACACACACACACACACACACACACACACACACACACACTTGGAGGTGATTAGAATGCAATATTCATTATTTAATTACCAAATACATAACTCGACATGTCTTAAAGTCATCAATGGAACAATAGGCCCTTTGTTACGAAAGCTTTTCTAACGTACCTGCTGTTTTCAGAATGATATCCGAAACCAAGACCTAGAGAAAGTACAATTTTCACAAAGCACAAAATCTATCACACTATCAGGATCATGCCCGATAATAATGAACAACCAGCAGAAAAGTCTCCTTTAAGGATTGCCAAACAACATGTAATCTTCATTATCACCGAGGGGTTTTCTTTCTCTTTGTATAGTCGGTCTTCACCTTAAACTCTCAATCGTTTTGGAATGCTCCCGGATGGGAAACGAGCGAAAAAGAGCGCCTCTTGCAAGCGCACACTGATGGCCGCAGTCTTATTCGGTGTCCTTGTTTGAAAGCGTCGTCGAAGCACGCATTGAATGCGCCTTGTGCTTCTCTCTTAGGTGTAGGTGAGCCCGAGTGGTTTTGTCTGGGGTGTTTGGTTGGTGGTCTTTATTGTCGTCCAAAAATTGCATTTGATCTTGGGTACTGTAAACCAGCAATATGAACACTGTGTGACGACCATTGTGGCTTCAAAAATGTGTTTTCTGTTGCACTGTTTGCTACCTCTGTTGTCTTTATTTTCATTTCTGATTTATCTACGTTACTCTGTTTTTTTTAATTATTGTTAAGCCTTCTCTATATTTAACCCTTTCTTCGTGACACTCTGTTGGGCTCTATTTTAGTCATTACCTCTCTGATTGAAAATCTGACTTGCACATCTCTTGGGATATTTAGGGGTTGTTCTCTCTCTCTCGCATTCTCTTTCTCAAGTGTCCATTGAGTTCCACTTGACTGACAGCGCTATAACCGCAAGGTTCATACATTGGTGTAATTTCTAAAACGGTACAAAGGGAGAAAATGGTTTCAGCCATTGTTGGAGGTTATCCAAATTTCACTTCCCAGTGCAGATACAAGATGGATTCATGGAGAAGTGGACACACTGTATATCCTAGCTTGACGATTGGTTCGATAGTATAATTGTGCCTTTGTTTACCTTAAATAGGTGTACCTCTGCGTATACCCATCCGTACAGAATGGGAAAACCCAGGGATAACACCTATCTAGGGTTAAGATGAAAGGTGACCCACGACTTCTTTCATCGTACAGAGGAGTGAAGTTGTTGGAGAAAGCTTTGACGATTGTGTGGGGAAGAAGGAGAGTAGGAACAGCCCTGTTCGACTTGTGCTAAAGAAGAAGAGTCTAATTATATTCAGTGTGTGTGAAAAGGGGGTGTCATCAGAAATGCAGTGGAGTTAGAGGAAGTTTGGGTGTAGCAGATGGCAGTTTTAGATGTCCAGTAAATCAAGATGCAGATAACATGGGGGTAGTAGATATAGGATTTGAAGTTAAGCTGGAAAAGTTTAAAGAGAGTTTGTTACTTGGGAGATATGTTTGATGCAAGTGGTGGAGCACACACACACACACACACACAGTTAGCTGTGAGAACCAGGATAAGGGGAGCATGGAATAAGTAGAGAGAGTGAAGAGTCATTTAAACAAACAGAAATATCCCAAGCGAAGTAAAACGTAGAGTATATTTAGCCTGTATTAGAGCAGTTTTGATGTACGGTAGTGAGACATGGGGAATTGGGGTTTAAAATAGAGGAGAGGAGAATAGAGAGGACAGAGCTATGGATGTGTTATGTAACACCGAGGGATAAGCAGAGTAGTGTGGACATAAGAAAGGCTCCATGCCAGTAGTACTGAGGAAGAGTTGAGAAATGGAAGACTAAAGGAGTTTAGGCATGTAGTGAGAAAAAGAGAGAAGATGAGTCTGTAAAGAAAGTTACTAGTTTAGTAGTCGAGGGGGAAAGACCCAGCAGGATGCGATCAGTAGAGATAGAGATATAAGCCTGGTGTTGGCTTCGTGGTTAGGGTGGCTCGCTTGGGATCCTAGGTCCCTGGGTTTGAGCCCCATTGGCCACTGAATTAACACCAGATGGGGTTGACTTAGCCTGTCATCCTTGTGAGGTTTGTGAAATGAGTACTAGTGTACTGGTAGAGGGGCACAGCGTCAGTGGCACAGCTGTGCTCCAAGAAATGATAGCTACCCAGCAGCCAAAGCTGCCACATGCAAGGACAGTTGAGACATGTAGTCGTTGGTGTTAATGGAGGAGAATCCTTTTGACAGGACTAAGTAGAGGTCATCAGCTGACCAACCCCTAGTATGGGAAAATGGTTGTTAAATGAGTAATAGTAATTATAATAGCAGTAGTATTCTGTACTAGATGGATTTATGATGAGCTCCATGTATGTCCGTCCTCTTTCATTGCAACACACTGTTGGTTCTTTTGTTACACTTAATTGTTGCTAATCAAGATAAAGTGTTCTTCCTTATCCTTAAAACCCACCTTGATATCAGAGAAAGAGAAGATTCAGATACCCAGAGTGCTCTACTTGCATGAGCAAGAACACTTTGCGCTGTAAGAACGTGTTCTTGTTCCTATTCTCACTCGGTGTCCAAATTACTGTAAACGGAAACCATACTCGAACCAGCACCTCACTCTCGAGGCAGAATCCTTAACTTTGTCATTGTAATTTCATGGAAGCTATGACTGCAAATAATGTGTCGGGCTTGCAAATGAAGAGTCAATCGTATTGATCTGTGATCTGTCCATTTTTTTTTCCTGATCAAGAGATCAAACGTTTTTGCAGAAGAAGTAAAAAGTGTCACTTTGGTGTCGAAAGTGACACTTCTGGACACAAGAACACCTTGCTTTTGGCCAGTAGCTACAATTCTTACAATTTGATAAGTGCAGCTCTCAAAGCTGATCCTTGAGGAATTCTGTTAATATTAATTCTGTTAATGACATGCTAATGACGAAAAGACAGTCTGTTAATGGACCACTGCAGAATAGATAACCCTTCTCTGAGCTACCACAATCTGTCATGTCATGGTTTCGAGGGTCCGCTCTGAGTCTGGGACGTTGGTGGTTCGAAGTTCGAGCCCCGGTCGAGTCCAACCAAAGACTTCAAGAAATGGTGCGTGCTGCTTCCTTGCTTAATGCTCAGCATTTAAAAGGATAAGGCGTGGACAAGCACCGCTGGGAAGGCAATGGCAAACCACCCGGGATAACCCTCGTCGAGAAATTACTTCGGCAGCGCCCACGCTCTGTAAAGAGTACGGTACGTCAAAATCATATCGATCTGAGTAACTGAACTGGTTCTTAGAACTACGTACCAAGTTCCATGCAACTAGCGGGGTTATCATAAAAGCTAAAACAAGATTGAGCATTGAACAATCCTGAGCCTCACCGGGGTGTACAGATTACTGTCGATCTAAGAATTGAACCATCGATATGAAAGTATATATTTATATATATTTACCTGCATACACCTGTTTCCAGCAGCATGATACATTTTGTGTTCTTTATGTGAACTTTGTTCACCATAAGACACCTATTAAAGGACTGTGCTGTATACCATTCTGACAAAACCCCAAATATCCCAGGCACATGTGACCGATTGATCCTTGACCTTGACAATGCCTGTTGAACATACGTCGCGTTTCTTGTTGTTCTGGTTCTCAACGATCGTTCCTGTTCCCACTTGGCGAAACGTTTGTGACGTCATTGTTCAAACAAGGGGGAAAGCTTGTGAATTGTATCGTTGATTTGGATCTCGCTCATCAGGTTCACTCGAAAATCAAAACATGGCTCGTGGGAAACACCTTCAAAAGAACAAAAGAAGAAACACCTTAAATCACACTCGAGGCATTGCAAGGTATAACCTGGCTGCTTCAGACCATACAAATTATCTATACGAGGCTAATTTTGTATATTATATTATACAAGTGCGTGGCCGTACGTGCAAAAAAAGAAGAAAAAAAAGAATTGTGACGTCATAGCACCGTGTCCTGTCATTGGTTGGTAAATAAATGGCCATAACTCGGGAACCACTTGTCCGATCAATATCAAACCGTGAAAAGGCACATCCTCAGGTCCCCAGCAATATAGCTGGCAAGTTTCAATTAGATCGGACCAGTGGTTGTCGAGAAACAGCGGTCACAGACAGACAGACACACAGAGATTGCTGGAATTATAGATAGATGATTATATAGTAATGGACAGAGCCGGTGTTGTACCAATCACGAGATGTCTACCGTTGGATCCGTTGTAACTGAAGAGCTTTTTTTCTCCATATTTTGACTCGTCGATAACAAGTGATCGCGATTTTGACGTACTGTATGTTTTGTTGCGTCGTTGGGGGTGATGGTGGCGGAGCCAAATGGGAAAGCCCGAGTGGACGGGGCAGAGCCACGAGAGGACCCAAGTGGGTGGGGCCGAGCTTCTTCGCTGCGCGTCATGCAAATCAATTCGCTCGTTCCCCGCTGCTTCCAATAAAAAACTGCTGTGCTGCCATCACCGCTTGTCTTGTCGCTGTTTCTTCTTTCGACGAGTGGCGGAGTGTCCCTGTGATCCCACACGCTCTTCTGGCTTTCATTTTCGACTTCAGCGGATCGAGATTTGGATAGTTCGTGACGTGCGAAGCTTCATCCGCCAATCGATCGTGATGTGCTGTTAATTATTTTATTTTTTTTAGATCCTCGTGGAGGATCTCTAAGTCTTACTCGGCTTTTACTGCACGTGTGGGTGTTTCTTCGTGTGCTGTCTTCGTTGCTTCGGGTGTGACGTTTTTTTGGGGTTTTGCAGCAACGGTTTAACGAGTTCTTCAGTCGAGAGAACGTGTCCTTGAGCATATATATGTAGAAATACCCTGCGCAGATAGTAACCATCTCCGATTTTGAAAATTCCTCTTAGAAAAAAAGTTATGACGTCAAAATTTCTCCGCTAATGGAAATCGCCTAAAAAATTATCTCCAAAACTAGGCACAGCTTTTTGAATTCTGTTTGCGGGAATCGAACGGGGCATTAGCAGAGATGAATTACCGCACACATGATACATCATTATGATGTCATATCAATTTTTATGACATCATTCCTATTTTTTGACATTTTTTGTTTCACAACCCAGAGTTTTCATCGGATCGTCGTGAAACTTGCCATGTATATGCAGAAAACCCACACGCAGGCAGTAACCATCTCCGATTTTGGAATTCTTCCTAGAAAAAAAGTTGACGTCATAATATCGCCGCTAATGGAAATCCCCAATACCATTATCTCCGAAACTAGGCAAGCTGTTTGAATTTTGTTTGCGGGAATCAAGCCGGCATTAGCACAGATAATTTATCGCAAACCTGATACATCACAATGCAGTCATATTCGTTTTTATGACGTCATCATTAAGAGGATGAGGATCTTAGCTCATTTGAGCTTGTTTATTTTGCGACGCACATTAGAAAGGGATTCCGTGATTAATTCGACTCGTTGATGATGAGAGACATCGTCATGATGAGAGACGGTGCCTCTCCCATGACTGGTTGGGCGATTTCGCCAGAATGCCGGCAAGGTGGTGAAACGATGGACGATTCGAGTTTGGGGGTCTTTCTGAAAAGCCCTGGGGTCTTTAACATGCACCAGATAATTTGAGCAGCTCCGTTCAGCAGACGGACACATGTGCCCTTTGTGATGCAACCCCTTGCCGACGAAGTACCAATCCGAGAGTTCAGTGGTCGGGTCGGGAATCGAACCGAGCCTAGACAGCTCCTAAGAGGAGTGTGATTCCTCTGCACAATACCGGGCAACCCATCATTGTCTAATCGATGGTGTCACTTCAAACGCTCGGGGTCTTATCTCTCGCCTATGAAACCATTCTTTCTGAACTGCCTTCTGTTTCGAGGACAGTTATCACAGTTCGTTCTGTCGTGCGTCGTCGAGAGGTGAACCCAACTTTATTGGATGCCACTCGGATTCATAAAATGCGCAAAAGGCCATTGATCAAAATCTAATTGATGATGGGATTTTGAAGGCAATCATTTTGAGTTCAACGTGCTTATCGACACTGCGAGTTCAGAATCAACCAGGGGATCTTCAAGGGCCGAATGAGAGAGAATGCGTGACGTACAGAATGATCATGTGTTGGTTTTGTTTGTGTGTTCTCCAGATTGAAATTCACCAACTGTGCCTCGAACGGGTAAGCCCAAGTTGTAGTATTTCTCCAGAATCAAGTTTGACGTATGAACAGTCCAGAGGATTCAGGGCCAAACTGAACCTCGACCTTAAACATGAACAGCTTCCATGGTGGACAACATATTTCATGCATTATGAGAGGTCGTGTGGACCCATTGCAAAGATCCAACCGAACAAATCGGTCTGGGAAGATACATTGACGAAGGTTGTCCAGTTTCATCATCAAAAATGTTCCTTTGGGAAAAAAAAACTTTAATTTTGAACTCACCTGGAACGGAGTTCCGGGGAGCTTATGGGATGGCGCGTCATCCGTCCGTCCGTCTGTCCGTCCGTCAAAACTTGCAACCTCTTCTTTCAAACTATACACGCAACTCTGATGAAACTTGACCACGACCTTCATCACACATGATGTACCAAAGTGTATTGACCGCATCAAAATTTGCGCTCATTAAGGGGGTTTATGGGGTGGGGTTTGACCACC
>CM068952.1:44364557-44383044 GCA_035128595.1 Eptatretus atami
GGTTATGTGTTCGATATCAATGTCTAGTTGTGTTTTCCTAGATGAGGGCGTGCTACGCCCATTGTGGGCGAAGCCACACCCCCCAAAATAGACATTTTTATGGGGTAGTCGGATTAAAAATCTATCTTCTCCTCGGGAATTGACTGAATGGAATGGGTTCTTTGGTATTTGAATAGCAAAATGAATTATCTAAAACTTGTCGTTGTCCGATTTTTCACTTTCGTCCCAAGGTCAAGGTCACAAGGTCAAAAACTTAGAAAATTACGAATTTTGACATAAAAATCATACGACCACCAAAACTTTGAGAGCTAGGATGACAATATTTTTTATGCATAATCTTGAGGTCATTCCCCACCCAAAGTCTTGAAACCATTTTGCTCTATCTCGTACACCTTGCCCGTGGCGCTCCCTTCAAGTTTGTTTTTACGCCGATTTCATCAAAGTATGGATAATCCGAGGAGTGTGAAATGCCATATAACCTATATGACGTTATATTGTTCCTGGAATGTTCCGGAGGAAGTTTTGCACCAAAGGTCATAATCCTTGACCTTTGACCCTTTAAAGGCCACAAAGGTCAAATTTTCAAAGTTGTGGGAATCGAACCGGGTTTTCAACCTTCTTCGACAAAATAACTCCATTAAGCTATAGCACGTATCCTGTTTCCTTATTTTAATGTCCACAACATTGTTTTGTGACCTTTAAAGGTTATGCAAAGGTCAAATTTTTTAAGTTGTTGAACGAAACCGGGTTTTCGACATTTTGCAGCTAATAACCTGTCACTCGTACCACATCATGTTGATCATTTTTATAACTTGGTCAAACATTATCACATTGTCTCATCCTTGACTTCTGAAACAATCTACATCGTCAAATACCGCTCGTGAACCATCGTCGTCTTCAGACTTGTTATTATTAATTATTATTACCCTGAACATCCTCATTTTGCTGTTTATTTATGGGACTCCTCATCACCTCCACCTGTCCCGTACATTTTAAAATTCCACTGAACGGGATGCACGACATCTATTGTGTTTAAACAAGTTCTGAAATTTGATTTACGGGCCCTTTGTTCTTCTTTTCCAAGTTAAACAAAAACAAATGGTTACATAGTTAATTCCTCTCGAAATACTAACCCTGACCCTGATCTAAGTGTTTACATCATTTATACCAAACACAAAAAATTATATCATCCACAATCATCAACAACCATATTTTTGTTGCCTTGAGCCCTTAATCATTGCTCCTGCTCTATGTGATGTAAGGACAAAGGAGGAGAAAGAGCACCTCGGAAACGTCTCGGAGAGTGTCGGCTGACGGAAAGACCAGCCAATCATTGCTTGGGCTAACCCTCCCTCGAACATCAGGATAACCATTGAACTGTATACAAGACTGGAAGGATTATGGCTCTTCACGTTGCACGCAACATCGTGTCGCCACCACACAGCCCCTTTTCCTCCGCACACGCCGCCATGTTGCTAGGCCCGGTGCATGATTTCACCATGTCCCGCGGTGCGTTCTGTTGATGTGAGAAAGTGTTCACATCGACTTTGACTTTCAACTCAAAATTATCATTCAATATTGAAGATCTCCCGAGAATTTATCCCGCGAGTTGAAATATATCTGCTTTGAGTGGGCCTACCAAGATGGCGCTTGGTGGTGAGGAATTTGCACCGCTCATAATCTTTCCAGTCTTAGATGCAGTTCAATGAGGATAACATGCAAGAACTTTGACGCAGGAGGTCATTGGATCCATCAAGCCTGCGCAACATGAACACCACTTGAATTCAATGCAACCGTTCCATCAACCTAAATTCAAGGGGGCTCGTCCATGGGCCAGAAGAGATGTCAGCACCACATTGGGGGGGGGGGAGGCAAAACTTAAATGGTGCCAAATTATTTGTACCACCCCAAGGAGTAAGAAGATACAGAATGTGATGTGATAACTTTCTCAAATGAATAGCTTTATCCTTTTTCCAGCGCATTACCATTTTGTGCATTTAACACCATAACGTGTGCCCACTCCCTATGGCACAGTTGGCTATGGTGTGGTCTTTTAAACAGAAGAAAAGATTATTAAACTAGAAGGACACTCGGTAGAGCGCATACCTCCGCCACGTATTCCCTGATCCACTGGAACATATTGGGAACAATACATTTTTGAAATATCATGCTACACAGTACTATATCGTTTTTGGCCCTATCAACCGTCCTATCAATGGTGAAGAATCACTTTGAAAATTTAAATAATTCTCCGATCCAGATCCGGATTCGGATCTTCATCAAAATCGAATCAATTCTTCCTTGTCACACACCCAACGTGACCACCGAGTTTCGGCCGAATGCGTCTACAACTTTTTGAGATATCGTGCTATATATTAGTTTAGCCCTACCTCTCAATGGTGAAGAATCACTTTTAAAATTCTAGTATCTGGATCCGGATGCAGATCTTCACCAAAATCTAATCAATTCATACTTGTCACACACCGAACCTGCCCACAAAATTTCATCCGGATCCGTCTATAACTTTTTGAGATATCCTGCACACAAACAAACAAACAAAACTTGTTTTCAGATCCCACCCTTCCTTTACTCTAGTAATTACGGTTTTAGTGCAGTAATTCAGTTTCTCAAATCGGAATTATCACATTTAAATGTGCTTGAATGAAAATACACAGCAGGTGAGACCGAGGAACTCCTTGCCATCAAAAAGTGACTGTGCACGGATTGCCTCGTACATTGCTGTGACCAGGAGACGGACTCAAAGCCGGTATCCCCTCAAACTTTAGACTTGTGGAACACTTTTCTGAATGCAGCCCAATGAAGAATATATTCTCCAATATGTTTGATCTGGCGAAAGACTTACCTGATGGAGACATCCCAGTAGTTTGCTGTCATCGAAGATGCTGCAACATCTTCACGATGAAGAGACTTCCCAATGCTATCAGCACAAAAGAGGAAAAGACAGACAAGTCTGAAAATAATGCCAGTTCTAGGAAATCATCTGGGCAAGGATCAAGCTTGACATCCAGAGTTTATGAGGCAGAATAGAGCTTTTGTCAGAAAGCCAACAAGTAAAGTTTCTTCGTGGAGAGAAAACAAGAAAATCACTTGTACAATACCAGGAGCTGTGAGCAGATGCCAGCATCAGAATTGGATATAGTAGATTTCTTACTATTGTCAGCAGAGACCTCGTCGCAGCAGAAGGGCACAATCATAGGTTGTGCTACAGATCCCACACAAGGGAGGAAAAGGATGCCAGCAGTGCGACACGTGATGAAGACCACATTGATGAAGCTCAGTATGAGACGGCTCAAAGTCACTCGAACAATGAGGCATTCCTGTTTATCAGGAATGAGCTTTTCACCAACCCTCAGGTGACAGTGATGGCCGATCGATCTCACATTTAAGCTGGTTACATCGATTAAATCTCTTGTCATGAAACAGGTGAAGAACTCCTTCAAGAAGCACCTCCACCCAAGACTAGAAAGTGAGTTTGGTGGAGCCCTAGACATCTTCGCCAATAAGAAAAGGAAACGTCTTCTCTACCCTGACCTCTTGTGTCAATAACTGAACTTGCCAAAGCCTACCAGATGCTGAAAGTGGAGCTGCAGATCTTGAAACCTTTCACTGCAGAAGACGTTATAGCAAATCAGCCTTTCAGGTGAGAGCAGACATGAGAAAGCAAGATTTTCCCCAGGCCTGGCCACCACTGGTGGTGGAAGCAGAGGAGAGTGGACCCTTCATCCCAGTCTGTCACCCTCTTTCTAGGATATTTGCTTATAGGTACCAAGGACAACAGCCATGCATCCCAAAGAGTTCAACGGCTTGTGAGCTCGTTTGGTCATGACTTGTAAATGCTATCACTCATGGCAAGACAAAGCCACCCACAACACATCATTCTGCCATTTGCAATCAAGCCTCTGACTGGGAATGTAGAGCTCATACAGACCCTAAACTGACTTTGGCACAGTGTATCCCACTCCCACCATCCCACTCTCAGATGGAAGAGACTGACACAGCCCTGGGTCTGCAGAAGCTCTCAGTGTCAAACAATGAAGTTTCCCTTCCAGCAAACACCCATCCTGGAGTTTTCATTACCTTAGCCTGGAACAACATTGACTAACTTGGAGACCAGCAGTGGTGAGGGGACATCCCACCGAGTCAACAGAATTGCTACCAAGCTAAGGCAGTTGACATGCAGCCAGCTTAAACTTTTCTTCCTGTTGACGAGACAAAGAAGAGAAGTATCAGTGCCTCACCACTGATGCTGCCCACACACAATGGTGGGCAAAGAGAGGTGACACTCCAAAGTGAAGGCATAGACATCGACTCTGCCATTTTACTGCCTGCGAGATGGAAGAACCTCATCTGGGTTATGACCCGTGTATCAGAGAAAGAAGACCAATCAATCGGCAGCCGGACTGGCTTCAATATCCTGATTGAAGGTGACGTCACAGTCCTTCAGGACAACATTGGCTAGATATACCTACCATCGATGCTCCTGCAACACAAATGTCGACTGTCAACAAAGTGGTGAATCACTCACTCGTCATAATGCAACGTTTAGAGCTGTCCAAGATCATATGTATCTGAATAGGCATTGTACACAAAATATGGAAACATTCTGAGAACTAAATGTCTCCGAGGGGGTGGGTACATTAAACAGCTGATAATCATTGCTGAAAGGTAACTAAGTCGTGGTAAGCTAGGGCTCCCACTTCACCTGTGTTTTTGGTGTCTGAAATGCCATATTCGCTTGACATTGTCTAGGATAGGCTGGAGAAGGATCAAACTTTTGGGTGGGGGGAATCAAAATGACATCACATGCCCACTGGAAAACGTTTAATGAAAGTGTGGACCAGCTTTAAAATAGAACTGCATGGCCCCTTCCCCTGAGAGCTTTAGACCACCTCTCTTGTCAATGAGAACCTGCAAATAAAGTCATTCTGTTGATGGACCACGGCATTATAGGTAACCCTGATCTGAGCTACCACAATCTATGGTGAGAGCGTCCGCTCTGAGTCTGGGAGGCCGGTGGTTTGAATCCCAATCGGGTCATACCTAAATACTTTAAAAATGGTACATGCTGCTTCATTGCTTGACCTTCAGCATTTTAAAAAGGAGAGAGAGCACAGACAAACAATACTGGGAAACCAATGGCAAACCACCCAGTGTAACTCTTGCCAAGAAACTGCTTCGGTAAATAGTAGCAGCAATGCTCTGTAAATAGGGTATACAAACAAGTGCAGTATACAAAAGGAACTTTGGTGCAGGAGGAGGCCATTCGGCTCATCATGCCTGCTCTGCTCCAACCCCAGTATCGTTACCCATCCACATACAGCAGACATATGCACACAAGCCAACATCGCTCCCTCTACCCCTCTATTTCCAATGCACCCAGTTACCTTATAAATCCCATTCAAACTTGTACATCCCTCCGCTGCCACGACCTTTCCGGGGAGACCATTGCATGTATGGACCATTTTCCGACTGAAAGAGCCCTGCCTTAAAACTGTCCTAACTCTCAACTTCTTTACCCTCAAGCTCTGACCCTTGGTCCTAATACCAGTCTTCTGCAGTTACCCACTCTGCTGAGAAACTCAACTTCACCTATCTTTAATCTTGTCCACACCCTTCGTTATTACATCTCTATCAAATCCCCTCGCAATCGCCTCCTTTCCAATGTATAAAGTCCTGTCACCTTCAAACGTTCCTCATGGCTTCGTCTAGATAGCCCTGGGATCAGTCTCGTAACTCGATGCTGTCCCCTCTCTATGGCAGCTACTGTATGTCCATCCTCGTATGCAGTGACCAAAACTATACATTCTAGATGAAGCTTCACACAATTCCTATACAGTGATAAAACTACCTCCTTTGATTTATACTTTTTCTCCCAACTAATACAACCTAAAACCCTGTTAGCTTTACCTACAGATGCCTAGCATTGTCCTGTCTGCTTATCCTCCTCCCTCTCTGTGTCTATTACCATCCCCAGATCCTTCTTCTGCGTGACATGTTCCAAGACTGCCCCTTGCATCATGTAATCCCAATTTTCATTATTCTTACCCATCCCCAGCATCTTGCATTTCTTTATGTTATAGGTACCATAATGCTCCCAGTACTGATCCCGAAGGTACCCCACTACTTACATCCTCCCAGTAAGACATCCTCCCACTCAGAGCCACTCTTTAGTTCCCATCATTACCTCCGCCACCGAAGGGTGAAGGAGGTTATGTTTTCACCTGTTTGTCTGTCTGTGTGCAGGATATCTCAAAAAGTTGTGCACGGATTCGGATGAAATTTGATGGGCAGATTGGGTGTGTGACGAGAACGAAATGTTTAGATTTTGGTGAAGATCCGAATCTGGATCCGACCACTGGAATTTTTAAAGTGATTCTTCACCATTGAGAGATGAGGCCAACAATGGATATGTAGCACGATATCTCAAAAAGCTGTGGACGGGTTCGGACGAAACTTAGTGGACAGGTTGGGTGTGTGACAAGGATGAATTGATTCAATTTTGGTGAAGATCCGAATCGTCACCAAATTTTATTTATTTATTATTATTAGAATTATTTTAAAATATTTATTTGTTATTACATTTTTAAAGTTATTCTTCACTATTGAGAGATAGGGTGAAAAACGATGTGCAGCATGACATTTCAAAAATGTATTGGGCCACATATGTTCTTGGGGATCGGGAGGCATTGCATGGCAGTAGTATGCGCTCCACCGAGTGCCCTTCTAGTTTTCTACTGTTTTCAATTCAGTTAGCTGCACTTCCAGCCACATCGCAAGTCCTCGCCTTTGCTAACAACCCCCTATGTGGTACCTTATCAAATGCTTTCTGAAAGTCAAGATACAGTACACTACATCCACAGCACTTCCCTTATCCACTCAGTCAGAAACTACCTTCTGGAACTCCAATGGATTTGTGAAATGTGATCTCCCTTTGGTAAATCCATGCTGACTACCTTTAATCAGTCTGAAATTATTCAAATGGTTCCCCATCCATTCCTTAATTAATGTCTCCAACACCTTCCCCACAACTGAATTAAAGTTAACAGGCCTATAGTTCCAATAATTCTCCTCTGGATCCTTTCTTAAATAATGGTGTTGCATTTGCTACTCTCCAATCCTCCGGTACCTGTCCTGACACCAACAAGCTGTTAAAGATATCCGTTAACATCTCGCTTTTCTGCTCTGTGATCCTCCGCAAAACTCTTCAATAAATATTTTCCAGCCCTGGAGCTTTATCATCCCTTAATTTTTCCAGCTGCTTCTTCACTTGATCTACTCCGACTTGGATCTCTTCGAAAAAAGCTCTTACTCACCCCCGAGATACAGTATATATAACAGACTTACATTGACTGTCTGTTTCCCAGCTGAAACATGGAAGCGCTCCTCGAAGAGAAACAATTAAGTAAAAGTTGCTTTAAATTAATCCAAACTTCCGGGGAAATAAGGAGAAAAAGAGATAAAATGTCATAGCCCCCGTGGTTTTAGTAATTTTGCTGTACGGAATTAAAGGGCTAGCCCATATTTAACATATTTAAGTGTATGTGCAACTAACGTGAGTGGTCATGTGGCGTGGAAGATTGCATACAATTGGGGTATTCGCTCATGAATATTAATGAACGAGCAAATACAACCCGTCACTTCGCTGATGGGGTATTAGGGGGGGGTTGAGGGGAGAAAGAGAGACGGAGGGAGAGAGGGAGAAGAAAATTGAGGGAGGGGAAGCGAGGAGTGGGTAAAGAAGGGAGAAGAACGAAGAAGGGGGGTGGAGGTGGGGAGAGCGACGCTTCAACAACGTTGCTATACACTGCTGGAGGAGAGGGGTGCAAGAGAGAGAGAGAGACAGACAGAGGTGTGCGAGGAAGTGCTGCATTTTATTCGGAGGGGGGAGCAAGGAGGGCTCAGAGAGAGTGAGGGGGGGGGGGGAAGGAAAAACGAGAGAGAAAGGTGAGGGGTGGAGGTGGGGTATGCATGAGAGTGATATGTTGTGCTGTATGACCGAACACACAAAAAACAACTCATGTCAGAACAGCTGTACACATAACAACACAACAGAGTTTGTAAAGTAATCCACTGGCACATCTGCAAAAAAAGCTTTGATATCCCAGTTCCAGAGAAATGTGGGAACATGAACAAAAGCATGGACTGAAAACATGGAAGTCCCGCTCACGTATGACCTAATGATCCCATCAAGCGTGAACATCGAAAACAAACCGTTGCGACCACATATCATACTTAGGTACAAAAAAGAAGGTATTGCTGATTGAGGTGTTAATAGCATTGATTTTGGACTAAATGATGCAGAAATCAAGAAAATGACCAAATACCAAGATCCAAGAATGAAGTGAAAAGATCCAGGAAGCTGAAGAATGCCAAAGTTGTACCAGTGATAGTTGGAGCTTCGGAAATGATGACAAAGAACCTCACAGAGAATTAAAAACCATCCCTTGGAATATTACTACAAACGAACTACAGTTGGAAACTGTCAGGGGCTCAGTGATCATCCTGAAGAGAGCCCTCGGCACAAAACTTTGAGAACAGAAAACTTCACAGCTTGGTCCATGAATCGTACCCCTTACTGAAATGAAGGTGGATACTTTGAGCCCACCGGGACTCCATTCCACATTCTGAAACTCGCATATGAAGATAACAATCAACGGCACGCGCACGCACACACACACACACACACACCACACACACACACACACACACACACACACACACACACACACACACACACACACACACTAGTTGGTCTCTTTCGCTTCGTGAAACCCACCCACATGTGGAGATGACAGGCAACAACAACTTGCACGTTCACACACATGGAAGTGAATACTTTGAGACCTGGGAGGGCTCCATTTCACTTTTTGAAACCTACACATGTAGATACCAATCAATGACACACACACACACACACACACACACTGGAGGTGGATACATTGAGACGTGGTAGGTTTACGTTTCACTCCTGAAACCTACCCACACATGGAGATAGCAGACAACAGCAACTTGCATGTCACACACACACACACACACACACACACACACACATGGAGGTGGATAGTTTGAGACCTGGGGGCTCCATTCTACTTTCTGAAACCCCTATATGGAGATATAACAACCACAACCAACAACCAATAACACACACACACCGGTGCCAAATGCCATGGTGGTAATACAGTTTATGTACACACACACGTGCAAATGTCAACAGCAGAAGTAAATAAAAACGACAAACACAAAGATTTACCTTCAAACAGCACTCTTTGAAAGACGATTGGATTTAAAGTGGGAAATTAGCGAAATTCATTTTTAAAATGTATCGTGTCACAGACCACAAAATGTCAGCCAATACTCCATGCCTTCACAGCGAGAACAAACATGGTGAACACCTGGTCGGATGGATCTTATTGTTCTTTTTTTCATAAGTATCGATGTTGAAGTGAGAGGTGGATTACAACAGGAGATCGCACAAAAAGGTTAAACAAAGCGATGTCCTGTAAAAATGAAATTGCACGTTTTCATTGGATGAGACACCTCCTGATGCACCCACTGCATGGCACCGCGGGACCCAACAAAGGCAGAAACGTACGTCTAATCCATGTGAGATTGAAAGCACATGTACTTTTTCCCGAAACTAACAACCAAGCACCTTGGAGAGTGCTCGCCAAGTGGCTTAAGCATTCAAGCAAGCACTCCAACGAAACGGTTGATAAGAAGCAGCTCCCTTGGTATGCAATTGGTAATCACCGAATCATCATATTCAACATACATCTCCTGGAGACGCGACACCTCACAGAGATGTCCGAAATGTAACATGTTTCCGAAATAGACAAATCAACACTTTTCTAGGAGTTGGAACTGCTTGAAAGTTCAATTCTGGAGCTTAAATTTTGTAATTCTCCTGAGTTTAAGAGGTACCCGTGGTGATCACACGTGTGGATGTAATTCTCCTGAGTTTAAGAGATACCCGTGGTGATCACACGTGTGGATGTAATTCTCCTGAGTTTAAGAGGTACCCGTGGTGATCACACGTGTGGAAATGAAATAAAGCAATTAATGCTGATGTCTCCGGGTGTTTATAAGCGTTGCAATGTACCCAGCGATTTGAAGCTACGAGTCATTCAATATGAGTGAGGAAAGTGAAGAAAAACACTTGTCGTAAAGAAATCGTTGTGGCCTGTTCCAAGTCAAGGCATGGTTGAGCAGGCCAAAAAACATGGCGGCTTCAGACCCCAGCGAGGTTACCCAGGAAACACCTTAAGACTCCAGAGAGCGAGGTGGCCGATGATCGCCTGATGAAGGATATAATTAAGTGAGGTCGTTAATTATCTTCAAAATGGGTGTTATAATTAACCCAAACACCCAATTTTCACTCTTGCACCTCCTTGGAGTTTTCTTGGTGTGCATGCAAAGTTTCAGGCTGATAGATTTTATGGTTTTGGAGTTATGGAGGACACACACACACACACACACACTGACATTTATTAGTACAGAAGATAGTTAGCTGCCTCTGCCACCGAAGGTGGATGGAGGTTATGTTTTCACACCTGTCTATGTGTTTGTTTGTTTGTGAGCAGGATATCTCAAAAAGTTGTGGAATCTTTTTTTTTAGTTGTGGATTACATTTTGATGAAGAATCCAAATCTGGATCCAGATCGGACTACGCAAATTTTTTAAGTGATTCTTCATCGTTGAGAGATTGGGCCAAAAATGATTTATAGCACTGAATAGCATGATATTTCAAAAATGTAATGGGCACGATATGTTCTCGTGGATCAGGTATTAAGTGGCGGAGGTATGTGCTTTACCAAGTACCCTTCTAGTTTACACTGTATTTATTGTATTTACATGTTTATTTCAATGTTAACATGATATTATATATGTATGTATATATAGATATATATATATATATTATGTATAAATTGATACCTCCCATGCTCTTCTAGCCAAAGAAGCCACATAAAGCAACCCAAGAAGGCCTACACAAGGTAAGCGCTTTGCCATTTCAAACCCTTCCCAGAGTTCCTCCAGAGCTATAAAGATGTTCACAAATAGTACACACATGAGAAACCCAATGCTACATACACACAGCCTCGGCAGCCAGACCGGTTTCATCGCTTATTGGCCAATAATTATCAGCAACAGCGCAGACAGCAATGCATACCAATGAGGCTCCCAAGCACGTACCACGTGCAAATGTCAAAATCAATCAATATACAAATAATAAAGACCCACCCACATCTCTCACCCGTCAATGGAGGGAATAGCCAATCAGCTCTCACTAAATCGACTAAACACAGGTGACTAGGATTATATGAATAAATTGACACCTCCCATGCTCTTCCAGCCGAAGGTGAGAGCTGATAGGCTATTCCCTCCATTCACGGGTGAGAGATGTCCGTGGGTGTTTCTTTCATATATGTACACACTATATATCATATATGTACACACTATATATCATATATGTACACACGTGTTTATTTAAATTGTAATGTGTATATTTCTGGCTGCTGTCGATTGTCCTCGATATTTTGTCGAAGTCGAGGAACTGAACCCCCCTCTTCCCATTGGTCCTTGGAATCTATGATCGCAGTTTTAACTCTCGCGGCATTTTCCATAAACCTCACCCCCATGATATTAGATGGTTTACTGTATAACATCATATTTCAAAAGGTTGTGGATGAGTTATGACAAAACTGGGTGGATGAGTTGGGTCGGTGACAAGAACAAGCTGATTCGATTTTGGTGAAGACCTGGCTACAGATCCGGATACCAGAAGTTTTAAAATGATTCTTCACCATTGAGAGAATGCGCTAAAAATGATACAGAGCACGATATTTCAAATGGACGATTTTGGACGAAACTTGATGGATGAGTTGGGGAGGTGACAACTGACAAGAACAAGCCGATTAGAATTTGTTGAAGATCCGGATCCAGATCCGACCTATCAGTGGGACACAAAACATAAACTGTTCAACCTGATGTCCATTACTCGTGTTTCTTGGCCCAAGGCAGTCTCTTCTTATTATTGGTCTCCTTTGGTAGTGGTTTCGTTGCAGCAATTCGACCATGAAGGCCTAATTCACTCAGTCTCTTCTGAACAGGTGATGTTAAAATTTGTCTGTTACTTGAACTCTGTGGAGGTATACGCTCTACTAAGTGGCATTCTCGTTTGCGTTTGCTTGTTTTTAGTTTTGTCATGCAAAATCGAAACTCATGGAAGGGTGCGTTGACCAAGGGCAAAAAGGCAACATCATGACAGGAGGAGAGTGGGGCCCACAGTTGGATCCAACAAGCAAGGGAATGACAACAAGAATGGAGGAGAGAGAGAAGGGGTGGAAATGGTATAACCTGCACTTAAGAGAGTTTGGTGAGGTAGGGTTAATCTGGGTAGAAAAGATTGTGCATGGGGATGGGGGATGACATGAAATGGCAGTGTGGTATTCGCTTGAAGCCATGGAGGGAAGAGGGAGGGTTAATAGGGGTATAAAAGATTGGGGATGGAGGATGACATGAAATGGCAGTGCTGCGGCGTTTGCTTGAAGCCCTAGAGGGAAGAGTGCGATCGAACCACCTCCAAAAGACACTTCCACAAACTGGATAAAAGAGGAACAAAGGAGTTGTGGGTGGAAAGCATGGAGTTTGGCAGTTTGCGTGTACATCCTGGAGGAGCTGTGGCAGGTCAGAGAGCCGAGAGAGTAGTTGTTGTGTGTGTGCCTGTGTGTGTCTGTGTCTGTGTCTGGAGGAGAGGCGGTTTAAAAAAAAAACAGTCCACCGACATGTCTGTGATGTGAGCAATGGACCTCTGAGAAAAGAGCAAATATTATCTTGATTGCAATTTGGCAAAGAAATGTGAGAAATGTTATTTTGCACGGTATAAACATAATTTACTTCCCCTGCTTGAAGTGGCCTGCACATTATTATATTGTTCCTTTCAAGTGCACATGAATAAACATTGGGAGATGTCGTGTGGAGTTAAAATTTGTTAATTAATAAGAATAGCGAAGAGCTCATCCTTACAGGCTGGTTATTTCCCCCAGAATTTCTGTAATTTATTATCCAGTCCGATCGCGTAGTGTTAGACTGGGTTTTGCAATCGTGCGTGCGTGTGTGCGTGCGAGCAGGGCATAGGCATAGGCCAGTTAGGCCATGGTGTCGGACCCCGCACCTAAGGCTTCAGGATGCCAATCTCTACATAACTGAATCTGAATACACAAATCGATTATTGGATAGACATACAATTAAATAGATAACTAGAGAGTTCATAGAACACATTATCCAAGCTCTGTTCAAAATAACACTGTAGAATACAAATATTAAGGAGTTCAGCAATAGATTTTAAAAAAATAGATAAAAAATATAGATAACAATAGATAAAAGAGAGCACGAATTAATAATTAGGTCAAAATGTCAAAGGGCAAAATCACAGTGAGTACCAATATGCCTCATCAGCCCGTCCACCACGCAGCAGGAGACAGCTGTTTAAAAAAATAATTAAAAAAAAACTTCCATGTTTATTTATTTAATTACCATTTGAGCTTCAGTATGTCTGTCCAGGCCATCACCTCTTTTTTTTATCCGTTTGAGCTTTTGTCATCAAATCTTCAACAAACATTTATCATATTAAGAATTTAGAGAAGAGTAGTTAATTGAATATCCTTTTTTTAAGCTGTTGTATTCGTCAAGTTTAGTTTGAGTACAAAGCAGATGGAGACGGGCTTTGGATTTTGGGATGCCTTGTAGTTATGGTTGTAATACCTGCCCCTACCTGAAGGGGCGCTGTGCTATACCTGCCGGTATTTAGAGAAAGAGAATTGTGGTCTTTCCCCTGGCCCTACCCTCAATCCCCAGGGCTTATTAATTATTTTCACTGCCTGAAACCCTCCCATGCACCCCTCTCCATCTCCCATGTGCAATGCTTCAGAAATACAGAGAAGTCAAATAAACACAAGCAAGAAAGACTTCGCGCAGAGCACGATACTTGCAAAATCCATAAAACAAATTTGACCTCAAAAATAATTGGTGGTTTAATTCAATGACCAAATGTGCAACTCCTCTTCAAATTTCAAGTCAATCGGATGAAAATTGACCTTTTGGCCTATGTTGACCTTTTGGTCGATGTTGACCTCAAAAATAATTGGCTGGTTGAATTCAGTGACCTGAAATATAAATCCTTTTCAAATTTCAAGTCAATCGGATGAAAATTGAGGATTTTAGAAATCCCACCTAAGTTGTTGACCTTTGGCCTATGTTCACTTTTTGGTCGATGTTAGCCTCAAAAATAATTGGCTGGTTGAATTCAATGACCTGAAATATAAATCCTCTTCAAATTTCAAGTCAATGGGATGAAAATTGAGGATTTTAGAGATACCACCTAAGTTGTTGACCTTTTGACCTCAAAAACAATAGGCTTCTTCCTTATGACAAACTCTACCATGTGGTGAAGTTTCGTGAAGTTCAGTTTAAAATTGTGACCTGTAGGCGATGAACAGACAGACAAATAAACAGAATAACAAAATCGACTCACCCAATATACTTGAAAAATCTTGGATTTTGCAAGTAATAAAAACTCTATTTCCAGTCGGATGAAAATATTAATTGTGGAATATACTTTACAATTTTGTTTGTAGGAATGTTATACAGTACTTTGGTATATGGTTAATGGTTTATTCAGTGTTGGAACCATGCATGTCACAGGAATGTGGATGTGAACCGCCGAGAAAACGGAGCTTGTGAGTGGACAGGTGATATCTGGTGTTGGTGTAGCAAAGGCATGATGGGCCGAATGGCCTTCTTCTGAATCAAAGTTCCTTGTATATCCTTTATGTATATAATGTTGTGGTTTTGGAAAACTTACCCCAGGGGGAGAGCATACATGGACATGTAGGCGACCCAAGGATCAGTTATTTTATGAGTCTTTGTGTGGATAGTCCCTTGGTCCCTTGTCAAAGGGATGTTTGGAGGGCATGCGATGGCTTGGCTGTATTTGTCCTGTGTCATGTCTCCCCCCTCCCCCTCTCTTACTTTCAATCTTTCTTCCTTCATACCATCTTTCTGTTCAATTCCTCTGTCACTTTCAATCTTCCCTCCATTACCCCATCGGCCTGTTTCAATGGCCCACCAATAATCTTCCCTCCACCAAATATCCTTTCAACAGTCCCTCCTTCACCCCATCAGTCGTATCTTCAATCCCGCGGCCGTTCGGTCATCCCTCGGTCGTGCGGAGTTCCTTTCCGTGTTCCTCCATCCATGCATTGCCTGGTAACCCATCAGGTGCTCTCGCATGCATGCTCGCGGCGCGTCACACATGCATGTTCGTGGCATGTCTCACATGCATGTTTGTGGCGCTTGGTGCTCATCGTGGCCTGCGAGGTGCGGCACTTCTCATAAATGCTTGTGTAGAAATGTTCCCAGCTCGTTTTTGTCTTTTCCTTCATTGGTCCAGCATCGTTCGTATCCTAGCTGAGCCGGGACGTTATCCCCCAACAATCTGTTTTTCTAGCTGGTACGTCCTTGGGCAGTTACGCTCGGCTGCATCTGATCCGGTTTGAACAAGGTGTACTGAGGGCGTCTCCCTCGGTCATTAGATCACGTGACCATTAGGTAAATGGTATTTATTAGACGGAGGACCCCAAGTCACGTGGTCGAGTTATTGGCGTTCACAGTCGATTTGTGACCCGCCGCCTCACATAGTTATTTGTGTGCGATGGCCTGCGATTCCGGAGAGTCTGGTGGGAACCTGAGGTAGCTCCCACCCACCCCCATGGTCTTCTTGTCATGGTCTTCTTGCCCCCGACCCTGGGTCCGCAACAATATGTTATGCTTAATGACAGAACACACACACAAACAAAGAAAAAACTCATGTCAGAACAGCTCTACACACAACACAACAGAGTTAGTAAAGTAATCCGCTGGCACATCTGCAAAAACTTTGATGTTCCAGTTCCAGAAAATTTGTGGGAACATGAACCAAAAGCAACCACTGAAAACAATGAAGGACCGCTCACGTATGACCTAATGATCCCATCAAGCGTGAACATCGAAAACAAAGCGTTGCGACCAGATATCGTACTTAGGTACAAAAAGGAGAGAAGAAGGCATTGCTAATTGAGGTGTTAATAGCAGTGATTTTGGACTAAACGATGCAGATATCAAGAAAATGACCAAACACCAAGACTTCAAGAATGAAGTGAAAACATCCTGGAAGCTGAAGAATGCCAAAGTTGAACCAGTGATGACAAAGAACCACACGGGAATGATGATGAAGAACCTCACAGAGATATTAAAAATCATCCCTGGGAATGTTATGACACACGAGCTGCATTTGGAAGCTGCCCAGGGTTGAACGATGATCCTGAAGAGAGCCCTCGGCACGAAACTTTGAGAACAAAAAACTTCACAGCTTGGTCCATGAATCGTGACCCCTTACTGAAATGAAGGTGGATACTTTGATCCCACCCTGGGAGGACTCCATTCCACATTCTGAAACCCACACATGTAGATACCAATCAGCGACACACATACATGGAGGTGCATATTTTGAGACCTGGTAGGTCTCTGTTTCACCTCCTGATGAAACCCACCCACATGTGGATATAGCAGGCAATAACAGCAACTCGTCCGTGCACTTGCACACACACACACACACAACACACAACAACACACACACACACCTGCGGCAGGAGCATTTAAAATCCACGCTATCTTCCTGGCAAAGGTCTGCCTTCATGCATGCATGCATACTCGTACATGCAGCGACCTTTGCGTCCTACCGGTGGGCTCACTCCGAATCTAATTCGTACATGCTACAGTCCTCTCAACGGAATCGGAAACAGAGTCTGGGGCGACTGGGGTGGGGGGGGGGGGGGTTGTGAGAGAGATAGAGGGGTGGAGAAGGAGGGAAGAAGAGGAAATGGGTAGAGAGGGGAGTGGTCGGAGAGAGAGAGAGAGGGGTCAGGGTCAGAAAGAGGAGAGGGTGGGAGGAGGGGAAGGTTGAAGGGAGGAGGGTGAGGGATTCTGGAAGGTGTGACGCCCAGTTTATCATCCATCCAAGAGACGGCACACACATTGATGAATCGCCCTGCCCCGGTGAAACACCGAGATGACAGTTATATATGTTACGGCCTGGAAATTGCAGAACACCATAAAGGTCCTTAGATCAGTATATCGCTAAGTTGTGTTCAGTTAGATTTCCCCCCGTTGTCTAAAGGGAATTATTCGTGTGTGACAGGGCTGTGATCTTTGAGTTAGCCCTTATTCTTTGCTATCGTTATTTTGGACCAACCACACCACCAACCACCTTTCTACAAACACCCAACCACTACCACCCTCGCGACACCACCCCACGCCAACCACGCCACCATTACAATAACCACACCACCAATCACCTTCTCCACACCCATGCTACAACCTCTCCGCATCGAAAACCGTCTCTGCCATGGAGAAAGAAGAAGGCGTTCGATAACGCACGGATTTTTCCTCTTACTTTCCCACGCTTTGGGATGGGAGGGGGTGAGTGGAGGGAGAATAGAGAAGTGCTACCAGGATGATTGCTTCAAAAACCCGACCCACGAGGGAAACGCCCCCCTTCTGGAAGTTCCCGCAGGAGCTGGAAGGAGGGCGGGGCGAGAAAGGAGGGAATAAAGTGAGCCTGAACTCAGCGAGGGGTGTGTGTGTCTAAGAGAGAAGCTGCGTGAGGAGAACCGAGTCTCCGTCGGGTTCGGAGTTGTCTGTCGGGGTTCGGAGAGTCTGGAGACGCAAGAAGCTGCGTGGAGGTCTGGCTCGTGTCAGAGTCGGGAGCTTGAACAGTCAGTCGGTGGAGGTCCGGCGTCGCGAAGGAGCAACGCGAGGCTGAGACGCGCCCTGCTGTATCGCGCGAACCTGGCATCAACCCCATCCGACCGTATCGCAATGTGGTGGAGAGCGAGGAGAGCTCGCCTGCCACCCAGCGGAAGGCCTCGGCTCAACCGTCGAGCTCAGCTACTGCCGTCGGGACGGGCCATGTCGCACCTCGCCCTCACAGGCACCGCGAGGGTGCAGGTACTTACCTGCACGGTCTCGTGGGCCCCTTTCGGTCACCAAAGCCCCACGTTATAACACGGCCCACTGGGCCCAGTCTGACTCCCTTGTCTATGAGGGGGTCTTTCTTGCTTTTCTTTTGAGTGAATGTTGTGGCGCCGTGTCCCGCTAAGTAGAAACTGTTAAGTGTACATGGATAATAACTAATAGACGGTGGTAACTCTTGGTCCTTGCTCGTGTTTTGTGCCCAGTCGCGACTTTCTGGGAACAACGCCAGAACCAGTCACGGTGGGTTCTTACTAACCCCACTACGGCCTAGTCCGTATCACCACGCGCACGGACACGGTGTCAATCGACCGAATAATCGATATAACCTAGTATCCCGGGTAACCTACACGAGACGACCGTCGCGAAGGCCCTGCTATGACACGAACACGTCTTAAGC
>CM068952.1:44407232-44419308 GCA_035128595.1 Eptatretus atami
TCATTACAGATAGGAAAGACATTTGCTATGTGACTATCCTAAGACAATGTTATCCATTATCAATGAAACCAACAGATTGGGTATGTAGTTGGATTTGATGAGCTCTGACTTTTCAACTGGAAAAGCCACAAATTATCCTTGAGTACAGATTGACTTTAAAACCTCAACAAACTGGAACATGGCTATATGCTGCGTAGTTTGATGCATGTGGAAAATGCTGTTTCAGGCATCGTTCCAGAATATCCCATAAATGCTCGATCAGGTTCAGACCTGGTGACTGAGAAGGCCATGACATATGGATAACATGGCTCTGCACAGTGGTCTTTTGATTTTGCTCATGCAACATTTAAATGGTGAGCTCGTGCACATGCTGGCAAAGCTGAAAATTAACTTTTGCAGAAAAACACCAACAACAACAACAAAAAAAATGCATTTCAGAGAAAATAGGTCAAGAATCTCATGCTGCTTCTCATTGAACATGCAGTTGTTTGTTGATACGGGCTAAAGTTTGTGTTACCAGGTGGCAAGCTTGCCTCTAACTACATTCCTGCCTGTGTGTTTTCATGGCAGTACTGGATACAGCTGGTCAAGAGGAGTTCAGCGCTATGCGTGAGCAGTACATGCGCACGGGTGATGGCTTCCTCATCGTCTTCTCAGTCACAGACAAGACAAGCTTTGAACACGTGGACAAATTTCACCAACTCATCCTGCGTGTGAAAGACAAGTGTGTTCTTTGCCAATGACACTGAGTATTTTGGACAGGCAATCAAATCCTTTCCATTTCCTCATATATTTTGGGGTTAAAACCTGAATCACAAATGCACTAGACTACCATTTTCCTACAAAATCCATCTTTCACCATTGTACTGTAGTTTGAATCCAAATGCACAAATCGCACCACAGTGATACCTTTTTCTAAAGCAATACCTTTTTAAGGGGTGATTTTTTTTTATTATTACACCGTAATTCTGACCCATGATCTTTATTACCCCCATTAACTTTTCTTCACCCACTGATCTTATTTGCCAGGTTCAGTGTTTCCTCCCCTCCTCCTCCTTTTCTCATTCTTTCATTCCCTTGACGTTTGTCCCACTGTCGGTTCGACCTTGCTCTTCCACGACCTCACTCCTGCAAAGAAAAGAAAAAAAATAAGGAGGAGGTTTTTGAATTGTTAAATGGAGAGGGAAAGGTGTGCAAGTTTGTGGAGAAAGGAAATTGGCAATTCTCACCATGCTGTGCACCCTAAAATAATTGCAACTTTGTGAAATGTGAGTAACCAATTTCAATTGTGCGTCATGAGTCAGAGTTGTAAACGAAGTTGTGAAAATATTGTTCTTGGTTTAATATTACGTGTGGAATGACTCATTTGCAGTTTGGTTTGGATTGTTGTTTCGTTGAACGGCATGAAATTCCTTTTTCTATCTCCCTTTTAATTTTTGAAGAGCCAATTACTAAGAAGTGCCTTTGAGGATTTGCACACATTTCACGGAAATATTCATAGCAGACAAATCGAATTACCTTTTGTTTGAAAACATGCAATACAATTCAGTATAAACCATAAAGTAATTTGTTTATTTCCTCCACCTCATGTCTCCAGACGTTGAGGCAGAATACAAAATAATAGGGTTATTTGGGTTTTCTAAAAAGATATTCCATTCAATCGAGTCACCTTCCTTTATAACTACAGGTAGTGGACAAAAAAAATGGAAACACCAATATAAAGTCACTTAATATGGCATTGGGCCACCACGTGCAGCCAGCAAGGCCTTTATGTACCATGGCGTAGAGTCTACCAGCGTCTGGAATTCTGCAGGAGGGATGCGACACCATTCTTCCACAAGAAAGTGATTCAATTCACACCTGTTTGATGGAGGTTGGAAAACGCTGTCTCCGGCGTCATTCCAGAATATCCCATAAATTCTCGATTCAGTTCAGATCTAATGATTGAGAAGGCCATGACATGTGGATAACATTAGTATCCTGTTCATCAAACCTTTGCGCGGCCACACGTGCTCTGTGGATGTTGACATTGTCATCCTGGAAGACACCCCTCCTGGCAGGAAAGAAATGCTGCAACATGGGGTGAAGATGATCACTCAGTACCATTAAGTAGTGATTGGCATTGACCGTGCCTTCTAAGGGAATGACTGTACCCAACCCATTCCAGGAAAATGTGCTCCACAATATTACAGAACCACCAGAACTCTTCACTGTTAGAACCAAGTACTCAGAGTTGTGGAGTTCTTTCACTCATCGATTTGTCGAGAACATGGTGAAGGATGATTCATCTAATCGTATCACATTTCTCCACTGCTCGGTAGGCCATTGCCTGTGCTCTTTGCACCACTGGGCTCGCAAACGTGCATTGCCAGGTGTGATGAGTGGTTTGTGCACTGCAACCCGACTATGGTATCCCGCTCTGTGGAGTCCTCAGCGGTCCATTTTTTATGAAACTGGCTGCTCGTGCCGCAGGTTGAAATTTATAGTCAATTGATCTGCAGTTGCACGCTTGCTTTGCTTTGCACTTTGAATTAATGTACGGATATCACGATCCTGAAGTCCATGCTTCTGCCCACTGTTGCCCTTTGCTGGTGATGTATTTCCCTCGGAGTTCCATCGAGAAGCATGCCATCCTCCAAATGGGAACAAAAGAGCTGGCTGTCCTATCGAAGTCCTTTCTCTTTTCTCATCTCTTCTCCAACCCTCCCATTTTATTTTCTCACCACTTCTTTGTTGCACGCTCCCATACCCTTCTTTCTTCCTCATCATTCTCTTGTTTTAATAGATTTTAATTTTGTATTTTAGTACCTACCTGTCCCACATCCCCTACCTATGTAATGAATCACACCTTTTAAGTACAGACTACCAATGTAGTCCATACATGTTGAGCTTTTTTTTCCCCTCTCCCTCTTTTAACAAGTTTGCACAACTTCAAGTGCACACTGCATAATTACAATGTGGGGGAGATAATACTTTGGACTTGTTGAAAGTAATAGGTTACTTTGTACATCAAGTTCCAGGGCACATGTCACTGTCCAGAAGACTTCTTCACTTCACTGCACTTTTTGATTGCAGGGACTCATTTCCAATGGTGCTGGTGGCAAACAAGGTGGACCTTCTCCATCAGCGCAAGATCTCTGCAGAGCAGGGACGGGAGATGGCCACCAAGCACAAGGTTCATGCTTTCAATCTATTTGGAATTCTCATGCTTCAACTGCCCGTGTAATGTAATATTTTCTGGCTGGTTTAGTGACCAGTGCGTCATTCGTTACGGTTCATGCAGTCTGACATGAGCCTGGACATGACTCCAACCTAAATAAATGAAGGTGATGGTAGCTGAGAGGAAGTGAAAGAGACATCAATTCGCCTTTCAGCGACTTTGGTTTTATTCTTGACCCAACCATAAACTACCATCATGGTGATGCTCAGACAGGGCATTGCATCATTGAGTGTGCTGTCCTTCGGGAGGACATGAAGCCAGGAGTCCCATCTCCAAGCTTTCGCTGGTTGACATTAATAATTAATGATCCAGAGTCTTTAGAAAAGTAGACTAATGTGTGCTTGTACGCTGGACCAATTCCAAATTCCTGGCCTATCTTGCAGCACCCTATAACAGAGTGACTGTTGGGAACCTTGAGATGGAACGATGCTCGAGAAACTATATGATCATGGATGATGAAAGAAAAACCTGAATGACCAGCCAGAGTTCAATATGTGACTGCTTCATGCTTTCAATCTGTTTTGCAGATTCCCTACATTGAGACCAGTGCCAAAGACCCCCCTCTCAATGTTGATAAAGCCTTTCATGATTTGGTGCGTGTCATCAGGTATGGATGTTGGCAGCTGATCTTCTCCACTGTGCTTAGTTCCAGAGTTCTCCTCTTCCTTTTCTATTGTTTCCTGTTTGTTTATTGGTTGTCACTTGCTTTTAAGCTCTATGAAATTGGCATTGTGACTTAAAAAAACAACTTTCCAAAGCATTTCATCCTTTTATGAGTAAAATTGCTATGACATTGTCAAGAGAAATCCAATATTCACTGAACAAGACCCTTAAACAAACCCTCATCTCACCCCACCCCCGATGTAAACTGCCATCCTGTTTAGCTTTTTTAATGCTTGTAGAGATGGTGTAATTTGTGCTCAACTCACTCATGGCCACTAGGTGGTAACTATGTGGCAGGTGGGACACTAAATTGAGAGGATTAATAAAAAGTGGGAAGACAGAGAAAGGAGGGTTGGGAAGTGTGGAAGGAGTGAAGAAATGAGGTGTGTAGGATATGTGAATAAAGAGAAAGAAGGAAGGGGCATAAGTAATATATGTGGGGAATGGGACAATCAGAAGTATGCCACATTTGCAGATGTAATTCATGGAGGATGTTTCATTAAAGAGTGCTGTTTTGTGTTTGAAAGTGGTCTGTGCAGTAAAAATTTTGGCAAACCCCTTTCACTGTAGATTATAGAAGCCCTGTCAACATCAAATAATGTGACTTGATAGCAATAATACCATTCCTTTCGTGCTGTAAAGGTGCATAGGACTACCGAGGCAGTTTCATTGGCAAGGTGTACAGTCCTGGATGGGTCACCACGCCGACGCAGCTTACCCCGATTGGTTATTACCCCAGTACACTGGTACTTGTTTCACCGACCTCAGAAGGATGACAGGTTGAGTCAACCCCACCTGGTGTTGATTCGATGGCAGACAGGGGTTCAAACTTCGGACGCTGAGATCCCAAGCCAGCCACCTTAACCGCTAATCCAACACCAAGCAAATAATGTGACTTAATATAGTTTTATATAAAGTGTGGTCAAAAATTTATTTGCTTATGAAGGGTGGGGGCGAGGACTCAACTGAAGGATATGAAAAAAAATTAAAAAACACGTCTTATATTTACTGCAAAATTATTGTCTCAAAAAAGAGATTTTTATATTTCAAGGGTAATTGAAAGAATAATGTCTCCAAACCTGATTTGGTGATAGATTTCCACATAGCTTTAAGAAATCATTAAATATCGTAGGCTTGTGGATAAGCCGGAATTTTTAATTTGCTGCTCGGCAACCTCTGTTCATGATCAACTTGTGATGTCAGGTTAGATATACACCTCTCATGAGGTTAAAGTACATTTATCCTTGGTTTGTGTGGAATGCCTTATCATTCATTGGTTGCCATCACACCCCACAGTCAGTTGTACATTAGGCTGAAAAAATGCTGAAGGATATAGTTGTCCAACTATATTTGAAAGTGCATATTTCTATGCTCTCTCATCTCTACCTTTCAAGTTATTTTTTTTTCTTCAATCACTATTTGCATAATATCTCATGAAAAATAAATTCTGCTTGAGGATCACATTGTAAGACCAAACAGCAATACAACTTGTAACGAAAAAGGGGGTGGAAGGAGAAAGGAGAAAACGCACGATTATACACAGAGTGAGTGGGTGAGATTTGTCAGGGTTGAAAGATATTTGAAGTGTTGGTCCAACTCCTGATTCTATCAAGATCTGCAGAGGGAAGAAACTGCTGCCTAATCTATCAGAAAGATGAGATGCAAGGGCAAAGGGTGAAGTCGTTTGCAAAAAGATAAGGAGAGTTGTCCAGTGATTCAGAAAGATCGTTGATGAAGAACAGGACTGAGCCCAAGACAATGCCTTCAGGCATTCCAGCCTTGATAGAGAGAAGAGATGAAAGGATTCCATTGAAAGCAAGATGTTGACCAGGAAAGTAGAGGAAGTCGGTAAGGTATCATAGGAGTTGGCCTTAGATACCATAGGCAGGGAGTGTGGAGAGCAAGGCAGGATGCCAGACTGTATCGAAAACACGTGTCCAGAGAGGTGACCCTGATCTCATGTCTGATATTGAGGGCCTCCATCCATTGTTGGGAGAACAGAAGTAGCTGTGTTGGTCCCAGGAAGAAAGGATCCTGTTTAGAGCCATGCACTGACCAGGAGTGGAGGAAGTCAGCAAGTCATGAGAGGAGGCATCCTTGTAGATGTCATAGGTAGAGAGTTTTGAGGTGGGATGCCAGACTGTGTCAAATGGCTCAAGGTACTGTTTGTCTAGATCGACGGCACTTGTCTCTTGCTTGAGATTGAGGGTCTCTATCCATTGTGGGGAGAACAGAAGCAGCATGTCCTGGGTGGAGTTATCAGGTCAGAAATCGAGCTGATGATATCAGATCAGGCCGTTGGAGAAAATAAAGGATTTGATATGGACTGCAATGATAGATTCCATGACTTTTCTTATCATGGGAAGTAAGGTAATAGGCCTGTCGTCATTAATAGGAAATGCTTTTACACAATTTTTGTGTAGCTCAATGATATTTGCTGACTTCCAGATGGAAGGTGACTTGTGGCAAATTATAGGGTGAACAGCAGAAAGGGGATATGCAAAAGAGGCAGAGCACGTTTTTGGGAAACGTGCTTCGATTCCGTTCGAACTCATCACAGAATCAGAGTCCAGAGTTGCCAGAAACTTGTCCACTTTCTCAGTTGAGAAAGACAGTGTCCAAGAGCAGTTGGGTGTGAGTGTGTGGATATGTACAGGGAGTGTGATTTTGAAGCAAACACAGGATTGAGACATTCGGCCTTCTTATGAGCAGTCTGCTCCGGTGCCATTTGAAGTCGGGGAAGGGATGCAGGGGTAGCACACATTAGAGACAGACTTGAAAGGCACCACCAGATCTTTGTGGAATCTGACAGGTTCGAGTGTTCAGCCTTGAGGTTTGCCAGATGTTCTTTTCTGGCTTTCCTTAGAGTAGAGATGCATGTGTTGTGGGATTTGTGGAATGATCTGAGGTTGTCTTCAGTTGGATTTGCCTTCCATGAAGAAAAGCAAGTTGTTTGAAGGCAACTGCCTCACTGCAGGATTCCGTTTAGCAAGGGACAGAAGATGAGTATGATAACTGCAGATGGGATGGGATAAATATGTGCATGAGAAATAGCAGCTTTTCAAAGAACAATTCCCAGGCAACATTAATATTGAGGATGGTATATAAAGAGCAATTCTTAACAGAAAGGACAGGTTGCAGTCCCTGCCAATCGACTGGAGTAAATGGCCCAACTCCACTGTGCTGAGACGGCTCTCTGACCTTCAAATCAAAAGCTTCTATCTCACAATTGAACCTTTTGATTCTAAGCCAACGAACAGTCAGAGATGTTTACTCTCACAAGAACTTGATCAGATGAACCAATTGGAGCAGTTGAGGAACAGGGTAAGTTTGCAGGAAAGTTGGTCATAACCAGGCCTTGAAGGAAGTATTTGTTATTGGCAGAAATCCAGGTTGAAAAGTTAACATATGGGTTAAGGCCTGTGGGGTTGCAGAAGTCCTTTGCTGCAGTGCCATGGCTGGTAGAAAAGGTAACAACTCCCCACACCCCCCTTCCACCCAATTGGCATGGTGAAAATTGAAATCAACACGTACGAGGAAAAGACATTTTGGGTGGATAAATATAAATTGGTCCATATTGGAAGGGAAAGTTTTATTGGAATAGTCACCATCAGGAGGACTATATAGCAAACATACAAACAATGGGTGGTTGTGGAGAGGACAGCACAACCAAAAGTATTCCTGGGGCTTTGGAGGAATGAGGTTAGCACATGAATAGTGAGAAATGGAGGTCTTCATGTGAACTACAACGCCGGCACTGGGATGGCATTCGGGCCTGTCAAACCGGAGAAGATAATAGTCTGGGAGAGATTAAGAGGAATTGAGGACATCCTGTTGAAGGAAGGATTCTGTTGAGCGCATAATGTCATTTTTGGGAGTAACAGCTTGGATTGACAGATCTGTCAGATTGGTGCGGAGGCCTCAGGACCTCTTGGTGGACCCCTGTATCAGGTGGGATCATATTCGCAGAATTGGCTGGGGGTCCTTGAAGAGGTCACAAACCCCATGCAGTTTTTCCTCGGGACTGGGGAGGGATCCGCGGATGGAATCCCACATGTTTGCCGCGTATCTTTCTGCGTCGCCCTTGTATGCAGAGATCGGGTGAGAGGATGTGTTAAAGGGAACGTGAGGTGGGGTCAGGGCTGGGGGGATTTGGGGACCCCAGGCATGCATGAAAATGTGGTGAGGGGTGATGGCATCAAGGGGTAACCACTATAATCCCACATGCACTCATTACAAAACGAGTTTGTTTTGAGAAGTCCAAGGTCAGAAAGATGAAGACTGACATCAAGCATGGTGGGAAAGATGATTAAGGGCACAAAGAAAGACAGCGATGTATGAACATAGTGGGAGACAGGACGTGCGTTTGCAACTGATCAAAGGATTAAACAAAGGAAGGGAAGCATTATGGGAGAAAGGAAATGGGACCTTATGAAGATTAAACATAAAAGTTTGATTCAAAATATTTGAATTGACAGACTGATGGGAGGAAGAAGAACAAAATAAATAGTTTTGGGACTGAATGACAAAGAATAAGCTCTTAATGAGTGATAATGAATAATGATTAAGAAAACTTTATTGGTAGTTTTGAGAAGAAAGAAGAGGGTGAGGGGGAGTAGATTTTGAGGTCGAGTGAAAAGGGTAAGCAAGGAGTCTGAGTGAGCAGACGTGCCAAATCCATGGCTAACTAAGAATGAAACGAACCATCAAAACATGGGGTAAAAAGACATATTTTGTTTTTCATAGAGGGTATCAGGAAGGAGTGAGAGTGAGGGTGGGAATATAGATGAGGAGAGAACGACAAATTGGTTTGCGAGTCCTGGGAAAAAATAGGTAGGCTGAACCAGCCAAGGCAGACATATAAGATCAAAGCAACTAAACAGACACGCAAAAGACACGATAATGAGCACACATTACAAACAACAATTGACGGCAGCAGAGACAAATCTGGAACAGTTTACTTAGCTTTGGAAGCAGGTCAATCTGAGAAGAGAACAAAAGTTACCACCACCAGAAACTGGAAGTCTTGAGGTTCATACATTGTTAAATGTCTCGTGTCTATTCCTGTCCATTTGTTTGTTCTTGGTTTATTTATTGTGGTGTAACATGGAGTCTGTAGATTGTGGGAGTCTGTAGATGCTTCCGATAATTTCCTCGCATTATGTGATTTCAGGAACCCAAATTAATATCCCTGAACATTGAAAATATTTATCTCCAATGAGGATTTGTAATCCTCTTCAGATGAAGACGTGGTCTTATTTTGAACAAAAATGAAAGACTGCATGTAAACCCATACGAGTTCTCTCCTTGTTTGACTTTCATTACATCATACGATCCACTACCTAGCGGCAGCTCAGTCTTGGAATTTTCTGTTCATTCTGGATCAAGTGGCTGACATTTCTCACTGTGTTAGCATGGCTATACATAGCAACATTATAAAGCGTATATAAATGTTTTAATAGGATGAGCCTGGAGAATATTGAAGTAATATGGGTCAGACAGCAAAGGAACTGAACATTTTAGAGGGGATGAAGATCTGGCTGGAAAGCAGATTTGAGTAGGTGGAACAGTAACCAGGATGGTAGTTGGGAGGCAGAGGTGTAGAGGAGGATACAGGTGGGTGCACCTATATGGAGGAATGTGGAGGGACTCGTACATGGTGGACAGGAAAATATGAAGGAAATTGAAAGGGAAAGTTCTGTGGTCTTGTGTAATGTCAGCAGTGGCACTGACAGAGAAGCAACAACAGAGGCTGCAGGTCTGTGAAAATAGCTTGGCCAGGAGGATTGCAGGAGTGAAGAGGGTGGAAGGAAGAAGGATAGATGAACTGAGGGAGGTCATCGATGTGAGGATGAGCTTGAAAGGGGCATTCGTAAAGAGCTGGCTGAGGTTGGCTTGGTATCTGGAACTGATGGAGGAAGAGAGAATGGCAAAGAAACCAAACTGGTAGAGGGAGCAAGGTGAAAGGAAAAGAGGTAGACCTCGGCTGAGATTGGAAGATTGTGTGAGGAGGGATGTCACTAAGGTGGGGGTAAGCAGGAGTGTGGAGAGAGAATTGGCTTGGGAAAGAGGGCAGAAGGCAGTGGAGGAGTATTGTACAAAAGGTGGGGTAGCAGCAGCTTTGTACGATTCACCTTCACCCCATATGGTGGTGAAGGAGGGGAGGAGGAGAAGAACTTCATCTAGTAATGAATTTTTTTCCCCACATTTTGGTGGATAGGAAATGCAGATGTGTGAAGCTGTTGGTTGACAATTAAAACTAATAGCTTTAAGTGTGCATTTCTTCGAGAAATTCTAAGGGCCCAATTTTTTTTCCAAAAAATTGCAGACGAGAAAATTCCCTTTTTTACGCCCTTAAACCTTCTTGTGTACACACAGAGTACAACCACCAGTTTTTAATTCATTCCATCCAGCGGTTTAGGAATGCATATAAATCAGACAAACAAACACACAAACAAAGATACTTCACAAATTATATATACATGGTGATCTAAAATGAAGTCCCTATTTTAAGTAAAGAAATAAATATTGTGTTGTTATTATAGGTAGAGCATTTTTTCTTTCTTTCTTTTTTTGGAAGTTTGTTTATTACCGTTAATATAAAAAAAAATTTTGCTTTCAGATTGATCTATGATGGCTGAGAGATTAACTGTTGCTCAAAGAACATGAATTGCTGCACGGTATGAGGTTTGGTAGTCTGTAATTGCAGTTCAAAGATGGTGGTGGCAAAAGATGAGAAGACATGCCACTTTGGATCCAAAAACGATGAAAAACTGTCACCAAAAGCTTAAAACAACTGGTTCAGTCAATAACTTAATTTGATCAGGAAGACATACCACAGCGAGATCACCAGGAAACATTGACCAGGTTCGAGATGTGTTCACAAGGAGCCCAAAAAGGTCGATGAGGCAACAAGCGGTGAGGGAGAGTGGAATCGGTTATTGTGCATTTCAGGCAATTTTGAAGGGCTTACGATGGCAACCGTACAAACCTCATTATATCCAGCAGATGATTGTGACAAGAGAATGGGATTTTGTGAACATTTCCTTCAGTGGATTGAAGACCGTTCAAGTGTGTTACACAACATTGTCTGGTCTGACGAGCCTGTTTTCCATGTTGGTGGTTTTGTCAACAGGCACAACTACCATTACTGGTCAGGGAATGATCCAGAAAAGAAAGGTGAACATAGCCAAAGTGGGTCAGAACTGCTTGTTTGGTGTGGAATGACTTCAACCCACCTCCTTGGACCTCACATCCTCCACGATACAATCAATGGACAGAGATACTTGGAAAGGCCTCAAAACCTTCTTCCTCCAAAAATCCAACAATGGGTCAACACAGATGAAATGATTTTTTATCCAAGATGGTACCCCTCCACACTTCTGATTGAAGTTCATAATTGGGTTGGATACCTACTTTCCACACAGATGATGTTGGGCAACGAGAACCAGTGGAGTGGCCATCCAGGAGTCCTAATTTAACCCTGTGCAATTTTATTTCTAATATATGTATATATATATATATATATATATATACTTGTTACATGTATATGTGTACATATATGTAATATATATATATATATAATATATATTATATATATATAATTATATATGTGTGTTACATGTATATGTGTACATATATGTAAATATATATATATATGTGTTACATGTATATGTGTACATATATGTAAATATATATATATAATATATATATATATATATATATATATCCTATATATTATTTCTGTTAACATCTGCGCGTATTTGACGTTTCTCCTCCGAAACTGCCAGACGGATTGTCGCCACTTTCGGCATGCGGGTGGTCTGTGGTCTAATAAACAGCATGGGCTATGTGAGATAGTGCCAGATGGACAGGTTTGGGAATTTTTGGCGATTTTCTAATTTTTACATTCGTTTGCATGGCGACGTCTGACGTCACCGCTGAGAGGCGTAATGACATCATGACCTCATCGGCCATTCGCTGACGTCATTATGTCTGTCGTCGACAGACCGTCACCGCTGAGAGGCGTAATGCCACTCCAAGAAAACAGCATCTGCAATGTAAAACCCACTTCTGCACATGCTGACTACCTCAGAAGGTGGTGATGCCGCAGCTGACGCCGTGATCCGGAAGGATCTCCGTCGAGCGCAGCTGACGCCGCGATCCGGAGGGATCTCCGTTGAGCGCAGCCTC
>CM068952.1:44420286-44434623 GCA_035128595.1 Eptatretus atami
GACCCCTCCGTTGCCTAGCAACGGCCGAAAAACCTCGCAATGTGGGGGTAATTTAACGAAAAAACAATCTGCAGCATTAACCCTTGAAGCTAGAATCATGAATCTTCTTGTGCTTCATCCTCAGGTCATTCCCCATCGAACGGGCCCATCGCGTCAGGTTCTATTGGGTAGTCGAAGTTCAATGACTTCATCTCCAACCTTCGCAATTCCAGCATTCCACTCTGATCATCTTAACAATTGAGAAAACGCTATATTCCCGGCAATAGGTTTTTCCTCAATTGTAGTTGATCGTTTGTGTTTCACCTGGTAATATACTTTTAATAACTTTCAAAAATTATCAATTAGCAAAACTTTTATCTATGATCAAACGCACTCGTCAATGTCCTGTTCATGCGTTGATTCAATCAAGATTCCAATTTAATCATTCTGGGGTTGTGAAATCCAGACGAGCAACCAATTGTGTTCGTGCTGACAAATCCAGTGCCACCAGTGAATGAGCCCCTAAAGATTACCACAAAAAGGGGAGCCACAATTATGTGTCCATTATGTTTAACAGTGTGAAACCAGCATGTGACACTGAAAAAAGCAGAAGGATATTGAAGCCGAAATATAATGAAATCCTACTCTATTTCACCTTCAAAAAGCTAATCATTTCATAAACGTCCATCACAAAATGATTTAAAGAAACAATCAATAATATTTAAAACATTCCTACAGTTAACACAGCAGTTTCAATGACAGCTTTTGATTAAATCACACTGCCATGTTAGCACTTATCATCATGGTTAGCTTCAATCTTTTTTTTTTAAACCCATTAGCGATATGACTTGGCATCAAAATGTTTGCTGTGTTATAAACCAAGTGTTTGGAAGCAGAGGCTCTGTCTGCCAGCCGGTAAGTGCACACGGAGTGAGTCGACTGGCAGTCCGCATTGCGAAGTCCAGAGGAGTGATGCTTACGTACCACGAGCAGGCATGATGAATCATGTACACATACTCGCTGTTAAGCCAAAGACAATAGCATCTGGCAATTCCAGCAATGCTGGGGGAGATGAGAAAAGAAACTTGGGCATTGGGTCAGTGGTGATACAGATTGCCCAGAGAGGGTTTGTCTGCTTGACAGTCCAGCCCTGTGAGCCAGAGGAATAAGACAAAGGTTTCTGTCAGAACCGAACTGGCAGCAGGTAGGATCGAGCCAGCATTGCAAAGAGCAAGATCGTGGTTTCGTAGTCAGGGCTGTGGTCAACTAGCAAAAAACACTCAGTCGTGAGGGAAGAAGCAAACTCGCAACAACACACTCACTGGTTTTGAGCCCAGATCATTAACAAATGAATCAGCCCACACGCAAACACTGAATCCATAAAGCCTCACAAAAAACCGAACTCACATTCTCCCATCTCATCACTGTCTGATATCAATCATGTTTCCTCTTCTCTTGCACTGGCTCTGTACCTTTTATTGTAGTTGTAGACCAACGGTCATTGCCGAGAACGGCAACAAGGTGCCTGATTCCTTGTCTGTGCATGAGGCTTGTACCAGTACGGCTAAAGGATCAGCCAGTTCCCATAAGTAAATTCTTATATCACAAGTCGTATTACCTCTTTATGTCGGCGTATAAGATTTGAACACACTGATCCAAACACTGCGATTGTAGAATGTGATTTGTTGCAGCCACAGATGAGCCTTTTAGCTGTTACAAAGACTGGTTCTTAAAGTATCGACTGAATTCCAGCACTCTGAACAAAGACACCACATAAGCATCGCCGTCTGCATATGTCTTTACAGGGTACCACAAATTTTTTTTCAGCAGGATTTTTTCACACCATATAGCACAAATAGAGCAACATAAACATCGCGTAAGCGTGCCGCTGTGGGTATTGGTAGGTCCACGAGGCCTAGTATAATGATGCCATACACGAGCAAGATAGCGGACAATGGAGCTTCAGAACAGTCACGTCTAGCTATGTATCGCAGTCACGAGTGCAAAAGCCTGGACTGCGGCAACGTCGTCCGACGCCGCACCTGCGTAACAAGAATTATTCATCTTTAGGAATGTATCTCGAAGCAAGTATCTAGCGCAGCATAGAACAAGTCTGGATGGAGTGGAGGGAGAGTTACTCGTGTAGAACCGGAGCAGACATACCCACGCCATAGGTGGATGTCGATTTTGGATACGAAATAGGTGCGAGGAGTAACGATATAACATGTAGTATATGGAGTCACGAGCGGCCGGGTACGTGTTGGACCACATCGGTACGCGATCATAGAGGATCCACGGACGAGGAGTAGGCGCCCAAATCAATGGTACAAGGATGAAAGTGCGATAAAGATGTAACGCCAAGAAGAATCGAGGAGTATGAGTAAACAGGCGATGATTAGCAGCAGCTTGACAGCGAGAGATATATCGCAGTCCACGGATGAGCACGAGATTGTCACATGGCAGTGATCTATCGAGAATTTCTAAAAAACCATGTTAATTCACCTTTGTCGATGTGGGCTTATTGTCTGTGTTAGATCAAAGCTGTGAGAAGGCCAGACCGTCAGTTTTTTTTTTTTATAGATTAATCCATATATTCATGGGAGCCCGTACACCTCACCCGCGACGTCAGAGAGAGTGAGAGCGGACGGGTATGAGTACAGTTATGTAGCAACGTTGACACACTCACTGGATGTAGTAACGTTACCAGCCAACGAGAGGCTCGAGAGGTCTGTACGTCGTACGGAGAAGAGCAGCAACATGACTAACGTCGTCGCTGGCATCTATCATTATTATCGGAGTATGTTTAGAGATAGCACAACGCAGTTGTTGCGAGCATACGAGCGCGACTCCACAGCTGGTACTTTGCTCACCATAATAACTACAGCGATATACGTGCACTTGAGTCGCTGGCATATTGAGCAAGACTCTGTTGAGGGAGCTCTCCACGTCAGTGCTAGAGGAATAGTTACTGTCGCTGCCGGAAAAGTTAAATAAATTGATTAACCCTATCACAATTGCACCATCAGTGGATGCAGTTCGGAGAGCATCCCCAACTCTGGGGCCCTGTGTGGATTATACACACGCCACAATTTTATTTATTATTGGTGAGAAATATTGTGGGGCGGTGTGACAAATAGACATGTTCCCCCTCCCAGTCAAAATAGGGGGGGGGCTAATAGATACCCAGATGTAAAACCAGGCCAAAGTGCAGTCAATAGCGAATCGTGAACTGCAATATGCAGAATGAGTGCACACAATGGGCACATACAAAGAACCAAACACCCATCCATGATACAAAGAGCCAGAGAACCAATCATCGGTAACCAAAGACCTGGGTGACTAAACACGAATGGTACTAAAAATAGTTATAGAGTGACTGTAAATCATTGAAAAGATATGATAGCCTTACCGCACTGGTAGGTAATAGATTTTTGTGATGCAATGGGGGTAGCTACCCTAAAAACAGATTTTCCGCGTGCGCTCGGAGAATAAAAAAGGTGTATTCCTCATATATTCACTTTTAAAATCAATCACACGATCAACAGCGGAAACTTTGGACACGCTGTTAGAATTTGCTTCTCATACCCAGAAGATAAATGTTCTAGGAATAATCTTTCAAATTTCCTCATATTTGGAGGATTATACCCTAAAAGGAAATGTTAAAATTTTGGGTAAACTAATATTTCACCAAAATCAGGAATAAAGATCCGCTAAATATAGGGAGAAATTGAAAAATATAATTCTAACAGATCTTGTACGCTAATTTGATTCTCTACAAGAAGTTAAATTCTTGATGTATATGTTCAATCTTCCACAAATATTTAGGGGGAAATTTCATTTCATATTTTGGTGATTTTATTTGTCGAATATTATATAGGGGATAACTTTATTATTGGAGCAGGAGCACAAACTATTGATAAGGTAAGCACGTGGTGCAGTCACGGCAGGCAAACGAGGAGAAGCTAGATCCATAGGGTAATGTGTATTGTTTGTTTGTCTATATCAGTAATAATTTAACATGTAGAGATATGATTTTTTGCGAGGTCGTGTGCGAACGTCTGAGACGGCATGATGCCGAACATGAAGAGCGAGAAGAGAGAGAAACAAAACAACGGATCGACTGTTATCACCCCTACGCTCTGAATGACCAGGATGTCTAGTGGTCACACAGGACTTCTGGACTCCTGGAACACAATTGCTCAGGGCTGCGAGAGCTAGCAGCATGATCCAGTCCTGGGACACAGAGCCAGGGACTTGAACGAAGGCAGGATACCAAACAAAAATACATTAAATCACCGTAAATAGTCGTACGCTTTCATCATTACAATGAAGAAGTCCACTGGTTCTATCATTCCAAGGGTGTCCGAAGATAGAATCGGGCAAAAAGCGTCGAACTCCAGCGAGGAGGGCATCAAGGGATGCCCTAGTATGAGCAGGGAAGTGATGAGATGCCAAAGTATGTCTCTTCTCTGCGAGAAGTTCAAGCAGTACCTGAAAGGAACAGCAGACAAGGGAGCCACTCATACAGTGCGTGTTGAGCTACACGAGCAGATTAGAAGACTCCGCAAAGCAGCAACAAGGAACTCACATGAGAATCCTTGGGTTTAACTTAGCAGCAAGAACCACGTTGAGAGAGGGTCACTACCAACAGTAAAGTGTCTACAAACTCTCACAAAAGATGATCCAGTCACACGGCCGCCAGGTCTGGTGCAGTGAAGAATCAGAGAAAGAAAGGCGCGGAGGAACCAGCTCTAACGAAGGAGGCCTGAGATAAGAAGCCTCGAGGAACCTCTTCTTGTATATAAAGGACTGAATTATTTCCCAGAACCCAGAGGTACTAAAAGCATAAAATGCCTTATGATTAAACCTCAACATCTAGGCTTGAAAGAGATCATGATGTCCCGTGATAATTATCCACAGCTAGAAACCAGCGACAAAGAAACAATGTCGACGACAAAAGACAAATGAAACCGAGTTTGGAATTCACTACGCTTTGGTCCAGATACGAAAGGAACGACTTCTAATCTATACAAGATAACAGATTCCAATGGTGACTCGACCTGCCCGCGACAAGCCACACAAATGAAAAAAGATCTGAAGAACAAGAGCATGCTAACTCTGAAGATATCTTAACCAAAGCACGGAATGCAGCTGGGAATGAGATCAACTGCAGATGTGAGTCAGCATGGCCGGAATCTGTTCGAGAAAGTGAATCCGGATACAGGATCAGCAAATGTCATTTCCTGCACGACAAAGATCAACATAATCCTGCACAAGGATCGAGAGACAAACTGACATAAAAGACAGAGAGTGTGAGTGTCAAACTCATACATCGATAGTCGTTCAACATGTAGCAGCTGTACGAAGGGAGTGACTTGGGATCTTTGTATGATTCATGATAAGAGGAGAGGATAGAGTGTAAAGAGGGTGAAGAACATCCAGGGAGATGTATAGAGCAATAGGCACCGGTTGGTGCTCTCGAGGAAACTCGCCCGTGATGCACATAGCACATCAGCATCCGTGAGGATCACGGAGTTAATGAGCACAGTGACCCTGTTATTGAGGGAACGATACAAACGCTCTCTTGTCAGGCGAGAGAAACAGTTAGGAAGGCACACACGACATCTCACACACACACAGCAGATGAGAAAGAGTGTGGTAGACGATGTGCACACAACGGTATTAGAGAGACACAACTCATATGTATATGATGGTATATACCAGTCAAGGTAAGTCTATAGGCGAGTGGAAAAACAATACAGAAGGAGCACATGAGGCTGCTGTCCCAGGACCGTCGGGACAGAGCGCTGAGGGGTAGACAGGATGCGAGGAAGGGATGCGTATGAGAGCACAGAACACCATCCTACGATAGCCAAATCAATCGAGATCATACTATGTGTACCAACAGCATGAGGAGTCGAGGTGATAGCACCACACAGACACAGACCGACGACCTCGATCAGGCGTATGTCGAACACTCGAAAAGAGGTCCAGGAATCAAACGGACAGAACGACGCCGATAATCTGGCATTCTACTGTACCGCTATGTACACCGAATGTCAGCCCATGGAGAACCAGTCCATCAGGACAGTATGTGTTTACAGACGTCAGAGCGTAGTAGATATACGTAAGCAATGAGCCCCACACTGAATGCCCCGCCACCGACAGAATGTCCAGGACAGTATTGTATGATAGACTAGAGGCACAAACGACGATCCGAAGGCATGCAGAGAGAGAGAGCTAACAAGATATGTGGCAGTAAAAAGTTTGATCAAGCACTCTATGCCAAAGCTGCGCAGGATATCTCTGGAAACAAGTTACAGACAATAAAGCCAGAAAAGGCATAATATGAAGAAGAGCCGTAGTTCAACAAAGTCAGAATTCCAGTCCTGACAGTAGATGTATATTGAGAGGATAAATTTGCCAATAGTAGTAACCAAAAAACAACCATGGATGCCTTTAGTGTTGTATTAAATACATGGAACTATGAAATTTAAAAATCGGGAATGACAGTTACTAATAAATTCATTTTGACCTTTAGCATTCCTAAGTCGGCACCCAAAATTTGACATTTTAAAATTTTTCCTGAATTAGATACACAAGGAAGATAGAGTGTGTCTATTTCAAGAGTGATAACCGACATAAAGTCTAAGCTTACAGATAGGACAAGTGAACATAGGGCTATTCATATCCAAAACATAAACTAAAGAACAGAGAACATAAGTAGCAAAAAAGATAAAAGAAACCTAAGAGAATTAGTCACGAGCCGGGGTGGCTACCGATATCCAAAGAAGCCCTACGCAACTACGTAGAAAAGGAGAAACACAAGAGAAATAGGAACAGCTAGGAATCAAAAATTAAACAGAACAAAAAATGATGAAGGTTGACCGAGGAAAGATGAACGGCTGAAAGGAAACTAACAAAGTATAGAAACGGTCGGTATCGAAACGAAAATTAAAATAAGTAACCAGGATGGTAGTTGGGAGGCAGAGGTGTAGAGGAGGATACAGGTGGGTGCACCTAATGGAGGAATGTGGAGGGACTCGTACATGGTGGACAGGAAAATATGAAGGAAATTGAAAGGGAAGTTCTGTGGTCTTGTGTAATGTCAGCAGTGGCACTGACAGAGAAGCAACAACAGAGGCTGCAGGTCTGTGAAAATAGCTTGGCCAGGAGGATTGCAGGAGTGAAGAGGGTGGAAGGAAGAAGGATAGATGAACTGAGGAGGTCATCGATGTGAGGATGAGCTTGAAAGGGGCATTCGTAAAGAGCTGGCTGAGGTTGGCTTGGTATCTGGAACTGATGGAGGAAGAGAGAATGGCAAAGAAACCAAATGGTAGAGGGAGCAAGGTGAAAGGAAAGAGGTAGACCTCGGCTGAGATTGGAAGATTGTGTGAGGAGGGATGTCACTAAGGTGGGGGTAAGCAGGAGTGTGGAGAGAGAATTGGCTTGGAAAGAGGGCAGAAGGCAGTGGAGGAGTATTGTACAAAAGGTGGGGTAGCAGCAGCTTTGTACGATTCACTTCACCCCATATGGTGGTGAAGGAGGGGAGGAGGAGAAGAACTTCATCTAGTAATGAATTTTTTCCCCACATTTTGGTGATAGGAAATGCAATGTGTGAAGCTGTTGGTTGACAATTAAAACTAATGCTTTAAGTGTGCATTTCTTCGAGAAATTCTAAGGGCCCAATTTTTTTTCCAAAAAATTGCAGACGAGAAAATTCCCTTTTTTACGCCCTTAAACTTCTTGTGTACACACAGAGTACAACCACCAGTTTTTAATTCATTCCATCCAGCGGTTTAGGAATGCATTAAATCAGACAAACAAACACACAAACAAAGATACTTCACAAATTATATATACATGGTGATCTAAAATGAAGTCCCTATTTTAAGTAAGAAATAAATATTGTGTTGTATTTATAGGTAGAGCATTTTTTCTTTCTTTCTTTTTTGGAAGTTTGTTTATTACGTTAATATAAAAAAAAATTTTGCTTTCAGATTGATCTATGATGGCTGAGAGATTAATGTTGCTCAAGAACATGAATTGCTGCACGGTATGAGTTTGGTAGTCTGTAATTGCAGTTCAAAGATGGTGGTGGCAAAAGATGAGAAGACATGCCACTTTGGATCCAAAAACGATGAAAAACTGTCACCAAAAGCTTAAAACAACTGGTTCAGTCAATAACTTAATTTGATCAGGAAGACATACCACAGCGAGATCACCAGGAAACATTGACCAGGTTCGAGATGTGTTCACAAGGAGCCAAAAAGGTCGATGAGGCAACAAGCGGTGAGGGAGAGTGGAATCGGTTATTGTGCATTTCAGGCAATTTTGAAGGGCTTACGATGGCAACGTACAAACCTCATTATATCCAGCAGATGATTGTGACAGAGAATGGGATTTGTGAACATTTCCTTCAGTGGATTGAAGACCGTTCAAGTGTGTTACACAACATTGTCTGGTCTGACGAGCCTGTTTTCCATGTTGGTGGTTTTGTCAACAGGCACAACTACCATTACTGGTCAGGGAATGATCCAGAAAGAAAGGTGAACATAGCCAAAGTGGGTCAGAACTGCTTGTTTGGTGTGGAATGACTTCAACCCACTCCTTGGACCTCACATCTCCACGATACAATCAATGGACAGAGATACTTGGAAAGGCCTCAAAACCTTCTTCCTCCAAAAATCCAACAAATGGGTCAACACAGATGAAATGATTTTTTATCCAAGATGGTACCTCCACACTTCGATTGAAGTTCATAATTGGGTTGGATACCTACTTTCCACACAGATGATGTTGGGCAACGAGAACAGTGGAGTGGCCATCCAGGAGTCCTAATTTAACCCTGTGCAATTTTATTTCTAATATATGTATATATATATAAATATTTATATATATGTGTTATGTATATGTGTACATATATGTAATATATATATATATTATATATATATATATTATATATATATATATATGTGTGTTACATGTATATGTGTACATATATGTAAATATATAATATATGTGTTACATGTATATGTGTACATATATGTAAATATATATATATATATATATATATATATATATATATATCCTATATATTATTTTCTGTTAACATCTGCGCGTAATTTGACGTTTCTCCTCCGAAACTGCAGACGGATTGTCGCCACTTTCGGCAGGCGGGTGGTCTGTGGTCTAATAAACAGCATGGGCTATGTGAGATAGTGCCAGATGGACAGGTTTGGGAATTTTTGGCGATTTTCTAATTTTTACATTCGTTTGCATGGCGACGTCTGACGTCACGCTGAGAGGCGTAATGACTCATGACCTCATGCCATTCGCTGACGTCATTATGTCTGTCGTCGACAGAGCGTCACCGTGGAGAGGCGTAATGCCACTCCAAGAAAACGAGCATCTGCAATGTAAAACCACTTCTGCACATGCTGACTACCTCAGAGGTGGTGAGCAGCTGAGCGGTGATCCGGAAGGATCTCCGTCGAGCGCAGTGACGCGCGATCCGGGGGATCTCCGTTGAGCGCAGCCTCGGGGTCTGCGCAGGTTCCGAACTGGTAACGGTAAATGAGGAAAGTCGAATGCGGTTGGTTGGAGGAGCATAGGGGCTATTAGGCCTAATGGATACATCAGCCTCCAGTCTCTTCGGAGGCGTGGGTGTCCCATCTGGGGTGCCAGCTGTGATGAACACCCTCACAATCGGCCAAGAATTGAGTGAGTCATCTGAGGATTCTCGAATATACGGTTTATTGAAGTTGCACAGCACTTATCCGGCCTAATAGCCCTATGCTCCTCAACAAACCGCATTCGACTTTCCTCATTTACTGTTATGCCAGTTCGGAACCGCGCAGACCCTGAGTGCCTGGGTCTGCGGTAGGTCGCGTAGTCTCGACTGGAGATGAGCGTCGAGAGTCATCGGGATCCGGATCAGCGGCGTCAGCTTGCGCTCAACGGAGATCCCTCCGGATCGCGGCGTTCAGGACCTGACAACTTTGACACAAAAAAATGTTACAAGAAACATTCTATATAAAGAAATTCGATAAATCACATTGTGAACACTGGATATATTGACGTCCTAACGAACCCTCACTTTCGAAACTTCGCGCAAAGCGCGGGTTTGGCTATATATATATATATATATATATATGTATATATGTATATATATCGATATCTATATTCTATATTGGTTCACGAAAAAGTAAGTGACCACTATATTCGTTATTGGTGTGTGTCTGTCTGTCTGTTGGGTAGTCGATCTAGTCTACCCTTATTATATCAGTATTTCTGTCGATATGTTTGTATGTCTGTTGGGTAGTCAATCTAGTCTACCCTTATTATCAGTATTTCCGTCAATATGTTTGTTGGGTATCGATCTAGTCTACCCTTATTATTATTATTTCCGTCAATATGTTTGTCTGTCTGTTGGGTAGTCGATCTAGTCTACCCTTATTATCAGTATTTCCGTCGATATGTCCGCCTACCGGCTTGTCTGTCTGTCTGTTGGGTAGTCGATCTAGTCGAAAAAAAAAAAATTGAGATTTGTTCTACCTTATTATCAGTATTTAAAATGGCGATTTCAGTTAATACAATAGCAATTTCGATGAAACTTGGTTGGTAGGTTCATACCATGACCTAGTTGTGTGCAAATGAGAACCATTGCTATGGACACCGTTGCCTAGCAGGACTGAAATTTTAGACAAATCATAAAAAAATATTTTTTCAAAAATCAAAAATCGGGCCAAGAGCGACTGTGGGCAGTACATTCAGCCATATTGTCAAAAATTTCCAGCCGGATCCTATGAAAACTGTCGGAGAAGATAGACTTTGAATAAACCTGGTCGAAACAATAAAAAACGAAGTTCGTTATATCTCAGAGACTATGAGTCAGATATACATAAAACTGGTATGGTAGGTTCATGGATTGTCTAGTTATGTGTGAGAAGAACCGTTGCTATGGACCCTCCGTTGCCTAGCAACGGCCGAAAAACCTCGCAATTGGGGGTAATTTACGAAAAAACAATCTGCAGCATTAACCCTTGAAGCTAGATCATGAATCTTCTTGTGCTTCATCCTCAGGTCATTCCCCATCGAACGGGCCATCGCGTCAGGTTCTATTGGGTAGTCGACTACCATGTCCGCCTACGGCTTGTTGGGTAGTCGATCCAGTCGAAAAAAAAAATTTGATCTACCCTTATCAGTATTTCCGTCGATATGTTGGGTAGTTAAATTATTTTTTTTTGAAATTTGTTCTACCCTTATTATCACTTTTTCCGTCGATATGTTTGTCTGTTGGGTAGTCGATAAAGTCGAAAAAAAAAAATTTTTTTTTTGATCTACCCTTACTATCACTTTTTCCGTCGATATGTTTGTCTGTATGTCTGTATGTTGGGTAGTCGATAAAGTCGAAAAAAAATTTTTTTTTTTGATCTACCCTTATTATCACTTTTTCCGTCGATATGTTTGTCTGTATGTCTGTCTGTTGTCTGTATGTTGGGTAGTCGATAAAGTCGAAAAAAAAAATTTTTTTTTGATCTACCTTATTATCACTTTTTCCGTCGATATGTTTGTCTGTATGTAGGTCTGTATGTCTGTCTGTTCGATCCAGTGCTCCGTTAATAAAGGTATTTCGATGAAACTTGGTGGGTAGGTTCATACCATGACCTAGTTGTGTGCAAATGAGAACCGTTGCTATGGAGACCACCGTTGCCTAGTAACGGGACTTTGAAATTTTTGAAAAATCATTAAAAAATATTTTTTCGAAAATAAAAAATCGGGCCACGAGCGACTGTGGGCAGTACATTCAGCCATATTGTAAAAATTTCCAGCCGGATCCTATGAAAACTGTCGGAGAAGATAGACTTTGAATGAACCCTGGTCGAAAACAATAAAAAAACGAAGTTCATTATATCTCAGAGACTATGAGTCAGATATACATGAAACTGGTATGGTAGGTCATGGTATGTCTAGTTATGTATGAGAAAGAACCGTTGCTATGGACCCTCCGTTGCCTAGCAACGGCCAAAAACTTCTAAATGTGGGGGTATTTTAACGAAAAAACAATCTGCAGCATTAACCCTTGAAGCTAGAATCATGAATTTTCTTGTGCTTCATCCTCAAGTAATTCCCCATCGAACGGGCCCATCGCATCAGGTATTATTGGGTAGTCGACTACCCATGTCTGCCTACTGGCTTGTCTGTATGTATGTCTGTCTGATCGGTCCAGTGCTCCGTTAATACAATGGCGATTTCGATGAAACTTGGTGGGTAGGTTCATACCATGACCTAGTTGTGTGCAAATGAGAACCGTTGCTATGGACACACGTTGCCTAGCAACGGGACTTTGAAATTTTTGAAAAATCATAAAAAAATTTATTTTTTCGAAAATCAAAAATCGGCCACGAGCGACTGTGGGCAGTACATTCAGCCATATTGTCAAAAATTTCAAGCCGGATCCTATGAAAACTGTCGGAGAAGATAGACTTTGAATGAACCCTGGTCAAAACAATAAAAAGAAGATCGTTATATCTCAGAGACTATGAGTCAGATATACTGAACTGGTATGGTAGGTTCATGGTATGTCTAGTTATGTGTGAAAGAAGAACCGTTGCTATGGACCCTCCGTTGCCTAGCAACGGCCGAAAAACCTCTAAATGTGGGGGTATTTTAACGAAAAAACAATCTGCAGCATTAACCCTTGAAGCTGGAATCATGAATTTTCTTGTGCTTAATCATCAGGTCATTCCCATCGAACGGGCCCATCGCCTCAGGTTCTATTGGGTAGGCGACTACCCATGTCCGCCTACCGGCTTGTCTGTTTGTCTGTCCCGAGCATAGCTCCGTGGGTTTTGATCCGATCCTGATAAAATTTTGGTGGGAGTTTATATCATGATCTAGTTGTGTTTTCCTGAGAATGGGCGTGGTGCGCCCATTATGGGTGGAGCCACGCCCAAAAAACTTGTGTTTATAGGGGTAGCCGATTTCAATTTGCATCTTCTCTGAGGGGGTTTGTCGAATCTAGCAGGGGTTTCAGTATTTGGTTAGCCCAATGGCACCTGCATAGCCCCATAGAGCTGATTTTTCATTTTCGTCCCAAGGTCAAGGTCACAGGTCACAAACTTAGAATTGTGAATTTTGACATAAAATTCCATCTTCTCCGAGGGGGTTTGTCGAATCTGGCAGGGGTTTTGGTATTTGGTTAGCCCAATGGCACCTGCATAGCCCCACAGAGCTCGATTTTTATTTTCGTCCCAAGGTCAAGGTCACAAGGTCACGAACTTAGAAAATTGCGAATTTTGACATAAAATCCATCTTCTCCGAGGGGGTTTGTCGAATCTGGCAGGGTTTTCGGTATTTAGTTAGCCCAATGGCACCTGAATAGCCCACGGAGTTCGATTTTTCATTTTCGTCCCAAGGTCAAGGTCACAAGGTCACGAACTTAGAAAATTGCGAATTTTGACATAAAAATCCATCTTCTCCGAGGGTTTGTCGAATCTGGCAGGGGTTTCGGTATTTGGTTAGACCAATGGCACCTGCATAGCCCCAGGAGCTCGATTTTTCATTTTTGTCCCAAGGTCAAGGTCACAAACTTAGAAAATTGCAAATTTTGACATAAAATCATACGACTGCAAACTTTGAGAGCTAGGATGACAATATTTTTATGCATAATCTGGAGGTCATTCCCACCTAAAGTCTTGAACCATTTTTCTCTATCTCGAACACCGTGCCCGTGGCGCCCCCTTCAAGTTTGTTTTTACGCTGATTTCATCAAAGTATGGATAATCGCGGAGTGCGAAATGCCATATAGCCTATATGACGTTATATTGTTCCTGGAATGTTCCAGAGGAAGTTTTGTACCAAAGGTCATAATCCTTGACCTTTGACCTTTAAAGTTCACAAAGGTCAAATTTTCAAAGTTGTGGGAATCAAACTGGGTTTTCGACCTTCTTCGACGAACTAACTCCAATAAGCTATAGCACGTATCCTGTTTCCTTATTTTAATGTCCACAACATTGTTTTGTGACCTTTAAAGGTTATGCAAAGGTCAAATTTTTAAAGTTGTTGAACGAAACCGGGTTTTCGACATTTTGCAGGTAATAACCTGTCACTCGTACGCGCATCATGTTGATCATTTTTATAACTTGGTCAAAAATGATCACATTGTCTCATCCTTGACTTCTGAAACAATCTATCGTCAAATACCGCTCATGAACCATTGCGTCTCCAGACTTGTCTATATCTATATAATATATATATATATATATATATATATATAATTATATCTTATATATATATATTTATATCTATATATATATATATATATATATATAATATATTATATTAATAAATAGC
>CM068952.1:44434648-44466859 GCA_035128595.1 Eptatretus atami
ACTACCCAGATACGTCCGCTACGGTGTCCTGTTGGGTAGTAATCTCGTCGAAGAAAAAAAATTTGCGATTTTTTCTTTCTACCTATTATTAGTATTTTCACTTGTTGATATGTCTGTTTGGGTAGTGATCTAGCGAATTTTTTTTTTTGAGATTTTTGCTACGCTTAATATTCAGTATTTCTGTCGATATGTTTGTCTGTTTGGGTTAGTAATACGTCTTAGTGACAAAAAGAAATAGTATGAGATATTTTTTTTTAGCACCTAATTAAACAGGATTTCCGTCAACTGTGGATAGGTAAATTACGTCATAACTCTAAAAAAAAATTTCAGATATTTTTTTCTAAGCTTATCAGTAGTATTATCGTATGTATGTTATGGTATTAGTCTGATGCTTTTGTACTGTTGATGTTGATTCGGTCCATGTGCTTTTAATTCGAGTTAATAAATGCGATCTCTTGTTCGACTGAAATTTGGTTGGGCAAGGTCATAAATCTAAATTGAGTAAGAGATGTGTGCATACTGCTGAGCAAAACACGTGAATTTTGTGATACCCTACTAAACACCCCATTGCCATCCCATTAGCACAAGGGTATACCCCACAATTTGCAATTTTTGAAATTATTCAAAACATGTTTTTTTGTTCTGAAGCTATAAAACTGCTGTGCTAATGTATAGGAAGTTGTTCCGTTTACGAGGGACAGCTAAACTCTCGATGGTACAATTTTAGAATTCAAACATAATGTATTCTAAGACAGAATGTACTGGGACAGCTTTGTCTGGTATGGAGAGAGATGATAGATGGGCAGAAGGAGATATAGAAAGATGTATTAACTGGAGTCTGTAAAAATACTATTATATGATAAAAGATAAGATACCGAAGTGGAGTTGTATTAGCTCTCGAGAACTTGTGATGTATTAGATATAATAATTACAGTGATACTGGAATAAGCGTAGGAGTCGTATTACATGTCAGGAATAAGATGCTTGATTAGTGTGCCGATGTGTGTCGGAGAGAAGGACGTGTGCCTGACGAGAATGCTCTTGCTGTTTGCTAGATGTCGTCGGCTGGACACAGCGTCATCTAAAATGTGGGGGTATTTTACAAACGGAGAGGAAACACACGATTAGAGGAGCAATGTAACCGCATTGAACTTAACTGATTGTAGGGTCAGCATTCATGAGATTTTTTGTTTGCGAGCTTATCGCTCTCAGGACTATCATATCCTACGAGGACATTTCTGTTCGGGCGTAGGTTCTTTGGTAGGTGAGATTATATTCTTTGGGATACTAAAGCTTTGGTCGTATGGCTCGTAGGTAAGACTATAATCCACAAGAAACAAAAAATTCGTATAGATGTTTTGTATCTACGCAGTTACTAAAGACGGAGGACATGGGAGATTGTTAGGAGTATAAAAGAATTGTCGTGTTGCTGTGTGTGGTTGTACTGTAGGTGTATGATCGTCAGATGACTTATTATTTATTTCTTGTAATCATAACTAGCTGATTTCGGATGAACTAGGGTTGGATTGGTATTCATATACGATGTACGTAAGTTGTGTGCAAATGAAATCAGGTTATGCTAAATTTGTGACATTACTATTAGTTGTATAGTGAGGACTTTGAATAATTAATTTTAGAAAATATAATAATATAACATTTCTTTTATATTCGAAAATAAAAAATCGGGCAACGAGCGACTGTAGTGTGTGCAGTAAATCTAGCCATATTGTAAAAAATTTCAAGCGGTTTATGAAAATAGTCGGAGAAGATAACTTTGAATAGACCTCGGTCGAAAAAATAAAAAAACGAAGATCGTTTTTCAGAAGCTATAGAGTCGATATATACTGAAATACTGGTTATGGAAGGTTCATGGTATTATGTTCTATGTTAATATGAGAGATTGAAAACGTGACTATGGACCTAATATATCGTTGTTAAGTTACAATAAGGAAAAAAACTACTAATAATTGGGGGTATATATTTAGATAACAAATACTGACAATCATATAAATGAGATTGATAGATAAGATCATTAAGCATGTTACTTTGTGGACATAAATAAATAAGAGGATATTCCCATATGTGGGTATCTTGCGTCAGGTTTTATAGGTGTTTGTGCGATATCATTGTCGAATCACGATATTGTCTTTGAGGTTTGATCATATCAAGTTGAAAACAAAAATTTTGATTTTTTTTTTTTCTTAACCATATAATTATTCATATATTATCCAGTCGATAATGAATTTGTATCGATTAATCGATACTGTACTAAAAATATATATTTATTTACAGATATTTTTAACTAAAATCCTTATATGATTATTTTTCATAATCTACTAATAAGATTACGTTATGTATGTCTGTCTGTGTTGATGTATGTGTTTGTTCGGAAATAATTTAAATAATATTTTATTATTAAAAATACAGTGTTATATCCAGTGCTATAAACATGGGATTCGATGAAACTTGGGAGTTCCTATGACTAGTTGTGTGCAATATGAAACCGTTGCTATGGACACACGTTGCCTAGAACGGACTTGAATTTTTAAAAAATAATAAAAAATATTTTTTCAAAATCAAAAATGGATGCAAGAGCGACTGTGGGCAGTACATTCGAGCACTATTGTCAAAATTTCAGCCGGATCCATCTATGAATGATCGGAGAAGATAGACTTTGAATGAACCCTGGTCGAAAAAAATAAAAAACGAAGTTCGTTATTCATAGAGACTATGAGTCAGATATAATAATGAAATGTATGGTAGGTTCATGGATATGTCCTAGTTATGTGTGAGAAAGAACGCTGTAGATGGACCCCTCCGTTGCCTAGCAACGGCCGAAAAACCTCTAAATTGTGGGGATATTTTATTAGGAAAAATAGCTAACTAGCATTAACCTTAAGCTGGAAATCATGATTTTCTGTGCTCTAATCGATCCAGGTATTTACCATTTGCCGGGCCAGATCGCTGTCAGGTTTATATTGGGTTAGATCCGAATAACATGTCAGTCTCTACGGCTATGTCTGTTGAGTTAAGTTACATAATTTAGATAACTGTGAAGAAAATATATATTTGGATTATTTTTTATTTGTAAAACCTATATTATACTAGTATTTTAGTGATTAAAGTTATAGAATTTAAGTTCCGAGGTAAATTGTATTAATGGTGTGTTTATATCCCTCTTAATTTTTATTGTATGGGTGGTAATACTTAATATTTATCGATTCTAGTCGATATATTTTTATTTTGTATAGATTTTAGCTTACATTATTTACTATATTAAATAATTCGTCGTAATTTTGTTGTGGATGTAGCAAAGATTATAATATTTAGTCGAAAATAAATAATGATTGAGATATTTTTATAGTATTAACTCCATTATTCTAATTTTAAACATTTATTATTCCGTGTCTGAATTGGGTGGTCATACGTTCAAAAATATTAAAAATCTTCAGATATTTTATATATTATATCCCTTATCATTTACTTCATCGATAGTATTGTTGTTCTGATGTGCTTGATCGTATGTTTTTCTGTATGAAATCCAGCTGATTCAGTTAATAATCTGGGAATATTCGAATGCAGAACTTTGGTTCGCGACGTGAGGTTTCACTACCAAGATGACATTGTTTGATGTGAATGAGACAAACACGGTGCTATATGAGATATATAGAGTAAACAGTTTGCTTACATAAGGGACTATGAAATTTTTGAAAAATTCATATAATATATATTTTTTCGAAAAATAAAAAATGGGCCACGAAGCGACATGATGGGGACAGTACATTTCATAGACCATATTGTTAAAAAAATTTTTAGCAGAATCCTTATGAAAAATAGTGGAGAAGATAGCTTATGAATGAAACCTGGTCAAAAACATAAAAAACATGATGTATTGTATATTTATTCTATCAAGTGAACTAATTGTAGTCATATATATAATGAATGCGCTATGTTAGTTAGTTTAATTATTAAAATTCTAGGTTATAGTATGTCGAGTTTAAATGTCTGAGAGAACGGACGCTGCTATATGGAATCTCCGTTGCATTAGCAACGCCGAAAATATTATACTGTGGGATTGTAATTTTAATATTCTACATAGTAAAACAATATCTTTGCAGTCTTACCACATTGAAGCTAGACATCATTTGAATTTTTATTTGTGTTAATCTTTAGGTTTTCACCATACGAACGGTGTCCTATGAGTCCAGGTTCTATATTAGGGTAGTCGATATCCTTCCATATGTCCGCTCTGATTACTGGTTTGGTATGTAATGGGATTGTAAATCTAGTCCAAAAAAAAATTATAAGAATTTTTTATTCTATTCTTTGATAGTATTTCGTTGATATGTGATGTCGTTGTCTGTGGCTGATGTTATGTGTCCTGTTGGTAGTCAGTGCTATAATTATATAATATCCGATTTATAACTATACCGATATATTTTCGCTGAAACCTTTGGTATATTTGGATTTGTTTTAACGAAATTAAAGAGTTGGTTGCAAATATGAAAAGAAAACGTTGACTTATGGAAACTATTACACCAATGGTGCTTGGAACGGGTAATTAAATATTGAACTATTTAGAAAATAAATATGAAAAAATTTATTTTTATTCAAATACTAAAAAAATCAGTAAATGCACCAATAGGGATGATGGGAGTCAATTCAGTACATATTTGTATCAAAATTTTTCTCAGCCGGATCTATAGAAGTCTAAGAGATAGTAGTACTATTAGAATGACAATAAGGTCGAATAAAAAGTATAAAAAAAACAAGTATTTCGTTAAATATCTCTAGATACTATATATATAAGAAATATATGTATAACTGGTATGAGTAGGTAATATGTTATTGGTAGGTTAGTATATATGTTGAAGAGAAAGAACCGTTTGCTAATGGACCCGTATCAGTTGAACTAGCAAACGGTGAAAACTACTAATAGGGGGTGTATTAAATGAAAATTCTAGCATATTATATTTATTCGAACTCATGCGAAGATTATAGATATTTCTGTGCATTTAGATCTTTAAGATCATTTACCAATCGAATAGGGGACCATCTGAAGTCAGTTTTCTATTGGGTAGTTCGACTCCTATAAATTCCGTCATAACGATTGTCTGTAGGGATGATCAATTTAAGTCGATATAATACAAAATTAGTAAGAATTTTTTTATTTGTATATACCATAGTTAAGTATTTATGATACGTTGTTTGTGTTCGTCGATCGTTAAAGAATAATATTTCAAAAAAATATTTTTCAAGATATTTTTATTCTACCTTATATAGTAATTCGTTCGATTATACAGATAATTGTCTGTTGTTTGTGCTTGTTCAGTATGTGATTATTACATAAAGTATCAGTGCTACTGTGTTATCAATGGTTTCGAATTGAAATATATAAATACAAGGATTGGATATGTTTAAGGGACTTGACCCAGTTGTGTGGCAATGCAGATATGTTGCTTATAAAATGGAACTTACTAAAGATTGCATAGATGAGAAAGGGATTGATTATAAAAAATCATAAAAAATTTATTTTTCGAAAAAATAAAATCGGCCACGAGCGACTGTGGGCAGTACATTCGCACATATTGTAAAAATTTCCAGCGATCCTATGAAAACTGTGGGAAGATAGACTTTGATGAACCCTGGTCGAAAAAAAAAAAAACGAAGTTGTTATATCTCAGAGACTATGAGTCAGTAATATAATGTAAACTTGGTATTGTAATGTGGATTCATATGGATATGATCTAGTTTTTATAATTATTATTATAATTGATAATTAACATATAATCTATAAATATATATTATTAATATATTAAATATTATAAATTAATAATTAATACTATATAACTTAATAAATATTAATTAATAAATTTTTTAATTATAATATATTTTTTTTTAAATAAATTATATCTAACATAAAATTATATATTTATATATTGATAATAACTTTTAAATATAATAAAAAATAATTATAAATAATACTACTTATATAAGTGTAAATAATTTTAATAAATCACTTTAATATAAAATTTATTACTTAAAATAAAATTTATCATATTTCCAATTTATCTTATAATAATAATAAAAATATTAATTAATTATTAACGAAGATTATTAAAAGATATTTAATAATTTAATTAAATATTAATTTAAATATATATAATTAGAATAATATAAATAAAAATTATTAAATCTTTATTCTATAATATTAAATTTTTTTACTAATATAATAATATTTTATTAATCAACAATATAAAATATTTATTATTATCTTTATATATATAAAATTACTATATAATAATAATTATTTTATTCACTATTATAAATATAACTATATTATTAATATAAACATATAAAACTTTATTATTATTTAATATATAAACTTATAATATATTAAATAAAAATTACAATAATAAATATATAATAAATTATATGATTTTCTAAATAATTTAAATTATAATTAATACTTATAAAGTAATGATAAAACCTATTTTTATTAATTTAAATATTCTTTTAATTAAATATTAAATATTAAAATAAAAAATTAATTATATATCTATAAAAAAATAAATACTATTTTAAAAGATATAACTAATAAAAGTAGTCAGAATATTGATTATTAAATCTTATCAAAATATATTTAAATAAATAAATTTATAATTTAAAATAATAATTATAATATATAATAAAAGTATAATATTATAAAAATTATACTAATTGTTCTAATATATAAACTTTATAAATCTTATAAAATTAAATAATTATAAATATTAATTACGTATAATTAATATATAATAAATTTTATAATATGCTAAATTATAGTTTATATATTAAATTAAAAATAAGTTATAATTAATATTATTATAATATAATAAAAATTTAATATTATATAGAATATTATTTTAAATAATATTATTAAATTCATTAAATTAATTTAAATTAAATATATATTTTTAAAAATTTAATTTATTATATAATAATATAATGAATTTAAATTAATAAATATAATTTATAATTATTTTATTAATTATTTAATAAAAAATTATTTAAAATAAATATGAATATGTAATATATTAATAAAAAAATATAATGATAATTAATATATAGATATGTATATAATAATAAGTAATAGATGAATTAAATAATAAATATAATAATTTTAATCAAAATAAAAATTAAAATAAATTATATTTGCATAGGAATATTGTTTTTATATTTAATTAATAAATAATTTATTATATCATTTCTAAAATATAACAATATAAATATTAATAAAAATATTATAAAAATAGTAGAGATATAAGTGAATAAATTAATATAAGATCAATTTATATTAAATAAAAATATTATATACTATACTTAAATTTGAGCATGATAATAATAGTTTGTAGTAATTATTAACAATTAAATATTATTTTATAATAAATATATTGTTTTATATTATTGTATTTTATATTTTAAATTATCTGATAAATATTATTTTTAATTAAACACTAAATTAATTATAATATGATTTTATAATATTTTATTATTATATTGTACTTAATAATTAATATTAATTTTTATATATATTATAACATTATTATACTAATATTTAAATTTTTTATTAAATTATATTTAATATTAAAATATATTTATATAAAATCAAATTATATTATAATCTAATAATATAATTAATAAATTTATTAATTGAATCTACTTAATAATTCTTAATTAGATATATATATAATTATAATGAATAATTAATGAAAAATAAATATGATTCATGTAAATTTTTTTTTTTATATATAAAAGAGAAATTTTATTAATAAATATAAATTTAATATATATAAAATTATATATTTAATAATAATTTTACTATTTAGTAATTTTTATAAATATAATTTAATTACGAATATATTATAATTTATTATATTAAAATAATTAGCCTTACAAAATTTAATAGATAATATTAAATTATAAATCTTAAATAAAAAAAATACATTATAATATATCATAATATTTTATAATTTAATATATATATATAACAATTTTAAATAATAAAACATTATTATTAATAAATAATACTTAAATTATTTATTTTTTTGTATAATAAATTTAAGGCAAATAATTTGATTCCTAATTAAATATAAAATTTGAGTATTTGAGATAAATATATAATTAATTTAAATTTATTAATAATATAAATATATAAATATATTATTAAAGGTATAAATAATTAAAATATTTAAAATGACAAAGGGGAGGGAAGGAGTAAAGGTAGTAGAAGAATATTACTTATGGAAATGAAAATTAATCTAATAAGTAGAAAAAAAAAAAATAAGTAAAGAGGGAGGCATATAAACTAGGTAAAGGGGACAATTTATTGAAGAATATACAGATAATCAAATATAGTTGAAATAATAAATAAGAAAAAATGGAGAATATATAATAAAAATTTATAAATTAATATTAATAATAAAATAAATTATATTAAATAATTTAATATACAAAAATAATTATAATCTGATAAATTAATATTTTGTTTATTAATATGCATTTAAAATTAATATCATTATATTAAAAATATTAATAATATCTAAATAAAATTAAATTTAAATATAATTCTATTAAAATATATAAGTTTTATTTAAGATTAAGTTTAATAATATAAATATTAAAATATAAGTAATACTTATAATCTTTATAATTAAAATTAAGAAGATATTAATAAGGATTATTAAAAAAGTAATTCTAATAATTTTATAAATAATAAATAATAAATTAATATGATTATTAATTTAAAATGAGATTGAAAAAATATAAAAAAGAGAAAGTGAATAGATTTAAACAGTATTTATTCAATAAAAAAATTAAATTAGTAATAAGAGATAAAGAGTTGGAATAAAATATAATAAGGGGGGTGGAAAAATGATTAATTAAAGGTATAAAAAAAGTGTAATAAAAAAATTTGAATATAAGAATATAATAGAGTGATGTAGATTGATATAGAATAAAATACATGTTTTACATATATATTTTCAAAGTCATTTTATATTATTTATCAAAGTAAGTATTTCAAGTAATTCTTAAAATAAATGTAGTGAAAAGGGTTAATAAATAAATATACAAATAATATATAAAAAAAAATAATTATTAATGGATAATAGGGAGGTAATATAATAAAATATAAAACATAATTTTCAGAGATAATTTAATAATTAAGAATATTAAAATTAACGATGTGGTATCTAGAGGTTTGTTACAAATATTAAAAAAGAGAGTATTATAGGAATTTAAGTTTATAGTTCTATAAATTATTGTGGAATTATATATAAATAAAATAATAAAATAATATAGGAAGAATAAATAACAATTATGTAGAATGTAGGAGAATAGATATATAGGGTACAAAGTGAATAAATAAAACAATGTATTTTTGCAAATAAGAGGTATATAATAATTACCATGAACGAAGAAAATCATATAAAATGAGCTAATATTTTATAAAATAAAAGAAGGTTAATAGATATTAATTTAATAATTATAAGAGGTGGTAATCTAATTTAACATAAATTTATAGGGTTGAATAACAAGAGGTCACAAAAGTTGAAACAATAATAAAAAAAATATGGGTTTGGTGAGTCAGGAACTAAGCACTAAACTTTATTATAATATTAAATATTTAGTTACAATAAAGGGCATCGTGAGGATAATATATATACATTAATTAATAAATAAACAATATGTGAATCAAGTATAATCAGGTAGTAAATTTACATTCAATAAATCAGTAATAACTTTATTAATAATAGATGTATAATAAAAAAAGTATAGTTATTAGAGTCAAAATGAAGGCAAAATAAAAAGTGTAGATAAAAAGAAATGTAGGAGATGTGCTGATAAAATTAGTTATTATAATGAAATAAATAAAATAAACTAAGAGATATAGTGGAGGATATTAAGAATCTAAAAAAAATAATAAATAGTTATAAGATAAAAAATAAAGTAAAAATTAAAAGTATTTAATTAAATTAAATAAATAATATATAAATAAATAAAAAAATTTAATTAAGGTAAAATTTGCAAGTAATAAAAGAGTTTAAATTAATAAAAGTACTAAATTTCAGTAAAGACGTAGCAATAAGTGTGTAAATGTGTAGAAGGGGAGATTAATAATATATTTATAAAATATATAAGTTATTAATTAATATGTTAGAGGGTATCTTTTAAATATAAAGGAAACAGAATAACTATAATAAAATAAGGATAAAATTAATATAAATAAAAGGGGGTGAGACAATATTAATATGATACATATTAGGTTTTATATATAAATTATCCAATAATAATACTATTTATATTAAAATAAATATGTAAAGTGTGTGAAATATAAAAATGATTAAATAATAAATTTATATATAATATTAAGTGTGTAGGATATATATTAACATGAATGGTGTATATAATTAAATTGAAATACGTGTTTTATAAAGATAAAAAACTATATAGATGAGTAATAATGATAAAGATGGTAGGGTGGACGGTAGGAGAGGGGTGGCTTTGTTAATGGGCAGTGTGTAGTGTTTATTATACTTTATTTTTACATCTTAAATTATATAAATAATAGTGTAATAAATTATATAATAAATATATTTATAATTAAAAAATTTAAATAATATTAAAAAGTATTTAGATGTCAAGTAAATTTAATATATTATTAATATTTATAAATAAATTAATTAATAAATTAGCAGTAAAAAATATACATAATTGAAAGTAATTGTTAATATATATTTATAGTAATAATTTATAATATTGTTAATTTATAAAAAATTTGTTAATCAAATAATTATGATGATAAAGTGCTCATAATATAAAAATTTAAATTTAAAGAAATATTAGAAAAATAATCATAATTAATTAGACGTAGTGACTGGATGAATAAGAGGGTGTAAAGAAAGTAGAGCATATTAAATCAGAATATTATTTTTATAATAAAATTAGTGGGATTAATTAAAAAAAATTAGAATGATAAAATAATATAAACAAGTACTATAGGGTTAAAGGTAGATTCATGAAAACTATAAAAATAATAAAAATAAAGGGTCTAAATAAATTATGAGAAGGGGATAAGGAAAAAATATAATAAAGAAAAAAAGAGGATATGTAAATGTAATAAAAGTGAAATAATGGAAGGGGGTTAGGCGCGGTCAAAATAAAAGAAATGAAGTAAATATTTAATTTAATAATAATACATACACCATCACATAGGAGTAAAAGAGGGTGATAACTTACTTAGAAGGGAGGCTAATTAATTTAAAAAATATTATTTATATTAAATTATATATATTAAATAAATCAGGGTGGGATATTCATAAAAATGTAAATAAAAATAAAAATAAATAATATATGAAATTATAGATACATAGAAGATATATAAAGGGAGAAAACTATAAAATTAAAATGAGTATAGAAAATAAAATAATAATTGATTAAGATTATTGTAAAATATATAAGGAGATTAATAAAATTAAAAATTTATTATATAGTAAAGTCTACTTATAATTAATATTAAATATATTTAATTTGTGATAATAGTGAAAATTTATGAGGAAATAAAATTAGGAAAGTGGTTAGTATATTTAAAAGTAGAAATTAAGGAAAATGAAGTTAATATAAGATTGATAATTTACATTTAAAATGGATAGGTGTAGTTAATAATAAGTAGAAATATAAATTAGTTTAAAATAAAAAGAGCATTATTGGAAATTAATAAGTAAAGAGTGGGTGAAGAGAGTGTATAAGATTAATACAATTAAAATTAATAAGTGTTAAAAATATTATTTAGTAACATTTAATAAATAATTAATAAAGGAAATTATAAATTTAAAAGAATATTAATTATAATTAAAAAAATAATTAATAATAAGGTAGAGAAGTTAATTAAATATATTAATAAGTAAGGATAATAGAATAAAATAAGAGTTTTATTAGATAAAAAGTATTAATAAAAATAAATGATAAACAATGAAAGGTGGGATAAAGTAAGTGAATAAAATAAATAAATAAAAAATAGTTATTAAGTTATGTAAAATAATTATAAATAATGGAAAGTAGAAAATCATTAAAAGTAATAAAAAATATATAAAGTTAATAGTAATTATAGTTTTATTTTTTTATTTTTTGTTGATTATTTTTTAAAAGGTATTTTAATAGGAATTATTATATATAGAAGGACAATTTTTAAATAAATTGTGAGAGTATACGATTATTAAAAATTAGATGAGATATAAATAAAAAATACATTCATAAAATAAAAAACAATAAAAATTATAAATAAGGTGTATTTTAAAATTATTTATTATTATAAGAATTAAAAGAATTGAAATATGTAGAGAGGTTTAGGTAATTATAAGAATATTCATAGTTTAGTGGATAAAAATTAAGATAAAAAAATAATATAAAATAATATATAAGTATTAAATAAATGTGACATTATTGGGATTATTAATTAAATATTTATAGGGGTGTAAGAGAACATAAGAGATCTAAATTATAAATAAATAAAAATCATTAAATAATAAATGTAATAACATATAATTAGAAATGAAGTGAGGTAATGAAATAAAATAGGTGTGGGTTAAAAATTAGAAGAGTGTGAGGTGATATAATATAGAAAATAAAGGGATAGTATATTGATCATGTAATTATAATAAAATAATAGGTGTAGGCATTTAAAAATTAAGTAATTATAAATTTATATATAATAATATAAGGTATTTAAATAGTGTTTATATATAGTTTTGGGGGGAACTGAGATAAATGTTATATGAAAGGGTATAGATTAATCTGATTATTAAATTATATATACAGTAAATTTTAATAAAAGGTAATAAAAAAATATACATAAAATATATATGAGTGATGTAAAATATAATTTGTAAACTATCTAAACTAGATAAGTGATATATAAAAATATTAACTTAAGAAATTTTATACAAATAGAATTAGAAACATATATAATAAATAAAATAATTATATATTAATATATTAAATAGAAGGGTTGATATAATAATATTTAATTATATAATTATATTAAAAAGGAGTAAAGCTGATAAATATTATGTAAAATTAATAAATATATTATATTAAATATTATAATTTAAAAATAAAAAGAGTGAATATAATAAAATAATTAATAAAAAATAGTATATAAATCAGGCAAAACAGTGAAGTAGCATTAAAAGAATAAGGAGTGTGATAAAGAATGTGGATCGTTTAAATTGTAAAAAGAATATATTAATATATTAAATCATATAAATATATTAAATATAATTATAATGAATATGATAAATTAATATAATAATCTAAGTAATTTTATAATATAAAGATATGGAAATAGGGAAGTGGTAAAGATCGTATGCAAGAGTAAAGGTAAATGGATTTACTGATTAACATAAAAAAGGTTAAGAGGTGCTAATTAGTTCTTATAATAAAAGTAGGAAATATAAGTAAATATTATAATGGATTAAAAATATTAAATAAAAATTAATTAATAAGGCAGTGAGTGATGGTTATAATTAATAGTTTTTAAATTTTAGTAACATATATTTATATATATATTAAGTGTGGTGTATATAAAAAGAGGATATTTAATAAAGGATATTTATAATTAGTAGAGAAATAAGAATGAATATTGATAGATTGAAAAGTGAGTAGCATTGATATATATAATAAAATATTGATAATTAATAAGATTTAATATTAATAGGTTATAATAATATATTAATAAAAGTTTAAAATGATAATTTTAATTATGCTAATATATAATAATAGAAATATAAAATATAAAAATAGGTAAGTGAAATTATTATTATTATATTTCTAAATATATATAATTATATATATATAAATCTAATAAAAAGGATATAAAGGATAATAATTATTAAAATAAACTAAAAAAAATAGTTAATTTTAAATATAACGTTTATGTGATAATAATAATAATAAACGTTTTTTAATTTTTAATTTAAATTGAATATTTAAGATGATTATAGGATTGATAATGACAGGTATAAATGTAAAATTATAAAATTTAAATTAATATAATATTAATAAAATAAGAGGTGGAGGAGTTTGAGTTAGAGTTAAATAATGTACTATTTCAAATAAATAAATTTAAGAGTAAATATAAATGTATAAAATATAAAAATAATCACTATATAATGAAATTAAAAAAAGATTAATAAATATAATTAATAAATAGATTAATTATAAGAATAGAGTAATAAAATTATTTAAATATATAATTTTAAAAGCTGTAAAATAAATAAATAAGACTAAATAAAAGACGTTATGTAAAGTGAGTGGATTATGTGAGTTGATAAGATGAGTAAATTTTTTAGTCTAAAAAAATATAAGTAGTTTATATGGAACAGTAATTTTAGATTGTATTAAAAATTAATGAGAATATAAGTAAATATAAGGTATATTATAAAGATGTATAATAGGGAAACGAGGTGAGAGATTATGTAGAATTTAATGTTACTAGAATTAAATTAAAAAATAGTGGAATAATATAAATTTATCATATTTATTTATTGAAGAGAAATTATTAATTATAAGTAAATAAAAATAAAAGAGGAATTGTGTGTAAAAATAAGGTTAAAGGTGATATTAAAAATTAGGTTAGGTATTATAATAAAAATATATATAATAATAAATAAAATTAATAAATAAGAAATATAAGCTTAATATTAAAATAATTAATATTTGATATAATTAACGTGATACAAAATAAAATAAATATTAACTAAATAAAAATATAATTATAATATGTATTTTATTAAAAAGATAGAGTATGTAGAATATAATATTTTAATAATTTAAATAATAAAATATTAAGATGAGAGGATAATAATAATATTGATAAATAAAAGTAGTAAATAAATTTAAATAATAGGTTAAATATATAAATGGTACTAAAAATATACAATATAATAATACAGAGTTATTAAAGAATATAACTAATATAAAATGAATAAAATAAGATAGGGTTAAAATATAATAATAGTATAGTAAAAAATCATTATAAATAAATAAGAGTGATATAAATAAAATTAGGAGGTAGATAAGAGAAATAATGAGTGTTTAAAGATATTAGAGATAGTGAATATAAATAATAATAAACAAATATTATTAGAGGGTGGATGAAATATAATATATAATAATATATAAATTATAAAATATTATAATATGAAATAAAATATAAAATAATAAACAATTAAAAAGATATATTTAAACTTCATAACAGATCTATGCGTATGTAAGGTATAATTTATGAATTTTATATATCAACCGGGTAAAAGCTACTAATAATTGAAATATAAATACGAGATAAAATAGAAGTAGAAAACAAATAATTTAAACATAATCTAAAAATATTAATAAATTCTATATCAAAGAATTAACTAAAATTTAAAATTCTATTCGAAGCCTATAAAATAATATATAATAATACATAAAATTAAGAGAGCATATAATAGATGCTAAAAATAGTGATAATAAAGAAATATGTCTAATAGAGTAAAAAATGTAGTAAATGGGACATTTTTACATTATGAATCAATTAATTAATAAATACATTAAAAAAGTGAAGTAATTATTAAAAATAAATTTATTAATATATTATCTTAAAGGTAATAAATATTAAACTATATTAATACACTAATTACACACATCACATATAGTATATTATATAAAATAAGATAATCGTGATAAAGGATATAAAGAGGATGAGGAGGAGACTATAACTAAATATCGAATAAAATCAAGAAGGTGTAAAAATAAAGTAAAATATATAACAATAAACATATATAAATAATTAAAACTAATTATATATTATTTTCTAAATATATACTAAAATCAATAAATATTAATTATAAAGATTTTAATAGATATTAATTAAATTTAAATATCTATATAAAAACAATTTTATAATATAAATTTATAACAATCAATTATAAAGAATTTAATCTATTTTTTAATATAACTTTATTATTATTAAATAAATTATTATAAAATAAAAATTTTATTTATATATTTTATATTATTTTATAAATTAAAATATGATATTAAAATATCATAGTCTATTAAATATATATTTATATTTGTTTTTGATTTTAAAAATAAATAATAAATTATTTAAGAATTATAATAAAATTAAATATATTATTTATAATTCTATTATTAATTAATCAATTAAAAAAAATAATAAATTATTTAAAATTGTAAGATATAATATTATGAAGATAAAAAGTAAGAGAAAATTATCATATGTGATATTAATAATTATAATATTATAAAAGTTAAAAATATAAAAAATAATTATTATAATAAATAAATATAAAATATTAATAATAATTTAAATTTTGATAATTAGTATTGCTGATTTAATTATAAAATTTGAAGTGAAAATAAGTTAGATATGTTATAAATATAATAATATTATTACTAAAATATGTAACCATATGATAAGTAAAAATTGTTAGGTTTGTAAGAAAATGTTATAATAAATTTATGTCATTTAAATAATAAATATACGTAATAAAATATAAAAGAGCTATTAATATTAAAGTAAAGAGTAATAAGATTAAATATGGAGGGGAATGATATTAAAGTCATAAATATATATAAATAATGATAATTTTTTAAAATTAGAATGTCAGAATTACATAATTAAAATAAATCGATGTATTATAATATCAATTAAAAATATTGTATAATATGCAAATGTAAAGTTATTAGTAATTATTTATGAACTAGAAATAATGTTTAATATAAAATTAAAAAAAATATACACTATAAAAATATTTATAATAATCTATTATAATAATAATATATTACAAGATCTATCTAAACGAAAATTAAGATATAAAAATAGATGAGAAATAAACATATTTTATAAAGTGTAGAAGTATAATTTAATAATTAATTAAATATTAATATAAAATATAAAAAAATGAAAATGATTAAAAAATGATCTATATAAATATAGTATAAGTAGGAGTATAATAATACGCTGATTAAATAATATAAATATAATATAAAAATTATATATTTATATAATATGATGGATTTTCATAAGGGTAAATATTTATAAAAATGGTGATAAATATATATATTATAAATTATCTAAAGCGATAGTAGGCACATATAAATTACCATGGTATAAATAGTAAATATTATAAAAAATAAAAAAGATAATATATTAATATATAAGGGTGAAATATATAGTATAAAAATATAAACAATAAATATTAAATAAATATTAATTAATAAAAAAAATAATGTAAATAGGGATTAATTATTAATAAAGAAAAATTATGCTAAAATATAATAAATTGATTAATGTGTATGAATAAAATATAAATATAAATAAATTTTAGATTAAAGTAATGATACTAGTTATAAATAATAAATAATAGATAAATTAAATTAAGGTGTTGGGAATAAAAATAAAGACTACTAACATTATTAAAAGATGTTTAGTTAATGAAAATATTAGGAATTAATATAAATAATAAAAAATAAAATAATTATATTATAATTTAGTTGGTGTATCATAAAATATAAATTGTTAAGGAAAAATATAAAATATAAATAAATTTAAATATATGTATAATAATTAATATAAAGATGATAAATTATAGGAGTTAATATTAAATAATGCTTTACAATATATTATTATATTATTATATAAATACTTAAATAATATATTTAATATAAATTTATAATAAATATTAATAAAAATTTAAGGTTACAGTAATATAATAATAAATATAAAAATTATAAGTAAGAAGAATATAGAATAGGTGATTTAATTAATAAAATAAACTATAAAAGTTAATTATAAAAATTAATAATATTAATGTAATATAATGATAATAAAATCAAATTAATATTAAATAAAGTAATTAATTAAAATAATAAAAGTAATAATTTAATAATTATTAAATTAAATTATCTTAATTAAAAGAATATTTATTTATACATATAACAAGATATCTAAGGATATAAGGATGTAATTTGTTAAATATTAATTATATAATAAGTTAAAAGCTGAAATCATATATATTTAAATTATAGAAATAAAACTAGTGATTATATGAATCATTATTAATATCATAAAAAATATTATAATATTGGATAAATTAAAATTATAATAATATATTAATAATTATAGATGTTATAATTTAATAAAAATAATATGAAAGTATAAATTTATACTATATTATATATTATATATATAAGTGATTATATATAATATAAATTAATTATAAAAAATTAATTAATATATATAATTTATTTTTTAATATACTGTTAATTATTTTAATAATAAAATATTATATTGTATAAATAAATCTATATCTTAATTACTATATAGAATTTTTATAATTATTATAATTAAATAGTTTTAATTATTTTTAATAATTGAATAAAAATATAAATTAGCATTATTATTAAGATAATAACTTAGAGACTATTATAAAGATAGAATAATTTAATTTTAAATATAATAATATTATATATAATAATATAGTTATAATTATAATATTTGGTAGAATTATGAAGATAGATAGATATTTATAAAAATTATCAATATATTATTAAAATATATAATACTTTTTTTAATTAACATTATTAAAATACATTCTCATAATTTAATTATTAAATTATATATAATATATCAATTTATTATTAAATATCTAAACCATATTATATATAAAAAATTTATTATGTTAATTTTAATCACATTAAATGAATTTAAAAAAATTATATTAAATCATATCAAAATATAAATAATAATTATATTTTTATAATAATGTATATAATATATAAAGAATATTTAGAATTAAAAAATAATTATTTATAATTAATTTAATTATAATAAAAAATAAAAAGTACTTATATTAATAAATATAATTTATAAATAATCTTATAGTATATTATTTTAAATTCCATTAATATTTTAGTAGATTGTATATATTCTCACATCAAAAATATATATATTTATAACTAATAATATTAAAAAATAATATTAAATAATCATACAATTTAAATATTATACTAATTTATACTCATTTTATACTTAAGGACCTTAATAAAATATATTATAATCATAAATTAATAATAAAAAAAGTATATTATATATTATTTAATAAAATAATATACAAAAATATAAATTGAATAATTTAAATAATAAAATACATTAATATATAAAATATATATCTAATATTATATAAATCAAATTAATTAATAAAATTTAAATTAAAAATCTACTAAATATATAATTATAATAATAAATAACTAAGCTTTATATAATAAAATATATTAATATAAAAATATGTGTATATAATTAAAAATAGATATAAATAATATTAATACTAATGATATTAAAATAATAAATATAAATAAATATAAATATTAATAATATATATAAATCAAATTAATTATTAATTGTATAAAAATAATTTTTAATATAATAAATTAAAATTAAAAATAAAAATACGGACATTTTTAAATCAAAAATATATAAAATTTTTAATAAATATATAATAAAAATAAATATAATATTAACAATAGAATTAATATTAAATTTAATAATTAAGATAATATGTGAGGGTAAATAAGTAAATACTTACTTTATTAAAATTCAATATAATAATATTATAAAATAAAAAAATTACATCTAAAATAATATTAATCTATTTTAAAATTATTATAAAATATAATAAATATATAAAAAATTAATTAAAATAAAAAATATATAAATAAATATAAAAAACTTTAAAATATTAAGTAATAAAATAATAAAAATAAAAATAGAATATTAAATAAGTGTCAATAAATATATGGATACTATTTTTCATATAATCATTTCAATTAATTTCACATATAGCATCAAATAACCACAAGTGAGTGGTCATAAAATTTCATAATTAATATATTTTAATAATATAATAAAAATATATATTAATATATTAAATTTAATAATAATAAATATATATTAAATAAAAGATAAATAATCTTATAAATAAATAATTATATTTATATTATTAAATATATATTCATACATCCATAAGTGAATCTTTAATTATTCTAAACATAATTAACTAGTATATATACAGTGTATATAATATAACTATATCAACAATTATAAATAATAAATTAAATAATAATAACTTTATAATATTATATTTCAACTTATAAAATTTTTTTATATAATAAATTCTATAATTTTAATAAATTTAAATAGTTTATATTATAAATTATATATATATATTATAAATTTATATATATAAGATAATTTATTTATATATAATTCAATTTTATAAATATAAATTATAAAATATTATAAAAAATAATAAACTAAATATAATAAATTATATTTTAATATATTATATTATGTTTAATTTAAATAAAATAAAATAATAATGTATAATAATTTAAAAATTAATAACTTAAATTTTAAAAAATAAATTTAATATAGATTAAATAAATAATAAAAATATATAAATATGTAATATTTTTTATTAATAAATTAATAAATAAAAATAAAAAGATTATAAAATAATAAATAAATAAAGAAAATTAAAAAATATAGGAAGTAAATTAAACTAAATTAAATAAATAATAAATTAAATAATAAATAATAAATACTATATTATAAATAAGATTGTATTATAAAATAAAAAGAATTAAAGAAATAAAAAAATAAATAATACCAATTTAAAATATAAAATATAATAAAATATAAAATATTTACATAAATAAAATAATAAAAATTATATATCTAAAAAAATAATAGCAATATAAAATAAAAAATTAATATTTGTAAAAATTTAAAATATATAAAAATAATATATATATATATGTAATACATAAATATATATATTTATAAAATATTAAATTAAATATTAATAATTAAAAATAAATAAATATATATGGGAATATTATAATAAATATAAATTAAATAAAAATAAATAAGTGATAATAATAAATAAAAAATTATATAAAAAATAAAAAAAATATAACTATTAATATATAAAAAAATCATATAATAATTGTTTTAAACAATAGTATTAAATTAATATATATATCAAAAAATTAATAATAATTATAAATAATTAATTAATACTTATAAAATTATGATAGATTTAAGTTAACTAGGATAATAAATAAAATAATAAAATAAATTTATTATAAAAATGAAGGCAAAACAATAATTATATTATCAATAATATATATTAAAAAAAATAAAAATATATAAAATAAAAAATTTTATAAAAAGATTAAAATAATACAATAATTATTAAAAAATATAATCATAAATATACAATATTAAAATTTAAAAATATAAATAAAAAATAAAACAGAAATGTATTTTATTAAATAAAATAATAATTTTATATAGGAAATTTAAAATTACTAAATTAAATAATTAAAAAAAATACATGTATAATATAAATATATAAATTTATAAATATTAATATTTATAATATAAATTTTAAAAAATTCATTAAAATTATAATAAATATAATTAAAATAATCCATTTAATAATATTACAAATAACTTTATAAAAATAATTTTTAAATTTATAATATTAAATTAAAAATAAAAATACTAATATTAATATAAATAAAATTTAATAATAAAAATAATAATATAATATTATTATAATCAATGAGTATTATTAAATAACAAATCATAGGTTATGATCATTATAATATATTAATTAATATAAAAAATATTTAATTAAAATTAAATATAAAATAATTAAATGTATTACTTAATTCATTTATATTTAATATACATAAAATATTATAAAAATAAAATTTGATAATATAAAAATACATTATATATAATAACGATATAATAATTTTTAATTAAATATAATTAAATGTAAATATTTAATATTAAATAATAAAATATATAATAATAATTTAGTATTATATAAAATACATAATACTAAATATTTTTTTGAAATAATATATGAAAAATATTTAATTAAATAATGAATATTATTAATATTATATACAAAGCTATATTCTTTATTAAATTATTATATCAAATAATATATTAAATTTTAATAAAATGATATAGAGTTAAATATAAATTAATTAATATATATATTAATTTAATAAATAAAATATAATATAATAAAATAATTAATTTATAATAATAATATAATTATAAAAAAAAAAATATAATATAATATCAATAAATATAAAATAATAAATTAAACTTATAAATTAAAAGGGAAAAGCTTGAGCAAGAAATAAGAGAATTACATATATAAAATTATTCTATTTATAAATAAATATAAATATATAAAAAAAAATAAATAAAGAAACGTGATTAATAATAAAAAAATTTAAATTAAATAAATAAATTTTGGAAATAATTATTATATTAATAATTTATATAATTAAAAATAAACAATTCAATGTATATGAAATTATAATAAAATAAAAAAAAATAGATAAATTATATTAATAAATTAGATTAATAAGATAAAATTATAATAATAAAATTTAATTAAGTTTATTATTTTATATTATAATTAAATTATAAATATTTTAATTATTTATATACAAATATATAAAATATACTATAAATAAAATAAATAAATATTAATCAAAAAATATAAATAATAAAATGAATACAAAAAATTATATAAAAAAATAATATATATGAAATACCATATAATAATTTAATAATATTAAAACAATAATTAATAAAATAAAAAGAAAAAATTCATAAAAAAATATAAAAAAAAATAAAATATTATATTAAAATAATTAAATTATTAAACAAATTATTAATATAATTTAAAATTTAAAATAATCAATAGATATACTAAATATAAAATAAATAAATATTTATATAAAAAATACAGAAAAAAATAAAATAATAAATAAATAATAATTAAAAATATATAATAATAAAATAAATTAAAATATTATAATATAAATAAATATTATATATAAAATAAAATAATAATAATAAAATAATAATAAATAATATACTAATTAATTACTAATAAATAAAAATTAAATAAATTAAAAGAAATATTTTTAACATATAATATTATAATTATATAAAATAAAATAAAAATTAAAATTATTAAAAAATAAATATATTCTTAATTAATAAAATATAATAATATATAAATAAAAAAAAATTAATATCATATAATCAAAAACGAAAAAATAATTTTATAAATATAAATAAAAAATATTCATAAATAATAAATAATAATATGATAAAATATATATTATATTAATAATAATATATTTAATAAAATAAATATATATTATAAAAAAAATATTAAAAAATAAAATAATAAAAATTAAATTAATAAATAAATAAAATAGATTATTTTATAAATATATAATAAAATATTAATTTAATATTAATATAAAATAAGAGATTAATTAAATAAAATATTAAAAATAATAGATAATACATAGATATGATATTATAATCAATATAAAACAAATAAAATTAAAAAATAATTATAAAATTAATAATTAAAGATATAAATATATAATTATATTAAATAATTTATAATTAATAAATTATAATATAATAATACTACCTTCCAACAATTTTCACATCCTATATATAATAATCATTTAAATAGTAAAATATAATAATTTTAGATTAATTAAATTTTAAAATTAATAAATTATATTAAAAATTAAATTTAATAATAAGTATATAAGATAAAACTAAAATAATAATTTAATAAGATAAATAATATATTATTTATTAAATATAATATAAATCAATTTAAAAATAATTATAATATTTATTTTATATAAATTAATAATATTATATAAATTAACAATTAATAAGAGATAATTAAAATAAAATATATTTAGTATTTATAAATGATATTTTACTGATTAATAAATTTTTGAATATATATAAATATAAATTTAAAATTTAATTAAAAAAATTTAAAGTATAATATATATATATAATTTATGTTTAATTTTTTTTATATATTTATTTATATAAATTATACTTTAATATAAATAATATAAAATATATAAAATTATTTATCTTAATATTAAAAATTAAAATTAAATTAATAAAAATAAAATAAGTTAAATAAAAATATATTATATTAATACAATAATAATAAATTTACTATTAATTAAATTATATTGTAATACTATATAAAAAATATATAATTAATAATATAATTTATATTAATAATATTTTATTAATTACTTAATTAAATAAATTAATAATTTAAATATAATATAAATATAAATTAATATAATAAATATATAATAAAAAATAAAATTATTATATAATAATATAATTTAATATATAATAATATATTAATTTTATATTTTATAATTATAAATATATCTTTTAAATAATAATATATATGAATCTAAAATTATTTATAGATTATTTAATATTAGTTTAAATAAATAAAAATTATTATAATATTAATATAAATAAATAATTTATAATATATAATATTTTAATATAAATTATGATATTTATATAATATATTAAAGAGAATTTATATATAATATTAGTAAATATATATAATTAATATAATTTTTAATATTAAATTCATTATAATTACATTGAAATAAAAATATTACATTATAAAATAAAAAATTAATAAATAAATATATAAATATATTATATAATATTAAAATAACTTATGTAATATTATCAATAATATTAATATATAATATAATATTAAATAAATAATATTAATATAAATTTAATTAAATATATAAATATTTAAATAAATTAAATAATAAATAATTTAAAGAAATAATAAAAGTTATTAAAATAAGTAAATTATAAAAAATAATATATTAAATATAATTAATAAATATATAAAATATTTATAATTATGTCATTATAATATAATAAATATTAAATTTAAATAAAAATAATAAAAATAAATAAAATAATCAATATAAAATAAATAATAAATTTATTATAATGATGAAAATATATAAAATTTATTTAAAATTATATATATATATTATTAATAAATAGTATATGTAAATTAAATATTTATTATATAATATAATAATTTTTTAAAAATTAATTAATATAACGGATAATATTATAATATAAATTATAAATTATTATTAAATTAATTAAAATTAAATATATAATTTTAATTAATTTAATTTATTGGCAAAAAATATTAATATAGTTAATTAATAATATTATAAATCATAATTTAAATGTATTTTTATATTTATATATAAATAATTAAAATTTATATGTAAAATAATATAATTTGATAATTTATATAAATAATTTAAAGTATATTAAACTATCAATAATATATATAATATATTAAATAATATATTTATAAATTTTATTATTAAATATATAAAAATATTTTAATAATATTATTACTTAATTTTAATAAATTAATATTAAATAATATTAAAATAATATTATTAAGTAATAAATTATATTTTATTATATAATAAAATAATTTATAATAATACATAAAATTATAATTTAATAATTAAAATAATAATATTAGAATATAATTTTAATTAATTTAATTTTATAATAATATATTTTAACATATTTATATATTACATTAAATAAATATTAATTAATATTAATATTATTAAATAACTAATTAATTTATAATATTAATTAATATTAATAATAAATATATAAAATATAAAAAAATAAATATTAAATTATATTATAAAATTTATAATATATAAAAAATTTATAAAATATATAAATAATATAAAGATATATTTTAGTATATATAATATAATAAATAAATTTTAAATTATATTTATGTTTATTAATAATTATCTTAATATTAAAAATTATAAATTATACTAATAATATCAAATATTTATAAATAAATTATAATAAAATTATAATATATTATATATATATAATTTTTTTTATAAATATTATTTTACATATAAAATAATATTAATAATTAAAAAAATATTTAAATTAATTATATTATAATTAATAATTTTATTATTTAAAATTTTTTTAATTTATTTATATTATAATTATATTAAATTTAATTATAACATATATATAAGAACATATATATAATATTTTAAAATAACCAATTATTATATCAATATAATAATAAATATAATAATTAAAATTTTTAAATTAATTAATTATAATATATATATGAATATAAATATATTCATTTAAATATTTTTAATAAATTAAAATAATTATAATTATTTTGGAAAATTATAAGATCAATTGTATTATAAATTATAGATTAAATAATAAATATTACGTAATATATGTATTGAGTAAATAAATTATATTAACATATATTTAGAATTAAAAATAAAATTTTAAAATTATATATAATATTTAATTAATAATTTTATTTATTTTAATATTTTAATAATTATTTAATATAATAATAAAATTAATTATATATAGTATTTAATAATCTTCATAATATAAATATTAATATTTTTACAAATATATAAATATTAAAATAATTAATATTAATATAATTAATTATAAATTTAAAAGATCTATTTTAAATTTTAATTAAATTTAAAATTTTAAATATAATTAAAATATAAATAAACTAATAATAATGTAATTATATAAAAAATTAATTATCTATTTATTAACTATTAATTGTTAGAGTAGACGTAATTATTATATAAAATATTAAATTTAATTTTATATAAATATTTTAAGAATAATAAGTTATATATTAATAAATTTATTAAAAAATAATTTAATAAATTAATATAAATTAGAATAATAATAAATATGAAAAATATATAAAATTATTTAAATAAAATATTTATTTATAATATATAAATATTTATAAATAATAATAATATAAAAAAATTTAATATTAAATAAATTTTATTAATATATTAAATTAAATAATATTTTAAATTAATATACATAAATATAATAAATATAATAATTATATTATATTATATTAATTTAAATAAAAATAAATTAATTAAAAAATAAATAAATTAAATGGAAATAAAATTCAAAATTATTCTTTAAATTAAATTTAAACATATTAAAATTCTAATAGTCTTAATATTAAAATATAAATTATTTTATTTAAAAATATATATTTTTATAATTATATAAAACATATTATAATAATATAATTTAAAAATAATAAAAATAATATTAAAGTTGATTAAATATTTATAATTATATAAAATTGATTATAAAATAAATTTAAAAAATTATACATAATTTTAAATATTAAATATATAAATATTTAATGTTTAATGAAATTTAAAAGTTAATTTATATGAATATATATGAATTGGGGGAAGGAGGGGGATGGGGGGGGAGTACACCCAGGGTGTAACAAGATGGATACGACAGGGAACTTCCAGGTCCTTACACGACGGGGACGACTTTTCCAGGTCCATTACATGACGCGGGACTTCAGGTCTTCATGTACGGGGAACTTCAGGTCGTGACACGAGGGACTCTTCCAAGTCTAACACACGGGAATTTTCGTCCTTACACGACGGGGAAACTTCAGCAGACGGAAAGCAGGGGAGAGTGAAGGAAGGTAGGGAGTTTTAGGGTGGATTATCGGGGGTAGATAAAATCCGTGGTTTGATGTAAAATAAGAGATGGTGAGGAACAAAGTGTTTTGAAGACCTGGAGGGAAAGGAGTAGGGATTGAAAGAGAGTGTGGACGTTTATTCAAGGCGGGGGATGAAATAGAGATGAAAGAGAGGTGAGGTGAAAGTCAGCTGAATTATGAGTTTGGTAGTTTATCAAGGAGGTTGCTATGGCGCAACCTTGAGACCTGACGGAAATATGGGGGGGGGGGACATATCTCAGACAGCGCAGGTGGGGGCGAGGCGGAGAGAGAGACGGTAATAAGACAGAAAGACCCCCGACAGCCCACGGTGATGAAGAACAAAATTCAGCCTCATCGCGGCGACCGAATGATCCTAAATGCCTGGTTGTCCACGCGTTGAAGCTGAGAAAAGGTTAGAGCCGGGACACCATGCTCAAAGGAGAGAAGCATACTCCTATCAGGCTGTGGACAAAGCCTTGTTTTGGTCAGGGCCAGTGTGCCAAGGAGATGGATATAGCACGATGGACCGGATGCCAGTCTGGTGACGGCTTTGGGAGGCAGGTACATGTGCTTTCCCAGGAAAATCAGATAGTGAGAACCAGAAAGCTGTGAATGAAAGGACTTCTTTGACAAGATTGTTGAGAATGAGGGGGGTGGGGGCGTGGGGGGTTTACCACAGACGTCTATTACGGAGAGACATATGATGAGTGTGAGATTTGATCTCAGCCTGAAAGACATGTTCACGATGTTGGAGCAGCTTGTGAGTTTTACCAGATCTGCGAGAAGTAGAAGAGGTTGCGCTTGCTGATCTGAGGATGAATAATGGTACAAGCAGAGGGTGGATTCCCCCCATCACACGCCAAGAGATAAAGAGAGATGTTCCAGAGTCAATACATATTGAATAAAACCAGAAAAAAAACAGCCCAGAACAGCACTATAGAGAACTCCAGCCTGGACTGGAAAGGGGATGAGAGAATCATTGAGGACACATAACAAATTGCGCTCAGAGAGGACCCTCGTCCAATGGTGGAGATGTTCTAGTGATTACAACAGAGATGAAAGTTGGTGAAGCAGCGGAAGGGTGCATACGTCATAATCCGAAAGCAAGCGATTTCCTTGAAATTGGGCTCCGATTCAAGGTTAGGCATTAAAGGATCTCCATCATTGTGGGATCGTGATCAGATCTCACTACTCGCGTCACCTGGGATCCATAAAATAAACATTAGAAGCGAAAACTCATCTTGTAGCGTATGGGTGATATGTATGATATGTATGTTCCGGAAACCAGCCAGAAAGTACACGATAGTAAGGCAAATTTTAGGTCACCTACTACATTCTCGCTATCAGTGTCAGTATCTAAGTTCTATTCAGATCGGGGGAATGAAAAAAAATTATTAAAAACAATTCCGATTCAGTCAAGTACTTAATATATATACAGTAGATATAGATTCCAATCGCACCCTCGAGCTGTAATGGTGAGCATCAGCTACGGATTATGTCTCACATGGCAAACCGCATAATCCACCTGGAAAACAACCTGTCTGTGACTGAATCATTCCCATTAATGCAAACCAATCAACCAGAAGGGACGTGCGATCGAGCAGAGAAATCAAAACGTGGAGTGTGACTCGTGCTCCCCCGATCTCCAATGGACGCAAGTCTTACGTCCATTGGAGATCGCGGGAGTGCTCATGCTCAAATTTTGATTTTTCTACCACCTAATGTGGTTAGGTGCCTCCATTTGATGTTTAACCAATGGTGGCCATAAAATCTCTTCTTTTCTTTTTTTGACATGAGTGGCTGGGCTGAAGCCTCTGGGTCGGTAGGCACTTTCCCAGGACTTGCGTCCATTGGAGATCTGGGGAGCACTCGTCATGCTTCACACATTTTGATTATATATACATATATATGTATATATACATATTTGTATAAGATTGGGGCGGTTGGGATTACACATTTTTAAAGAAGAAGGCGCTTCGTTTGTTTTTGCTTTTGCAAAATAAAAAAAATTTTTAAGCACTTGTCCATTTGACCTTGAGCACCAGCACGTGCCCGGAAATGAGCGGTCAATCGAAATAAAAACCGGACACATGCCGAGGCTTGTGGTCTATTGTGCCTGATGAAGCCAGCTGCGAAACTGACGAAACGTTGCCTGAGACCGGGTCTGCTCTCGCTTTTTTGCTCAAATTAGTGGAGTCAATCTCGTGTTTTACTTTTGGTTGGAAGTGCCTTCTTCTTTAAAAATGTGTAATCCCAACTGCCACAATCATGTGTGTGTATATGTATATGTATAAATTTAAGTATAAATATATATATATATATATATATATATATATATATATGTGTGTATATATAAATATATATTTATATATATTGTGAGGATTGGCGAAAGAAAAACTATATGCTGGCAAACCTGCTAATTTGGACGAACTAGAGCAAAATCCGCAGTTTTTACCAATATACCAGAGGAGTATATTCGGCATTCAGTGGAAAATGTTGTTGGATGATTGAAAAAAATGTGCTGAGCACGCAGGAGCTTATGTTGAAATTAGATTTTTCACAAATTAAAACGGCAATAAATGGACTTTCAGGGAAAAATATTTTCGTGTTTTATTTGCATTAACAACGTGGTATTTCCTGTCTTCCCATTTGTTGCTGCACCATCATTGAACTGCAATTACAGATTACCAAACTCATACTGTGTAGCAATGAATGCTCTTTGAGCAATGGTTACTGTTGGCCATTATGGATCAATCTGAAGAAAAAAAAAATAATATTAATTACAATAAAACAGCTTCCAAAAATAAATTTAACAATTGTCTACCGATAACAACAGAGTACAGTAGTTCCTTATTTAAAATAGGGAATTAATTATGGATCACCCGTAATATGATTGATTTGCGCTTTGAGTGTCCCCACCACACACACACACACACACACACACACACACACACACACACACACACACACACAACACAACAACACACACACACACACACATACAACACCACACGTTGCTACAATAATAGTCTTCTACTTGATGAATTGGGAAAACATTGCTACTTCACAGTTGGTAACACCTCTACCCTTGCAAGTGAAATGGTAGTTTATTCCAATGCATTGTTTCGACTGAATCTCTGTTCCTTCATCAGGGAGCAGGTCCCCGAGAAGAGCAAGAAGAGACGGAAAGAGAAATGGCGAAGCGACCGGCATCAGAGTGTGCAGTGTCGTTGCACTCTAATGTAGCTCTGCACCTGAGAACAAACCCCTCAACAGGAAGATTTCATCTATCATCTGCCTCAAAATTCTCATTTTTCTTTTCTCCTTTGTCCTCTTTCATCTTATCTTAGTTTTTGTGTATCTACCTGAATCTGGTTTGTTTTGTTATTTTACTGTTTCTGTATATATGTGGAGGCCCTTGTTGAACACCTGTCTTCCATCTTGCAATTTTGCAGTTTTCGTTTTCCTTTTCCCATCCTTCCTTTGCAACATCAAAACTTTGTTTATTCCACTTTCGATTGTTATTGATTTCTTGCATCTTTCCTTTGCTGTTCATCCTTGAAGAGTCTGTTTCCAAAGGAGAGTTGCTTCGTGGAAGCCCAAAAGCAACAGGATGTGAGCTAAATGGCTGATATTCCTGCACTCTGTGTTTTATTATTATTAGTATTTTTTATTTTATTCAATCCAACTGTCATGACATGCCAAGATTGCAGCTGACAGATGGCAATAACACAGATTGGTGTTTACCATTAGCATCGACACAGTGTAAGCAGTTTGTAGATTTGAAATATCTTGATTTAATGATAAGACGTTGGACATGGCCGAGCCGATGAGACATCAGTTTAAAGACTGATATCATAGCGAGAGTGATGTGGGACGTGTAATTTTTTTTTTTATACACTACAAGTAATTTTGTAATTATTCAAAAATATAATCTCAGTAAGGGAAGATGTTTGCATCGAATGGGCCATTCATTGTTGAACTTTGTTTTGATGGCCTGTCGATGGGAGTTGTAAAGAGACGAGTATCATTTTTGAAACCTGCAGCAATGGTTTGTTGCGGTTTTTTTTATTTTATTTTATTTTCAAAATTGTAATATGAATGAGTATACCAACCAAGAGTGTTTCTAAGCATGACGATATAAATATATATTTAAAGAGAATGAAGATCTTTTCTGGTAACCGTACGTTAGCGCAACGAGCTACCGTCGAGTGGGAACAGAATGACAGGGAAAGTGTAAAATTGATCAAGGGCAAAAGATTGGCCATTTCTTTTGCTGAGTGTGTTTGCTCGGTTCATGGTTCAACGACTTGTGCAATAGTTGTGGAAACCGGTGGTGCACAAAGTTATGCACCACATGCAGCAGCGTGTGCCGCATGCCCGCGCACTCGCGTGGCACTCGCTGCGTTCATTGGCGGCACCTTTGATTCGGTCATTTAGAGCCCAATCAGGTTTGAAGCTTCAGAAAAGTATTTTATTCTTGCTTCGACTTGGTTCGTAAGAATCGTTTCCACAAGTTTCTTAACAAGCTCTTCCGTTAACAGTTTTGTGTACAAAAATACTTTTCACGTAATTT
>CM068952.1:44531446-44559639 GCA_035128595.1 Eptatretus atami
CAGCTGAAGGGATTTAAATCAAACTTGGTACAAGTATGTATCATGATGATGATATGTGGGCAGAGATATATTGTTCGACATCACGACATCGAAGAGTGCCGTTCTCATTCGTCTTTGGTCTGACTCGGCCGGGATTCGAACTGTTGACCTCCTAGACTCAGAGCAGACACGTTAACCATTACGTCACTGAGTCTGATAAGTGAGATTTGCCTCAGTTGATGTTCCTCTCAGACACATTTGCAGGATACCTTGCATACAAAATATGTACTTATGTCTTTATGCAAATAAATTAAATATATTGTTGCTCAGTGTGTGATCTTTCGGTTAAACTTCCAAGGCAGCACTGGCTCCTTTACCTAACCCTGCCGACATTATTCGCTGGTAAACCGGACCAGCACTTGGAACCTGGACAGTTCTGTGGCTATTCCTGACCTCATGCCAGTGGACCAGCGCTAAGATTGATCCCTGTTTAGTATTTGTAATGATGGTGAAGTGTATTGGAAAAATGTGAACTAGGTTGATGATCATAGATTAGTAAAAACATATAATGTAGAGTCAACTTGTGATGCAACTCAACATTGAGCTTCGCAGCAGTTATCGTTGAGGGAAGATTTGCCCAGGCAATTGGAAGCTAGTGCGGTTGGGTCGGGTGCTTGGAGGTCGTGAGCAGCTGTGTGATGGGATCTTGAGAGACTGGGAGTGTGCCTGGGATGCACCCATTAAAGTGCATCGGAGACTGATAACTTTGAGACCCAGGGGGAGCAGATTAAGGAGAGGAGACTGCTGAATCCCTTCGGATCTCATTGCTGTCTTGCTAAAGGGGGATTCTCCCTTGAAAATGAGGACCGTTTCTGAGGCACGCCATTTGTTGGATCCCCATCCTCGGCGTGGCCGAATTGGCAGCTCGGTGTGCTACTCATGCAAGGCTTGCGTGCTCCTGGCGGGCTGGTCGTTACTGGTGGAGCTACTTTGTGGAGCTACCTTCACATGGATGCATTTAAATGTAGCTTTTCAAATAGTATATGGTTCTGTGGCTGAGTCTCAGTACTCTGTCTCCCAGGACACAATTTCACCATTAATCGAAACCGATGCAATGAAATGGACAAGTTACCCCTTCGTTTAGCAACTTTGAGCCAAAACCCTTTGATATATATATATATATATATATTTTTTTTTTAAAACAGCAACCTCTTCTATAGCTATTATCTAGTTACCTGCTTCACCTGGTGCAATGAATTCTTGCTTGCTGCTATCAAGCAGCTTTCTTTCTTATTGTGCATGGCTGAAATTTGCCCCTAGTTCCCAGCGTTATGGGGTGCGAAGAATCTCCGGTGATCTGCCTGTCTCTGCCAACGAGAGGGGGGGGGCTCAAGCAGTAGTAGTAGTAGTAGTAGTCGTAGTCGTTGTAGTATCAGTCCCTCCGAAGACCCTTTCCTTTTGAACCAACGTGACTTTTTCAATCCATTTCACCAACATCCGTGGTCTTTCTTCGAATCTCTCCTCTGTCGAACATCATCTAGCAAGCTCCTCTCCTAATATTTTGCTCCTCTCAGAGACCCAATTATCACAAGACGTTCTTGTTAATTCTGATAACATCTCGAACTACAACCTTCACTCACAATTCCACTTCAAAGGAGGAGTCTGTATCTACTCCAACATCAACGTGCCTGCTGTACGCCTTGTAGACCTCGAATCTCCAAACTTTGATGTCATCTGGCTGAAGATTTGTCTCCCGACCATCACTATCTTCCTCTGTTTCACTTACTGCTCTCCCAATTCTCCAAACTTTATAGCTTTCTTTGACTATCTCAACTCTCGCCATGAGACCATGACGTCCGAACACCCTCAAACAGAATTTCTCTACCTCAGAGACTTCAATCTACACCACAGGGAGTGGCTTGAAATATTCCCACACGGATGTTGGTGGGGGTTGAAGCTCTTCCATTTTCCATTCTTAATGGTTTGGAACAAATTATCACCCACCTGACCCATATCCCAGATCGTCATGGCCACACCACCAATACTTTGGATTTATTCTTCACTTCCAATCCGTTGCATTACAACTTCACAATTTCACCTCCAATTGGTTCTTCTGACCACAATTTTGTAAACATCACTTTAGTTACCACCACTTCTTCTCATCCGACTGCTCCGACGAAACTCCAGTATTGGCATTTTAATAATGCTGACTGGACTGGGGTTTACAAAACTTTCTTTTCTGACTTTTCCTGGAAAGACTACTTCCTCTCCTCGGGCGATGCCTCTATTTCTGCTGAATGTATAGCTGAGGTTATTGTTGCAGGAATGGAGGCTTATATCCCTTCTCTTTCAAATCTATCTCTCTTACCAGTTATTGGTTCAATAATTACTGCTCTCCGGCCATTCATGCAAGGACGCTGCATATCGGACATGGAAATACTTAATACTTCCTTTGACTCGCATTCAGCTTTCATATCCGCCAGAAATCATTGCAAACATGTTATTCGTGAGGAGAAGCATTCCTTTATTCAAAAGAAATGCGACAACCTCTCATCTTCTTTCACTCATCGATCTTTCTCATCCTTAGCTAAAAGTATCTCCAACAACTTCTGTCGCTCTACCTTTCCTTCGCTTTTCCATTCTTATGATACTATCTATCTCCTCTCTGTCTCTGTCTCTGTCTCTGTCTCTGTCTCTGTCTCTGTCTTTGTCTCTGTCTCTGTCTCTGTCTCTCTCTGTCTCTGTCTCTGCTCTCTGTCTCTGTCTCTGTCTCTGTCTCTGTCTCTGTCTCTGTCTCTGTCTCTGTCTCTGTTCTCTGTCTCTCTCTCTCTGTCTCTGTCTCTGTCTCTGTCTCTCTCTCTCTGTCTCTCTCTCTCTCTGTCTCTGTCTCTCTCTCTCTCTGTCTCTCTCTCTCTGTCTCTCTCTCTGTCTCTCTCTCTCTGTCTCTCTCTCTCTGTCTCTCTCTCTCTTGTCTCTCTCTCTCTGTCTCTCTCTCTCTGTCTCTCTCTCTCTTGTCTCTCTCTCTCTGTCTTCTCTCTCTCTGTCTCTCTCTTCTGTCTCTCTCTTCTGTCTCTCTCTCTCTCTGTCTCTTCTCCTGTCTCTCTCTCTCTGTCTCTCTCTCTCTGTCTCTCTCTGTCTCTCTCTCTCTCTCTCTTCTCTCTGTCTCTCTCTCTGTCTCTGTTCTCTCTCTCTGTCTCTCTCTCTGTCTCTCTCTCTGTCTCTCCTCTCTCTGTCTCTCTCTCTCTCTCTCTCTCTGTCTCTCTCTTCTCTCTTCTCTCTCTCTCTCTCTCTTCTCTCTGTCTCTCTCTCTCTCTGTCTCTCTCTCTCTCTCTCTCTCTCTCTCTCTCTCTCTCTCTCTCTCTTCTCTCTCTCTCTCTCTCTCCCCGACTGATAAGCAACTCTTTGATTCTCTTTTCTCCTCTAACTCCACACTGGATGACTCTAACATTCCACCTCCCTCTGATGCTCCCCTACCAATCCAATGTTCCTCCCAATAATCTCTTTCATGCAGTCAAAAAAATACTCCCCCGTCTGTACATATACGCAAGGCCAATGGGCAAGATGGCATCCCTCCCCGTGTCTTGAAGGATGTGCTTCAGAACTTGCACCCGTGCTTGTTCGTTTTTGTTTTTGTTTAAAAACCCAAACTTTCCTCTTATCTGGAAACATGCCTTCGTACAACCTATTTTAAAGAAGGGTGATCGTTCAAACCCTTCTAACAACCGTCCTATTGCTCTAGTCTAGGACCTGGCTTAGACATGTATGCACTTAATTTAGGAGAGGATAACTCAACTGTTTTAGGTAATATGACCCCAAGGAACAACTTGGGATGTGTGCCAAAATCTCTATCCGGGACGAACAGCCCGAAAATGACCACGCCCTTTTTAAAACCTATGTACCCCATTGTCTATCACTCTATGCACCCTATTATCACTCACTCAGCCTGCTTTGATTTATTCATAGCACCAGTGCTACAAGATCTTGAGAGAGAGAGAGAGAGTGAGAGAACGACTTATCCATCCAGGACTGCTATCAACTGAAGGAGAAGTTCCCACTCCTCTACAACTCCTACATGAATGGTGGATTGTCATGAACACCACCAAGAAAAGGTAGTGGAGTGCCCTTTGACCAGCGCTAGGCAGTGCTACAATCGGCCTGCCAAAGTGAGTGGGGGGGATAATTGGGGTCACCAGAAAGAAGGAAGCAGTAGCTCTGTGGGGAATTATCAAGCATAAAAAAGACCAGTACGTTGACCTCCTGAAGATGAAGGATGATGTCGAAGGAGAACTCCCACTTCACCACGACTTCAACCCAAGTACTGCAACTAAGATAGTTGGGATGGTGCAAGACATAGAGGAGTATCTCCTGAAGGTATGCAGTCCTCTACAAGACCAGGTAGCACTGAAGAATGTTCTCACTGGAGAATTGTGACCAATGTAAATGTAGACAAGTTGTTGTGCTGTATCAAGGAGGGCAGCACTGCTTGTGCTAATTTTATCGATGATCGACTCAGAAATAGGTCGATATCGATACACTCAACTATTAGCAAAATCAAGTTTACGTCCCCTAATACCACCTTGAAATTGGCTCCCAAAGCAGACATCAAAGATGAGACAATCAAAGCTCTCATGTTTTATGAGTATGGAGTCACCCGGGGTTCACTTTTGAGGAGCTACTCAAGCATGAGATCACCAACTCTGCATTCTTCTTGGTTGACGAAGATGGTTACTTGAGGAAGAGTACCAAATCACAACTTGGGACTGAGCTGCTGAAGTTGTGCCCACTAATAGATAAAAAAGGGCCAGAAACCCCCACAAACCCACGCCATCATTATCGACTTCATGGCCTTGGTGAGAAAGGTCCCCTAAAGAAGCTTGATCCGCCCGTCAAGACATTCCATGACTTTGCCATTGCCTTGACATCTATGGTCACCAAAGCTGGCACAACTGTGATGAGATCCATATCGTTTTTGATGCTTACAGAGAGGACAGCATCAAGAATGGAGAGAGGGGGAGAAGAAGAAAGTCAAAAGAAAATGGTTGTCCTTGATGTGATATCACCAAACCAAAATGTTCCAGTGGTATTAGAGAACTTTGGTCATCTTCCATCAGCAAAACTGCTTTCCAGGCATTCTATGTTGAGTGGCTCACCACCAATTACCACGGAACCAAACTCTATACCTCGGTATATCACCACAGGCATGGATGGTGTCAGCTGGGTGTGCTTCTCCATCCTCGGCTCAACTGCACACACGAGGAAGCTGATGACAGGATGATGTTCCATGTGCAGGACATTCTAAGTCACCGGTCAGGACCCACATCCATGACGCTGTCATCAGGTGACACAGATGTCTTTTTGTGCCTGTTATACCACATCACATTCAATTGGAGAGATCTTGGCCTCCAAGAGCTTTGGCTCGTCCGCAACTCAGGAGTGAAAAGATCAATATTACCACTCCACGATATCTGCATAGCACTGGGAGACGAGCTCACAAAGTGTCTCCCAGCACTCCATGCGCTGACTGGGTGCGATACAACCAGCAAGATATCAACTAAACTTGCAGCCCTGAATGCTGTCCGCAAACCAGGAAATTCCTCTCTGATCCTGAATTTTGACTGTCCCCAGCTAGCAGAAAGTGCAATACAGATGGCAGAAGACATTCTTGGTCAAGTGTCTCAAACCATCAACAGACCTGGAGACATTTGACGACCTGCGTCTCACTGCATTTGATAGCAATGCCCTCAAGATGGACTTTGAGAGAACCACTTGCACCTCAACTAATGCAAGGAAACATATCCATAGAGGCTATTACCAACAGCAGCTGTGGGTCCAGCCCCATTTAGAGATGCCACCCTGATTATGAATGCCGAGTCTTATGGGTTGTAAAAGAGGGCAGTTTATTAGTCCCTGAGATTGTGATCTCCAAACCCAAAGGCCTGCCAAATCCCTGCACATGTGGCAAGTGTGCTCGCAAAATGGGTGTTCCTGCAGGGAGGCTGGATCAAGTGTTGCAAGTACTGCAAATCAAGGGAGGTGATTGTTGTTTAAAAACCCTATCACTGAATGAACACTGCTCATCATCCTCATACCTGGACTCTGTTGTGTTACTCTTCATGTTCCTGACCCTGGTTTACGTGACACATAAACAGTATTAATGTGGTTTTAAAAGTTGTATTGTTGGTGGTTGGGCAATTTCCCTGCTGATCTTTGAAACATTTAAGCTCTCTCGATACTCTGGCTACTAAAGTAATAAGTTTTGTTTTTATTTTCATTTTAAGTTAACATTCCATTGATAATAAATAGTATGTAAATGATTGAAAATACAATTTCTTTATATTAATCAAATGCTCGCTTTCTTTCTTTTTTAAAAATCCCTTGTATTGTTCAAATTCCAAATTGTCAGTTCAACTCTAGTAGATGACACAAATCTAACTTTGCTCTAAGTTCGGAAAGTTTAAGTTAATAAATATATGGCATTCCAGTATGTATGGTAATAAGTATGGTAAATAAAACTGTTTTTAGCCATTTTCTCATAAAAAAAATATCAAATTAGAAATTTTACACTCTTCTATGACACCCTAAATAAATAAATAAATAAACATGGCCATTCTGAACATTTTGAGCACCTCAGAAAATCTGTAGCTCCAACGTTTAGAAGATACAGCTATGTCAGAAGTAGCACTTTCGATGAAAAAGGGTGTGGTCATTTTAAAAAGGCGTGATAATTTTCGGGCTGTTCGTCCCGGATAGAGATTTTGGCACACATCCCAAGTTATTCCTTGGGTCATATTAGCCTAAAACAGTTGAGTTATCCTCTCCAAATTAAGTGCATACATGTCTAAGCCAGGTCCTCTACTACTCTGATTTCTACTGTTTCCAAAGTCTTTGAATGTCTTCTCAATTCCAATTTCTCAAGCATCTTGAATCTCACAGTCTTCTATCTGACCACCAATACGGGTTCACAAGGCAAGATCTGCAGTCCTTTCTTGCATAGGAATGTCTGGGCCTCTTCTTTGAGAGACTTTGGGGAATCCTTTGTTGTAGGCCTTGATATATCAAAAGCCTTTGACAGAGTTTGGCATCGGGGTCTGATATCCAACTTCCCTCTTTTGGCTTTCCTCCTTCACTCTGCTCTCTAATATCGAGTTTCCTCTCCGACCGCTCTTTCTCCGTAATTGTTGATGGTCAACAACAACCTCCTTCCCTACAACAGCGGTGTACCTCAGGGTTCGTTCTGTCCCAACACTCTTCCTCTTTTATCAATGACCTTCTTTCTTCCACAAATAACCAAATGCACTCGTATGCTGATGACTCAACATTACATTCCTCCATGTCTTTCCCATCTGCCCCGTCTTCCCTCACTCGATCTACATCTCATTTCATCACAGCCACCTCTTTAAATTCGGTTTAGACAAGATCTCCAAGTGGGGCAAATGTAATCAAGTTAAGTTAATGATTCAAAAACTCAATTTCTTCTCATCTCTCTCTCTGAAACTCCCTCTCAACAATCCAATCTACTTTGAAAGCTCTACAATTATACCATTTGATACAATAAACCTACTCGGTATCACTCGAACATCAAATTTATCCTGAATCCACACATTACTCAAATAGCTAAGTCTGCCTCGAAGAAATTAGGAGTCCTGTTCAGATGTTGAAGATTCTTCTCCTCTGAACAGTTGCTCCAACTATATAAAGGATTGATTCGTCCTTGTTTAGAGTACTGCTCTCATCTGGGGAGGTTCCAGCTCCACATACTTACTGGACAGAATTGAATCCAAAGTTATTCGACTTGTCAACTCCACCAATGTGACCCTAAAACTCGACCCGCTCAAATTACGCCACAAAGTAGGCCCTCCTCTCTCTCCTCTCTCTCCTCTCTCTCCTCTCTCTCCCCTCTCTCCCCTCTCTCTCTCTCTCTCCTCTCTCTCTCTCTCCTTCTCTCTCTCTCTCTTCTCTCCTCTCTCTCTCCTCTCTCTCTCCCTCTCTCTCTCCTCTCTCTCTCCTCTCTCTCTCCTCCTCTCTCTCCTCTCTCTCTCCTCTCTCTCTCCTCTCTCTCTCCTCTCTCTCCTCTCTCTCTCCTCTCTCTCCTCTCTCTCTCCTCTCTCTCTCCTCTCTCTCCTCTCTCTCCTCTCTCTCCTCTCTCTTCCTCTCTCTCCTCTCTCTCCTCTCTCTCCTCTCTCTCTCCTTCTCTCTCTCCCCTCTCTCTCTCCTCTCTCTCTCTCTCTCTCTCTCTCCTCCTCTCCTCTCTCTCCTCTCTCTCCTCTCTCTCCTCTCTCTCTCCTCCTCTCTCTCCTCTCTCTCTCTCTCTCCTCTTCTCTCCTCTCTCCTCTTCTCCTCTCTCTCCTCTCTCTCCTCTCTCTCCTCTCTCTCCTCTCTCTCCTCTCTCTCCTCTCTCTCCTCTCTCTCCTCCTACAGATATTACTTCGGTTTCTGCTCCCAAGAATTTGCTGCTTGTGTACCTCCACATTAGCGAGACCAAAGAATACTTGACAACCCACATCACCACATAGTGGGGCAACTTAGCATAACAATTGTGCATTTTGTGAGGAAAGCACCAAATTTGGCACACTAGTAGCCTATCATATTATGAACAGATTTGGATATTGGGCCATCTCAAAATTTTTGATGGCAGTGGAAAATGGCTGCCACAGCCATCAGCGGCTGAATTTGAGATGGCCCAATATCCAAATCTGTTCATAATATGATAGGCTACTAGTGTGCCAAATTTGGTGCTTTCCTCACAAAATGCACAATTGTTATGCTATATTTAGCTAAGTTGCCCCACTAACATGATTATTGTGTGGCCATTGGCAACTCAAGGGTGGGCCGTTACAATGTTTGTTTCTTCCCTCCAACGCCAAACTCTGGAACCTACCTTTCATGTCTTCCCAAACACTTATGACCTTCCCCTTTTCAAAAAGCAGATTTTTTACTTTGTCAAAAACTCTTAGACTATTCTCTCATTCCTTACTTTTCTATCAATGCAGTTCTTTGATTTAAGGCTTGGCCTCGATGAGGACTATTTAGTCCGTGACCGAAGCCTTCAACATAAAAAATTAAAAACCCCAAATAAGGTCAACCGTAGATCATTACACCAGGCTCGCAACAACCATGTCCGATCTCTGATGAGCCTGGGTCATCTTGAGAGAGTGGCTGGCTCATCTCAAGATTTAGCTCTCCATCCTGTCTCCTCCTCAAAGTTCTGGTGGTACATATTAAGTTTGTCTCTAGTGTGTGTGCTCTCCCTCCAACCCCCAACCCCCAACCCCCCCCCCACCTCAAATGTTATCACAGCTGATCTATACCCATGGCCTCTTGGGCACTGCCCTTTTCACCTTGGCAGGTCGAGAAACCTCTGGCTCTTTGACTGATTATGACTCTGCCCAGATGGCATCAGCGCCCATGTTCTCAAATTCTGCATTTCTGCAAAGAACTTGATGGAATCAATTGTCATAACTGAGTTTTTCATCGTCTCAAATTACCTGATCTCTGATCATCAGTTTGGATTCTGTCCCAGGCACTCCAATTGAGATATGCTGCTGCTTCACTCTCCACAATGGATGGCGATGTTAAATCTCAAACAGGAGGTCATGGCTGCATTCGTCATGCATTTGACCTCGTCTGGCACTGCTATGCTTGTGAACCTTTGTGTTTCTTGCTTGCGTTCCTTGATTGCTGACTTTCTCCATTAACAGTGCTGGCTGGCATGTAGCTCTCTGAAACTCTGTCATCATCTTTCCCAGTCGAAGCTGAAAGGTTGAGTCTGACCCCAAGGTTGAGTCTTGGACCCAGTCTTGTTTCTTGTATGCACAAAACTTTTCTGATGCTCGAGACTAGAGTGTAGAAGGTACTTTTTCATTTTCATTTTTCATCTGCTTCCCCCTCTGATTATCTCATAAGGATCAGATACTCTGACACGATGAACATGTCACTCAATTTGAGGAAAATCTCGCATTCTCGCCAAGTTTCTCTGGAAGGGTTGTCTCATGAGCCCACCAATTTATTTCGGTGATCAGCCACTGATCATTGAAAGGTTCAGTATCGAGAACTTGTGGGCCTTACCATCAGATAAAACCTCCCCTGGGGTGGACCCATATGTCAAAGTTGGCCTTCAAAACGAGCCGCTGACTCGGCATTATCAATGCCTTCCGAGCAAAATCCGACCTTCTGAAAACCTACAAATCCTTCATCCATAGCTCAATTGGAATGCTGCTCTCCCCTTTGCCCTCGCGCCCCTGCTAATCACCTTTCAAATCTTGACGCTGTGAAGTCCAAAGCTCTCAAAATCATCGGAATCTCCCACGATGATGTGGAATCTTTGGGCCTGTTGCTCTTCCATTGCAGATGGATTGGTGGTCTGTCTTCGACAGACTCTTTTCTGGTCCTTTCTGTGGTCTGTCCCCTTCAGGTTTTTCCAAGTCACACCCATTTTGCCACTTATTCACTTCAGGTGAAACTTCCCAAGTCCAGGCTTGCTGCTCTCCTCCACTCATTTGTTTCTCTTGTCTTCTGCCTGTGGAACCAATGTCTTCAGTCTGTTCAATCTCGCTCTTCCCTTTGGTACGTCCATATGGCTGTTCACTACCACCGCAGGTTATCCCTTGTCCATACTCATTTCTTTTTTTTATCCTTATCAATCCACCCTTACCTTTCCAGGTTGTTGTTTTTTTTTCCCTCTCCCTCCATACATCTTTCTGTTTATTTGTTCCATTGCTTTATCATCTCTGATTTTTCTATTTCTGTTCTTTCAGCCGCTTCCTTGTGCTTCACCTTTTATCTCGCTTGTTCATTCCCTACCCATGTCTTCTTCCACTCTCATCCCCTCTGTCTTACTCTCATTCCTTAAAGTAATCCCCTGTTATGTCCATTTGCCCACTGTTGGTATGTTTTCCCTCTTTCCACTGTCTCTGGCAAGCCGTTTTGTATTTTTAGGTTGTGGGCTCTCTGCAGCCGCCCAGAGGAGTACCACCAGATGTCTCTTAGCCTTTAGCTGTTTAGCAGATCATTGGTTCTTTTCCAAGCTCTTGGGACAAGCTGCCGGATCGGGAGTTTGTGGGTTTTTATCCCCCGCCGCGTCGCGGAAGGGGGATATTGTTGGGAGTTCTTTCTGCCTCGCGGGTTGCATTCCTAGTTCTGCAGTTCCTGCTAGAGGGGTACTGTTGGAGTCAGTTTTCCCACAGGTTTGCCACCAGAGAGCTATAGAGGCCCAAACCTGGGTGCAGCACCCTGGGTGGCATCATCCGGCACACATTCTCGGGTTCCCTTCTCCGCCAGTTCGCGAGTGTTGCTGCACCGAGCACAGGATTCCAGGAAGCCTTTCCTAGGCCCCGAGGTTGCACTTGGTGCCAATTGGAACGCTCCTTGTTTGTCTGCAAAGTTCCCTGAAGCCCGTCACCCCCTCTTTATTTTACTGTGGGCCAATCTTCTGTGGCATCCCCATCCTACATTTTCCCATCTTTCTTTGCTTTCTCACCCAGGGGACCCCTCTTGGCTTTTGGGCTCTCCTCCTTCCCCTGTTGTGTTAGTAAATGCAATAAAAAATTTCCTGGACCCTCAACCCTGCATTATTTATTTATTTTTTAAAGAAGCTTGTATAATCTTGTAAACGTTCTAAATTTTCAAAATAATTGATGAAATAAACAAAAATATGTGACGTGCTAATCAGTGGGGCACGTTTCCCCCTTTTCGGTGTTTAAAGCTTGGAGAAGAGCACGTCTAATGATACTCACTTACCAATATGACGCTTGACCAGCATATTTATGGCTGAAGACAGAAACAAAAGTTTTAATTTGGTGATAAAAAAAATAAATATAAAGGATGTAGAAAATATTTTGTCATTCTTAGTAATTGCCTTTTAATTGCGGTGCATTTTCATTATCCCATTTAATTTTTTTTAACCATATCTTTATACCGTGATCTATTTCCTTGTCTTGGTGATCATGCTAATTTTTTTTTCAGATTTCCTCTTACACAATAATTAAATCCTAAACCTGACAGTTTGGAGTTGGGTGAGCTACAAACCAAGCTATTGTACTGGTTAAAAGTCTCCCAAGATGATCACAATTGCAACGTACAGTAGTTGAGGGTTGCCATGGAATTTTTATTTTCAGAAATCGAGGCTTGCAGGAAATGAAATTTCATCCTCCATCCTCCCTTGCTAACCCGCACGCACACACACAGCAGTGCCTTCGTGTAACTTGCATAGGAAACTTTGGGCTGGGTACCCAGTGATTTTGGGATGTGGGCTTTGATGTGGTCATCAAGTTCATCTCTCCCGGATGGGCCTTGGGTAGACCAAACGAATGAGCTATTTTACAAGGTGACAAGTGTGGATTGTTACAGGATGACTTTGAACTTCCCGACCCAATACCCACCCATATTTGCTGAGAGTAGTAGTGGTGTGTACGAGCGTTATTTGGAGTAAAGTCCACGCCCTGAGATGCCATACTTTGTTGTCATCTGTGTATTTCTCGTTTCACTTAATTGTATAACATGTCGGTGTCGTACAGCACTGTGCATTTGTGATTGTCTTGCAGTCAAGAAATAGTATTCATTTAAATCTTAAGATCCCAAAATACTGTTGCTGATTATAAGCTTTCCAGATGATTGCTGAACCTTTCTAGTATTGTTCTGGGGGTGTGTGCGCGCCAAGAATGTTTAAACTCGATGCCAGCATCACATGATGGATCCAGGTCTCATCACATGACAAACTTCAATAAATCACCCTCTTCACTCTGGTGGCATACCAAGAGCTCCATTTTTAATGGCCAATACTGCTTGCCTTTTCATCAAAAGTGAGGTCTCTTGCTAACCACACCCACTAGCCTGATTTATTAACCGCACGTTTTTTTGGGGGGAAAAACGGGGAGCTATTTTAATTGGCTCCTGTCTGCCCATCCATCCGTCACGTTATCTCCTCCTAAATGGTTGTGCAGACATTCACTAAGCTTCATAGTTATGATCACCGCATGGAAAAAAAAATGTGCAAGAGCTGTCAATTTTGGCCCCGCCCCATGGGGCGGCATCACATACTGAACTAGAAGGGCACTTGGAGGTGTGCGTACCTCCGCCACGTAATGCCTGATCCACGAGAACATATCGGGCCCATTACATTTTTGAAATATCATGCTATATAGTCCTATATCGTTTTTGGCCCTATCTCTCAATGGTGAAGAATTACTTTAAAAATTCTAGTATCCGGATCCTGATCTTCACCAAAATCTAATCAGTTCGTCCTTGTCACACACCAAAACTGTCCACAAAATTTCATCTGGATCTGTCCACAACTTTTTTGAGATATCCTGTACACAGACAGAAAGGGGTGAAAACATAACCACCTTCACCTTTGATGGCGGAGGTGATTATCATGCTCTACAGTACTACATCGGTTTTGGCCCGATCTCTCAATGGTGAGGAGTCACTTAAAAAATTATCAGATCCGGATTCGGATCTTCACCAAAATTGAACCTATTCATCCTTGTCACACACCCAACCTGTCCACAAAATTTCATCCGGATATGTCCACAACTTTTTGAGATATCCTGTACATAAACAGCGAGGGGTGAAAACATAACCTCCTTCACCTTCGGTGGTGGAGATAAAAAATTAGCTGAGTTATTTCATGCAGGATAAGCAATCTAAATTATTTAAGTCCAGTATATGTAAAAATGGGTCATTGATGAAGTTATCTCCCATTTTTACCTCCACCACCGAAGGTGAAGGTGGTTATGTTTTCACCCCTCTCTGTCTGTCTGTCTGTGTGCAGGATATCTCAAAAAGTTGTTGACTGATTCAGACAAAACTTGGTGGACAGGTTGGGCATGTGACCATGATGAATTGATTTGATTTTGGTGAAGATCCGGATCTGGATACGAGAATTATTTAATATTTAAAGTGATTCTTCACCATTGAGAGATCGGGTCAAAAACAATATAGTACTGTATAGCATGATATTTCAAAAATGTAATGGGCCCAATATGTTCTCGTGGATCAGGCATTACCTGGCGGAGATATGCGCTCTAACGAGTGCCCTTCTCGTTTACACTGTAATATTGAAAAAGCAGGAAAGTTGCACCCATTCATGTTCGATAATATCACTTATAATGAACTTGACTTCTTGTTTTAAACTTCTGTTGAAAAAAAGGTGAAGGTGAAGAAATAAGTATTTGTACAAGGGAAACAAGAGCAATCATAATTATAGGAATGACCGACAACGGCACTCGGTAAAGCGCATACCTCCGCCAGGCTAAACAGTTTACAATCTGCATCCAGACCTGAACCAAAATTGAATCGGCTTGTTCTTGTCACCTACCTACCCAACTCATCCAAGTTTTGTCACAACTCATCCACAACTTTTTAATCATGATGTGTATATATATATATATATATATATATATATATATATATATATATATATATTAATGATAGCATGCTGTATATCATTTTTGGCGCCCTCTCTCAATGCTGAAGACTCGCTTAAATTCTCATATCCGGATCTTCACCAAATTCGAATCGATTTGTCCTCGTCACACGTCCAACTGGCCCAACAAGTTCCATCCGAATCCATCCACAACTTTGAGATATCCTGTTCACAAACAGACTGGGATGAAAACATAACCTTCGTCCACCTTCGGTAGTGGAGGTCATGAATATGAACATGAAACTCGACTCCGTTCCATCCTACACAATATACAGAACCTACAAGTGTCTTGGTTACTGGAAGAGGTTTTAAAAGCAAACGATTGGAACGAAGCTGGAAGATTACCAAACAGACAGGAGAAAAAAAAGGACATAAGAATTGCAGATGAGCTGTCAACTTGGATGTGTGCAGACATTCAAGTCGAGGCTTTGATGAGTATTCAACCAAGAGGGTCTGGAGTGGGACGGATGAGCGAAATGGTCCATGGTACAAACCCAGAGTACATGTCGGGGAGGGAGTTGGGTTGTTGCTGAGTTGCATCTGCCATTGATACACAGAATGAAATGCCAGATGTGATGCAGGGGCCTAAAACGTATAACCCTCCCATAGAGGAGTGTAACAGAACTTTGTGACTATCAATGCATCCGCTTGCTCCACTACATGGAGGAAGTTTTTCGTCCAGGGAAGAATTTGACCTCCGATGCCCAAAGGAATTGACAAAGCTTGGTGATCGATGTCCATGCCGGACTGTCAAACACTTCAGAGGTATGTAATTAGAGAGACTTCTCTGACTTGCTGTTTTGACTTTCAGGACCTCAGTCCATCGTTGATCTGGCAAAGCAGCATATCCAGGCTTGAGTGACTTGGCTGAACACAAAATTGGTGGTGGTGTGTGTATGTGTTTGAGAGGGACAGAGAGACAGACAGGTGTTGTTTTGCTGCCCTTTTTAAATGGAATAACTTTTTCGACCTTGATATAGAAGGTGAGGGACTATGAGACGAGTTGGGAGTGGAGGGACGAGTTAAAGGAATAACAGATCTTGAGACGAGTGCTAATGCTGCCAGGTCCAATGGCAGGTAGGTGGCAAGGCCATCCACTCTGCTCGTGAAAACAGTTACCTGCAAGGGAGGGCGATAGGTGAGTTTTATGTAATGGAGATGAATTTGAGCTTTTGACGCACAAATGCGAATCGTTTTTCATCGTAACGTCGCCATAGCAAGTTAAGTGACTGAGCCTGTGGTTTTACGATTATAATTTGACCGAAGGTTATCTTTACCAGAGATTTTCTCTCCATCAAACAGTCGAGCAAAGTAGTCTTGAATTTGAGGTTTGGGTTTGGAGGAAGCGGAGGGTGCGGGCGGTGTTGGAAGGAATGCAGTTTGCTTCACGGCAGGTCAATCGTGCCTTCCCAAATCTCGAATTTGGCAACACGAGGTGTTTTGTATTCTATTTGCTCGTTTTTATGACTGCTCTTTGTGTTGTATTTATGGGACCGTTCGACGTGAAATCGAAATTTTCTGAAAATCTAATTTTCGTGCGACACCTTTTTGGATTATCTGGTTGTGATAACCTTGCGAACCTTTGTTTTTTGATTACTGCTTCCTGTAGTGTTGATACCTCCCTTGGTATGGCTCTTGTATGTTGCTTTGTTGGCACGAGGAAGGTTTTGCCTTGTAAAAAAATACTGTTATTTATTACCTCCAATACCGAATGTGGACAGAGGTTATGTTTTCACCCCTGTCTGTCTGTCTTGTCTCTCTGTGTGCAGGATATCCGAAAAAGTTGTGGATGGATTCGCATGAGATTTGATGGACAGGTTGGGTGTGTGACAAGGACGAACTAGTTAAATTTTGGTGAAGATCCGGATTCTAGAATTTATTTTTTTTTGTCATGATTCTTCACCATGGCGAGATAGTGCCAAAAATGTTCTACTTTTTGTGGATGGCACTTTAGTCATCTGTCCCACTGACACGGTTGTCTCCATACACGAGGCCATCGGTAAAAAACTTTCCATCGACCAATTTCACCCGTGAAGAGGAGGAGAATGGAGCCCTTCCCTTCCTAGACACACTCTTAACAAGGGATCCCAAAGGAACCCTGAAGGTCACGGTGTACAGAAAGGCCACACACTCCGACCGCTACCTCGATTTCCATTCTTGTCATCCACTGGAGCACAGTAGGTCGGTGATACGTGCTCTTTTTGAGAGGGTGGGTGAGATACCATCGACCAGCGAAGACACGATGAGAGAGGTGAACTATCTTCAGGGTGTTTTGAGGGCTAATGGTTACTCGGACAGCTTGCTACCAAAAAGAACAACAATCCTACATGGCCCACACAACAGGCTGGGACCGCATGAACGACCCAGGGGTTTTTGTGCTCTTCCTTTTATACCAGGTGTATCGCAGGAGGATCAGCAAAGTTTGAATATGGCAGGAGTGAGGGTAAGTTTACAACCGGTCTTCACTCTCAAGAAAGCCCTTATGAGGGTAAAGGACAAGCTACCAAAGGACAGGGCAGGGGTGGTATATGCGGTACCGTGTGGTTGTGGAGCCGTGTATATGGGAGATTGCTGACCACCGCGAGGCCTTTGAGTGCAATTATCCCTACAGGCCTGCAATTGCCAATCATGGGCTCAAGGCAGGACCCACCCCTTTATGGGATAGGGTTAGCATTTTGGGTTCAACCCCGAACAGGACCAGAAGACGGATTCTGCATGTAGAGGAAACGATCATCGCAGGAGGTGGTGGATTTACCTTTAGCATTTGGACCTCTCTTGCATAAACGACCGGGATTCCGGACATTGCATGGGGATTCCACTTAGAACGTCACCCGGCTGTTCCATCAGGACTAACTCCCCTCCCCCCCCACCTCCCTTTCCACCTCTTTTATTGCACATGGTCATGTTTCCATTATAATGATATTGTTGTGAATTTTTTATTTACCTGCATTTAACAGCAGGCTTAATTACACTGATCATGTTTACTTGCAATGATGACCAATTATTCTGATTGGAGTTGAACTGTTGTTGGTGTAATCCAATTTGTTTACACGAGTGTGTTGTTTGATCCATTGATATGCTCATGGTTTTTTTAAATTTGTTAACGGTCAGCATGCGCGAGCAACCGGTCAGCATGCGCGAGCAACCCGGTCGCTATGCGCGAGCAACGGTCAGCATGCGCGAGCAAACCGGTCAGCATGCGCGAGCAACCGGTCAGCATGCGCGAGCAACCGGTCAGCATGCGCGAGCAAACCGGTCAGCATGCGCGAGCAAACCGGTCAGCATGCGCGAGCAACCGGTCAGCATGCGCGAGCAACCGGTCAGCATGCGCGAGCAACGGGTCAGCATGCGCGAGCAACGGGTCAGCATGCGCGAGCAAACCGGTCAGCATGCGCGAGCAACGGTCAGCATGCGCGAGCAACGGTCGCATGCGCGAGCAAACCGGTCAGCATGCGCGAGCAACCGGTCAGCATGCGCGAGCAAACGGTCAGCATGCGCGAGCAATGGGTCAGCATGCGCGAGCAACCGGTCAGCATGCCGAGCAACCGGTCAGCATGCGCGAGCAACCGGTCAGCATGCGCGAGCAACCGGTCAGCATGCGCGAGCAACCGTGATGCTGCTTTGATTGGTTGTCCAGATTTTGGTATTTAGGGGTAGGTGTGGCGATTTTTTTCCTCACTCTTGAGAAAGGTTAATGGTTGCATGTTGTTGATCGAAACGTTGAGTCATTGTTTGTTAAATTAAAGGTTGTTGAATTTACTATGGATTCCTTGATTGATTGATTGATTGACATATAATATAATTATATATATATTATATATATTTTCTTTTTTCTTTGGGGCTGCAGGTGCCAGTTGAGGCGGAATGAGTGGGCGTTTCCGGCGAGTGACTGGTGGGACATACAACCTGAAAGCGGCAGAGAGCGGGAGGGAACGGGAGGCCCGTGAGAGTGGCAACCTGGCATGCTCCATCTGTCTGCTCGATGGTTCTCTGCAAACCTTCTTCGTCAACGTAAGTCAGGAGGCCATGTAAATGCTCCCCACGAGTTTTGCATAGTAAAAGGCAATACAACCTTCACTTACTCCACCTACCAGCAGAAGCACAACACACCGAGCGATTTGGTGAAGTCGAGTGAAAGTGTTTTTTATTTGTTTATTTTTTCAAAGCTCAAAGATAATTACACACATCAATTCGCCTTGAACCCCACCGTTGGACGGCAGGTATATCGAGTTTTTTTATTTTATTTTTTAGACTTGCTACTTTTTTGTGTGCACAAACTATTGAAGCATTGCTCGGCCGTTGCTGTTGGTTGACATCATGTTACTTGTGCTATATGTGTAGTTATAAAAATTGTCACTGTGTGGTTTGTTGTGAGATTGCAAACCAAAAACTGTTCAAAGTCCTTCCATAGCCTCTTAAAGTGTTATGCAGTCGTGCTGATATGATGCTAAGCGAGGGTTCCATTGGGCATTCAAAATGTTATATGAATGTGATGCTTGCCGTATTCCAAAGACTTGCAACTTTGTTTTTGTTTTTCAACATGTAGTGTCCCCTGGACTTCAACATACAGTTCTTGTTCTACTTGTAGTTCAGAATGTCTATTGCATTAAAATAAAAGTTTTCAGATTGTTCTTTCAGCCACATCCATGTTGCTTGACATCGGTGGCCACACATGTGGGATTTCTAATGTCAAAATGGATAATAGTCACAGGGCGTTGGGGGGGGGGGGTGTATGGCTGAGGTTTACGGGGACTGATATAGTCACTCGAAGCCAAAGTCACGAATAGCTGTTGATGCAACGCAGACACATTGTCATGAAGAAGGAACACACAATCGGACAGCATACCTCGATGTTTGTGCTTGATGGCCCGGCACAATTTTAACATGAGGCTGGTGTAATATTCCCCTGCAATTTGTAGTTTTGAGGAATCTAGTCAATTTATGGGAATTCCTTTGCCTCCCAGAATGCTGACGCCATGATCTTGCTGGCTGACGGTTGGGTGCAAGGTTTCTTGGTCGGTGGCGATCTCCTCGGCTTAATATAAATAATACCATTCCTTTCATGCCATGAACGCACATTGAGCTGCCGAGGCAGTTTCATTGGCAAGCAGTGCAGTCCTGGACGGGTTGCCACTCTGACGCAGGTTACCCCGAATGGTTATTACCCCAGTACATCCATCCATCCATCGGGACCATACTCTGTGCAGAGCATTGGTGCTGCCGAAGCAGACTCCTTGGCTATTGCGCACAATCCTGGATGGGTCGCCACTCCGACACAGGATACCAGCATGCTGGCACTCATTTTGCCGACCTCGGAAGAATGACAGGCAGAGTCAACCCCACCTGGTGTTCATTCAATAGAAAGCAGAGGCTCGAACTCAAGACCCTGAGGTCCCAAGCCAGCAACCTTCACCGCTAAGCCAACACCAGGCATCTTCTCCTATGCTTACAATGCACGAATTATAATGTGCTTTTCGGATGTCATCGGTGAAGACGTTTTTATCACCTGTTACCAGATGCGTGTTAAAGTCCGCTTCACATGCATCGGCCAGTTTGAGAACATTGTGGCATTATGCCAGCCATTGCCGTCGATCGTGAGTGTTGATGTTTTGGGGAATCCATCTTGCTGAGACCTTGGTCCTGCCCAATTGTTTGTAAATGATGCCGAGTATTATGTCTTAAGGAATTCCAGATTCTATGGATCATTCGGTGACCTTGGCGTGGCATTCTTCCATGGTTGATTTTCCTCTATTTGAGCACGTTGTCGGTGTTGTAGCATCTGTCTCCTATCATGAGTTGAGGTCATCTTGAAGCGATTCGCATCCATGCAGGAAATTGGCTGCAAATTTGGTAACCGTAGCACACGAAGGTGCACCTTCCCCACACACGGCTACCATACGTTCGTGGATTTTGGAGGTGGCACATTTTCATGTAAACATTTGACACACCGATGCTCAATTTTAATGTTGTATAATGCAGAAACGACAACAATACCATTCACGAAACGATTGTTTTATATTTATATTTGTATATATGCAGGTTTATAATGAGCCAAGGAACTGCTGCTTTCAGATGCAAATGAATAGACCATTCCGAGAACTCTTCAAATCCCCGGCGTTCCTTAGGGAACCACCTTAAGGGCTGACCGAACACTTTTAACCTGCACTTTAAAAAAAAAAATAAAATAAATGTTTGGCAAGTTGGTAATCCTTGTGGGCATTGTGGTTTTATTATCATATTTTATTATTTCTTCTTCTCTCTGGCTGTTCCAGGAAACGTTGAGAAATGTGCTGCTCCATTCATGGCTTTGCACGATACTGGGTCGGTTGAAAATGTTAATCGTACATCAGCAGCTTGATAAGTTGGCTTCATAGTGGAAAAACATTCCAGGCTTCTGAGCATTGCTTCGCTGTTAACCATTCACCAGCAGCGTTTGGCACAGTGGGCAGCAATTTGAGAGCGATTTGGACGTAGCAATGCGTTTTGCGGAGCTGGCAATCCAATCCAACGGTCCTCCCAAAACCGTGCAATGGTAAAATGATGGGAATTACACCTTCCCAGCGCAATGAGCATTGTATGAACAGAGGGGCAGGGAAGAGTAGGTTTATGTACCAAAGGGTATTTGTGAGAAACTGCAGGAAGATATGGCAAATGTTAATGGATGTTGAAAAGACGTTTTTACATTTCTACCTGTGAGAGAGGTACTGTACTTGCAGGTATATTGCAGGTATATTGCACGACTATGAAGACATTTGCTCTTCAATTTACTTCACGTGAAATGCAAGCATATTGGCACATAGGATTATTTTTGAAAGTGTATGAAAGGATTGATTATTATTATTATTATTTTTTTTTTGAAAGTGTATCGGATTTTTCAAACCGGTGCTCACAAGCATTCAGAATATGACGGGAGCTCAGCCGCCCAGTTTCTATTTCTGTGATACCTTCAACGTCTTGACTTGGAATTGAAAGGATGTGGGATTGTTCATTGTAAACTAAGTTTTAGTGTTTCTTTTCTTTTTATTTTGTTTAATTGTTTTTGCAGTGGTGATATGCCTTGAGGAGAAGTTTATTTGTCCATTATGCTGTTCACGGCCAAGTTCTGCATGTTGGTAATTTTGTGTGGGTAGGACAAGGGCACCGTAATGCGATGGGCAGATTGATGTAGGAAATGAATTGCGTGTGTCTGTGTCTGCCTGTACCATATGCCCAGTTGGATTATATAGTTTGGTTTGCTGTTGATTGTGATAGGGCAGCTGCCTGCATGGTGAATAGGGATGATATGATGGACATCATATTAAATGGCCTCATTTGTGGATGCCTAGTTGATAACAGTTATATCCTCTACCCCGATTGTCACGACTGAAATGCAATTTTCTCTCGTGTTCTGAACATTTAAACGGCAATGTTTTGTTCATTCCTTTCACATGGATAACAAGGTGGTTTGTTTTTGTTTTTGTGATGAAGAAACAAGAGACTGGACAGGTATTGATGGATCAGGTGTCTACGGAGCTGGGCCTCAGCCATCCGGAGTACTTTGGCCTGCAGATACCTACGCAGGGGCGCAGCCCACTTGTATGTACCTTGTTCATCGTGTCACTTTTTAACGTGATTTTGTTCTTACGTGGCCAGAGTTGTGTGGTTGCTTAACCTTTGACATCTCGGTGGCGGTGTCCATGGTTGGCGGGTTGCACTCCGGTCATGGGAAATATAAACGATTACCGAGATTGTTTACATTTCATTAGTTCAGCAATCGTTACCAGTTGCGCTTAGCTCTGTCTGCTTTGCTTTGCAACAACATAAAGCCAACGTCAACATGAGGTTTCCGTTGGGTTCGAGTTCTGGCCCGAACTTTAGTTGGCTTGCAAATAATTTTGGTTCATGTTTTGTTGCTCCATAACTGGAGAAAATACTAGAGAATAAAAAAAACAAAAACTATCGGCAACATTTTTGGACAAGTGGGGTTCGGTGATGTATCGCTATATCAATATACCGGTGCAATTTTTCATATTGATATACCGGTGTACCGAAAAAATAAATAAAATATCGATGTGAAAATAAATCTTCTTTAATCACTAACAAATCGAAGACAGATGTTTACCATCTTTAAATACCGTACATGATTTTAAAAGGTTTGTTGCACTCGGCTACACCTGGAACAGTGGAACGTATGATGTCAAGACGTACCAGGAAATAGGTGCAATAGGTTTTAACTTTTAACCCCCAGCACCCAAGCACCGTACAAGCAATCGCGTTTTCCTTTGCCCTTTTCGCTGTTTTTAAAGCAATTGCCAATTGGTTATTTCATATGAATCGAGTGTACTTGAGAAAGCCTGTGCTGATTACCAACATGGCGATCCACGATAGTCATACCAGTCTGTGCTGATTACCGACATGGCGATCCATGACAGCGATACCGGCCTGTGCCGATTACTCGTACTGATCTCGCTTGACAACAAAATCATTTTTGTTGAAGTTGGAAGTAAAATAAGCATTCTCAGCATGGGGGTTTCGGAGTGGGGGAGATTTTCTCAATTTTTGTATTAATATTTTAAGTCTGACAAAAAGAAATGCACTTTGTGTTCTTTCAATGCTGGAAAAGTTTGAGTTCAGGCTGGTCAACTGAACCCACTTAGCAAAGTGTTAGAACATCTGCACCTTCACAGTCAATTTAATCAGTTGGCAAAATTGCACTCGAGCAAGAAGAAGGCAACAAGGTTTTAGCACTTTGCATAATTGATGCTCGTCAGAAAAGTGATTCGTCAGTGAGGTCAATGCTCATTTACTCAACTAAAGTCGAACTTAAATGGGTTTGGGTTAAAGCAGCGAAAGAAATGTTGGGAAGGATCAGGGGTGAAGAATGCCTTTCTACCCTCCGATTTCCTCTGTTCTTGCTCCAAAAGAAGGTGACGAAATAATAAGACGTCGAGAAGATTCACAGAACAGGACAACTGCCATCGAGATTCGATGTAGCTGTTAGAAGCAAAAATCTGACATTATAGCTCAACTATTATAAAACTCGAGACCATGCCGTCACCAACATTTTAAAAAGAATGACAGGCCAACCCAAAGGTGGAAAAGGGGGGGGGGGGTACACAACCACTCAATTCGACTCTGCTTGCATTCCAAAGGACAATCAGGCATGCCAATTTGACATGCGATACAGAATTGGGAGTATGGTAATCCCTCGCTTTACGGAAGGGTTACGTTCTGTAAATTTCTTCTGTAAGGTGAATTTCCATAAATTCAAACAATTTTCCCATGTACTCCTATTATATAAGTGGAGATAAGATTTTGTTCCTCTAGAAACCTAACTCCAGGATGTAACAAATACACTTAATAAGGCAACAAACTTTATTACAATACTCTACATTATTCTTTAAAAACTCTGAACTATTACTGTAATACTGTGTGTATGTGTGTATGTGTACTATAACAGAGATCAAATAATAATAATACAAGTGATGTGTAACTTCAGTAAAGATACACCAAGGTGATGGCTGAGGGCAGCTGCGAGAACCAGCACCGAGAGGCATTGCTTCTGACGTTACAGTGCAGTAATATGTTTGCTTGTCGACTTCAATATAAAATGTAAAAATAAACTGATAGAGTGAGCAAAAAGAAAAAGACTGTTTGACTGACAATGACGGCATGTGTGGTGGTTGGAGGGAGGGAGGAGGTGAGTGTTGAGTGGTTGTGAACCTTGGGTTCGCACATCAGCACTGGCCGCTTCGCATCGTCTTGACATTGTGCAGTCTGATAACGTTTCTTGAAACGTTCGCCATCCTTTGACTAGCAAGAAACTGTTCTGGCTGTGAGCCATCACTCTTTCCTTTCACTATATCACAGTGGAGGCTCTTTGATTTTTTTCTTGAATCAGCATACTGCTTAAAGCACATTACGCTGAGTTTGGTCTGCAATCCAAACATTAGCGCGTGCGCTCCATGTTTTCCATCACGTCATTCTATGCCACATAACTTTTTAGCACTTAGAGATGTTTGGGTTCGGGTGTGAAATCTCCTGAAAAGTTCCCGCCGGAAGTGAGCGGGAGGGTTTGCGAGGGGAATGGATGTGAGTAGGGATGGTGGGGGTGCTCTACATAAACCATCCATACATCATTTTATAGCTCAGAACCCATGCATACGATGACAATATTTAAGAGTGTGAAAAAGCGAAACTTTAAAATGATTTCCTTTGCGGATCGTAAACGTATTCATTTAATTCTTCACGGATAGAGAATCATGAATACTTCAAAAATTCTCCAATTAAAACCCAGAAGGTGACATAATTTGTTTAAGCATGAGTTCCGATAGTCGAATATTGTATCAAATGTCGAAAATCCATACAGTAATACGAATACAGTACTTATGTAGCTCACCCACAAGGTTTACTTACAGAATTAACTTATTGTAAGATATGACCTGAGGGCACCTATAATAAGCAACTTGACTTGAAGTGCATTATGTACTTTGGCTCTCAGGTCATGTAGTGTATGTAAAACTTATGAAGAGGGGTAAAAAAAACCTCAAATTTTACCCAAATTTCCTTGTAGTGAATTTTGCTTTCCGTTATATAAATTTTAGTCATTACTACTTCATTTCCGTTATTTGCAAATTTCTGCAAGGTGAATTTCTGTAATGTGGGGATTACGTACACTTAAGATTCCAATCCAAAGTCTATACTCCTTCTGGAGCAGCAGTGCTGCCAAAGCAGTCTCGAGGAAGAGAATACACTCGGTGGCTTACTATTGCTTTCACAATGGTAGTCGACAGGAATTTGGAATTGGGCTAGAGTGTGAGCACACAATGCCATACTCATGTGAAAGACACCATGGCAAGATAAAGAATTGAGTGTTCAAATACAGGATTCATCTCACAAATATTTGAAAGGAATAGGTACCACTGGCAAATGAAGGGCATGAAAAGATGACAATCCTAAGGGCAGCAGTGCAAATCAGACTTCAAGCTTCAATTTTTTTGCTACACTGTTTTTAAAAGTGTTACGAGGAGAGAAAAATCAGCTCAAAACAAAGAGCTTTTAAGAACAATCCCAGGACCAGTCAAAGAACCATTCCAAAGGGAATAAAAATCTGCTCAAAAAAATAATAAATAAAATAAAAGCTTTTTGCTTACTGTCTCCCAGGTTTCCAAAGAAAATATTTTTTGTCAAGTGCCAGTCACATGATTTGTCGAAATATAAAATGACTTCACGCCTCCCTCGGCACTCAAAACCAACTCACCTTGGACAACATAGCAGCCAGATTCACAGCAGTCTCTTCAGGACATGCCAGCCTGGTATAAGGAATGGGAGAAGAGAAAAGAAGAGAGAAAGTGAATAATCATTCAGCTCTCTTCTCAAATACGCATCGTCAAGTCAATATGGGGATGATCATCGAGAGCAATTATAACGCTGCGACAGGATAGAAATCCAACAAATAGTAATGCAGGTAAAAAATACAAACTGCATTTGGGGTACTGGTAACTTCATGGAAATTCTCCAATTTAGAAAAAGGCATTGCAATCCATAGCATCATAGCTAATGATACTATTGAAAAATATTACCCCTTCATGAGCCTTGACCAAACTCACCGATTATTCGTTATTCTTGTCTCAGGTGCACAAAAAAAGAGGTACCTAAAGTGTACATGTAGAGATGCACAGGAATCCCAATTAAAACCATTCTATTGAGCCAAGGGTGTCCAAAAGTTAACAATAGGTAAAACTGTCATATAGATATATATATAATATATATATATATATATATATACATATCATGTGGTGAAGGGAGAGGCCAAATGTTGCATTGCCTATGAAGTGCAAGTTCACAACAAAAACAACGTGCTCACGTACCATGATCTTGTTAAAATTTACTGATAGTCCAGATTTTAAAGCAAACAGCAGGCATGCAATTCACTCAAACATGTTCACCCGGCTGACCTTGTGTGCTCATCCGGCAACTTCTCAGGCTCCTGGACAAAATACTTGACTTGAAAAATCAAAAGCGATGGTGCGTCCTCTGAAAATACGACCGGTAATTAAAAAAAAGTTTACATTGTAAGATAGATTTACACATTAATATCTGATCAATCAGTAATAGAAAACAAGTTTAAAAAAAATAATAATAAATAAAAAATGGTATAAAATTTCATTGCCCCCGTTGTTGTTAGCAATTTTTCTGTATGGAGTTAGAGGGTTAACCATATTTATGTACAACTAAAATGGCCACCAGTCTACCAGACAGCCATCTTTGATCAGATCACAAAATAAAGTTAGCTGCAAGTGTATGCCATCATGTTTGTGCTTGTGCCAAATTTAAACAAAATCGGACCATGTCAGAGAAATGGTTGGAGACACATTTAAGTAACAAATAGCCACCAGTCGGCCATCTTGGATCTGATGCGGAAAGGAAATGACGTGCACATGTAAATCATTCGTTAACTGTGTGACAAGTTTGAACAAGATCAGTAAATGCTTGTCCAATAAATAGTTGAGGACGTGCGTTCAACATGGGTTTTTTTTTGTTTTTTTTACAACTAAAACGGCTGCCAGTTAGCCATCTTGGATTGCATCGCAAAACAAAATGATGTGCATATGTGTACCATCAGGTGTTGTCATTGTGCCAAGTAGGAAAAAATCGGTCCATCCATACATGTCCGAGATATGGTTGTGGACGCACACATGCACCGACACAAAATAGACACACAAATCCATAAGCCCCGTTTCAGACCAAGTCCAACGGGAGCTAATAATAACAACAATAATAATCCCATTATTGATGTGAAATTTCATTCAAAAATCCCAGGCGGATCCGAGATGCAGCTCGGACATTGGGAGAAAAAAAGGAAGGAAGAAAAACAAACCTAAATGGTGGTTTCGTACCCCTGTGGGTCAAAAAACTTTGACACAACATTAAAATTGTGGACACCATTATAAAACAAAGCCTACAATATCAATAATCCTTCCCTATCCTATAGGCATAGGGGAACGATTAATAAAAAATAAAAACTGAAAGCCAATAACGTGCGTTCAACAGCACGTGTTTCATAGGTAACGATAGAAGTTTAACAAAGGCAAAAAAATATTTAAAAAATAAAGGGAGAGCAATAACCAATTGGCAGAAAAAATTGTCACCTACCAACTCATGCACCAAGTTGTCATACTCTGTCCAACACGTTTTTAGATAGTGTACGATTTAATCTATATATCTCTCTCTATCTCTCTCTCTCTCCTCTCTCTCTCTCTCTCTCTCTAAAATATTCTCGTATCCAGATCTTCACCAAAATCAAATAATTTAGTGTCCTTGTCAACCCACAACTTGTCCACCATATGTAGTCCGAATCCATCTCCAACTCTGAGATATCCTGCTCACAGACAGGTGTGAAAACGACCTCTGCTCACCTTCGTGACACCTTATTTTGAAAAAAGAACCCAGCAAGAAAACACAGGCCGACGCTGTTTAACTACGGACGACCATGACGACAATGAAGGCGACCCAATCCAATGCTTCACAAACTTCAGTTTTATCCATGCTTTCATTAAAATAAAATAATTATAAAAAAACAAGGAAACATGAATGGGATATGGTAGAAGTTTAACAAGGAAGCCATTTACTCACTGATTAGTTGTTTCTTCATGATCTTGCTAAGATCCAACCATTTCTGCAGGGAAGGGTCACCAAATATACATAAAGGGGAAAAATATACATGTAGTCATCATTTAATTACGTACACAAAAAACAGAAAGTTCATAATCTCAATCACAAATCGTTTTGCTTATGTAATATGTCGATTAGC
>CM068952.1:44573674-44589783 GCA_035128595.1 Eptatretus atami
ATTGCACTCACATCACAGACAGGCTGGGGGCGGTGGGGGGGATTCTGTATTCTGCCTCCTTTCTGGTCTTGCACTCTCTGCCCCCTCTTAATTCTGTCCCACCCAGATTTCTACAGGATGCACATGGTCTGCTGGAAACCCTCTTCTTGTTAAACTTCCCAAATCTGGGGCTCACTGCTCCTCTCCACTCATTTGTTCCTCTTTTATTTTTTCTCACCTGTGGAATCCACTTTCTCCATTCTGTTCAGCCCCATTCTTCCCTCCATGGCTTCAAGACAGCTGTTCGCCGCAACCTCAGGTCATCCCCCAGCCATACTCATGATCACGTCTACCCCAAATGACCTCATTCCCAAACACTCCATTTTTCCATGTTGTGATTTTGTTTTACCCTCTCCCTCATCCCTTTTCGTTTGTTAATTGTCGGTTGGGTTTTCTCCTCCACTGTTTTTCAATCCCCCCCCCCCCCCCTTCCCCTTCCTCGCTTCGTTTAATTCAGCTTGTGTGCAGCTTGTTCACCCCTGTCCTCCTCCTCCTTGATCTCACTCTTACTCTCTCTCTCTCTCTCTCTCTGCTGTTGTGGTTTCCCCTTTTCAATTTTGTTCCCTCCATTCTGCTTTTGTTTTTTTCCACGAGCCTCGATCATGTATTGAAAAAAAAAAAGTGCAAAATACAATGTTTTGATTTCACCATTTAACCATTTATTTAGCCTCATGTTTATCATCTAATTTCTGATATGGGAGCTGACAGGATAACCAGAGGCAGAAGTTTTACCTTTTGAGCTATCGTATGTGATTTCTGGTCGTATCCTGGAGTTTTACAGGCAAGGAGTTCCTTCAATGAGTGTGTCATCCTTCAGTTGGGATGTGAAGCCACCTGCCTTGTCTGCTAGTGTTTGCTGGTGGATGTTGATGATCTCTCTGTTTCTTTCAAGAAATGTGTTCGGGGCTTTTACACTGTCCAAATTCCAAATTCTTCCTTTGGTTGAATTGAAGGCTTTGATGCTTTTACTGAACCTCACTTGCTCTTTTTAAAATATTTTAAAAATTATTTTTAATGCCCCAACACTTACCCTTCCTTCTCCGTTTGTCAAGAGTAATAGTAGCAGTAACTATAAATCTAATGAATGTTTATTAAAGGTATGTTGTGGTGCAAATTGACTGCCTTAAAGAAGGGGTTGGGGCATCGTGCTGGACTTTGATATCATTATGATGCACAGGCAAATGTAGTATAGGCTGTAGGTGATTATGTATATAAATATTCCATCCTCTTGTACGTGGCTTCCCCCCCCCCCCCCCATCCCTTTCTTCTGTAAACTTTTTTGTCATCATGCAGTTAAATATATGAAATGTATGCATAGGGGTATGCTACCAGATGAGGCGGTCATTGCATACTTGGCACTAGTGAAGACCCTGCCGCTGTATGGAGTGGAGCTGCACTATGCCCAGGTGAGCAAATTTAAGCATTTAATGGTAATAATGAGGAAGGTGGATAATAATGGGGAACTAAGTGAGGGAAGGGACGGGGCTTAGCATTATTTTGAGTCGCTCATTACAAAGAAACTAATTTGTATACATGGGGTGTGTGATGTTGGCATCAACAAATATTAAATAATGGTGTAAAAGGTGAGTTCCTGAACCCGTGAAATAGTTTTCTGTTGTTAAGCTTGTACGCTTTAAAAAAATGCTATTGAAAGGTGTGTACTGCAAGTCTAAAGTGTTTTAACTTCTATATTTGCTAAATAGAATTCCTCAAAGAGGGGAGGAGGACACAAAGTGCATGGAAATTTACAGGAGAATGAATAAAACAACAGCAGTCAAGAGGATATTCAAAGGCTTCTGTAACCACAGTCATAGCCAAGTGTTGGTTAATAATTCTTGTGTAAACAATCAGGACAGGACAAAAGGCAAATTGAATCCCTTGTAGAATGAGCACAACATTCATGGAGTAGAATGAAGTCGTCAGGTTTCAGTGTAAAGTGGTGTTCAAACAGGGATGCTACTTCACGGTCCAACAGCTGCCAAATTTTTTTTTGTATCAACCCAGAAAGAAATTGGAGGACAAAGAGAAATTCTTGCGATTGAAGATTTGGTGTCTACATCAGAGCCAAAAGAGTGAAAGCTGTGCCCCAATGATGTCTCAGAAGTGATTGCGACCTCTCTCCACTCCCACCCTCACCCCTCCTTCCTTTCCCCCAACCACCTTTTCCCTTCCTATTCTATTCCTCAAACACCCTGTATAGGCAAGTGAGATTGTAGCATTCATCTCTACATAAGTGTGTTGTAGGATCACTTTGCATGTTGAGCAACCCCTGCCACTTTTGTCTCATGGTCCTATCTGTAGCAGGGGCAAAAGTAATCAAAGGGATAGTGCAGTTCACCACCAGGTAGTGTGCAACGTAACATGACTTTACTGTGGTACAACATCGTTGCCACAACACGCAGCACAGACAATAAAAGACAGAAATCCACAAAACACCAATCAAAAATACCAAACATCAATTTTCTGGAAAGAGGGCCAAAGGCGGCTCACAACTCGGCGTATTGTAGCATAGCCCGGCGATATTAAAACCAAGTTCTGGATACTACCAGCAATAAGCTCACCCTGATCAGTCGCAATTGCAATGCCTATTTGGTTCGGCTTTCTTCCTCCACCTTTCTTTACATAAGCCAATCAAAAGGTGAGAACCATGCACCTCAGAAGGCACTACGTAATCGACTAAAAGTTTCTGGTAACCTCTTAAGAGAGTTCAAAGGCCTCTTTTGTCCCTTCCTTCCTTCCTTCCATTGGTACATACTTTACCTATCATAATTGGTAACAAGTCAATTTAACCTTTTCTCTCTTTTTTTTTTATGTAAAATAAACTTGCCACAAATGCATGGTTCATAATGATGTAATGCACGCCCTTCCCCCACCCGCCGATCTTTGTGTATCAGCATGCCATAGTCTTGCAATACCACTATTAAATGGTGAAAGCAGAGCATATAGACACATGTCGACTAGCAATAGACAGAAAATTACCATTGCTGTTTTGGTTGCTTTACCTGTTGTGTTGAGATAAAAATGAGAAACTGCGACACCAGATTGGTCAAGACAGTAGGAGTTTGCATTCCTCCCATCAATGGAATGCGCGCTAAGCCCCAGCACGTCTCATGCCCGCCCATCCTATTTTTCCTCTGTTGTGTTTTTCTTTTTTGCTGGAAAGTTTTCTAAATGAACCCCTTTTAATATCCGATGGAAACTATTTTCCCTTTGCTCTCACACCGCTTCCCCGCCTATGATACCCACTTGAAGAGCCTGTTTGGAGCGGCATTCTCTCCGCCCCCCCCCCCCCCGATAATTTGTAGCATTCTTAGTTGCCCTCTTCAGCCCAATAAATGTTTTTGCGAGCAGTTCGTTCTCACTTTGAAGCCATAAGTAAAATACTTTGCTACATATCGAAGAAGGCTGCTCGTCACACCTGCGTAACTTTTTTTTCAAGGCAGGCCGTGGCACCAGTCCCAAATCCCAATCTTCTAAATGTTACCATGGGATCTTTAACAGTGTTGCTGGACGAACAACTCCCCCTCCAATGAGGCCAGCTAACGTATATTATTTGCATGCCAACCAGAAAGGGAAAATGGGTGGACAAAAAAAAGGAAGAAAAGGGGTTCCAGGAGAACCAGATGTAAAGTAATGAAGGTTTAGGAGGAAGTGGATAAAACGAGAGTAGGGAATGAAGCTTTGGATGGGGCATCCATAAGAAGAGGTCAATAATTCTGCTTCTTTTGTAAATGTATATCACTCTAAAGGTTAATGTGCTAAATAATTCAGTGCCTTCTAAAGTGCACCACCGACTACATGCATTTGGATCAACGTTGGGTTGGGGTCGAGCCCAGAACATAGGACTTGGCACAGTAGGATCCCGTTGATTTGCTCGGATTCATTCCGTGAACCGTTAAAGTAAATATTCAACGAAACGTGACTTTCAAAAAGGCAAATTTAACCAAGTTTGCTATGCTAATACTTAGGAATACTCGACTTTCTCAACGTTGGTGTTTGGCCGCTTTGGCAGACAATTTCAGCGATAGGTTTCATGAACTGAAAGTTAACAAGGCTATGCTAACCTCTGTGGGAAGCAATGCGAGTCAACATTTGGGGCCTTGGCCCTTGTTCCTCTTCATCAGACGAAGGACTAACATCCAAAACATCAGCTTTACTGTGTTTTCCATGATGGTTGGTATATTGTCTTCAAGTTGCAGTTGTTAAAGCTGATATGCTAATCAGATTATGTACTTTATTGAAAAGCATTCGCAAACACAATTAGAGAGTGGAATGTGAAACTGGCGTTGTGCTGTTAAAGCCAAGCAGAAGGCAAGGTCCAGCCGATCGCTGGTGGAGTCTGCTGTTCCACCCTCTCTTTCCACCACCCCCTCCCCCAACAACCACCTGTTCCCACCCCTTCTTCTTTCCATCCACCCACCCCCCCCCAACCTGTTACATCCTTTCTGTCTCTCCTTTCCACATCCACCCCATCCTCTCTCCTCCCGCACTACCCCTGGCTTTTAATCTTTCATCAAATGGCCTTTGACATTGTCATGATTAATTATAACTTTCCATGTATGTCACACTCTTAAAATCTCCTTTTTACAGTTGCTCTTTAAAATTCGAACTTTTCTTACCGTTTCATTTTTGTAATGTCCTTTGGTGTTTATAGCTCATTGGCTTTGTTGCATCGGACAAAATTAAATAAAAGATGGGAAGAAGCCTCACTTCTCCGCCACTCCTTTCCCAGAGTGTGTTTGTGCGTGCGTACAATTACAAGTTTGAAGGCAGGAGTTTTATCTTGGACATGTATTTTTTTAAAGATATTTATTCTTTTAGTTTTCAGAGAAACATTCCTCTATCTTTATTCTGAGTTTGAGTGTGAAAACATTTTGTGAAGTCCTTTTGGGTACAGGTTAAAACGCATCCAATGTTTTCGTGCAAAATCACATTTTCCGGTAAGGGATGGTTGATATATTGTTACAGATAAGACTTCAGGCCATCCTTTTGAAAAGTACAATTGCAGTTCTTGTTTAGAATTATTGACCACAAATTCCAACCAGTAAAAAAACAAAAAAAAAATTTATTCAAAATTTTATAATGTGTTTGACATTTGATTAAAAATTAAATTGCTTGAAGGTAATGGAGCCTTTCAGCAGGCTCTCATGCTTTAGAATTGAAGCATGTAGTGGCTCCATAGTTCGAGACAAACCAGGCCTGACGCTTTCAAGTGAAACGGTCTTTATTCAGGTGTGAGGGCTTCGGGCTTTACAGACTTGTTGACATCCATCACGGCTCAACAATGAGCTGCAAGTGTTTACACTTGCGATTTCCTCCGTATTGCCTTGAGCTATGTCTGTTTTGGTAAAATTGGTTTACATACTACATCAGCCTTTGCTAAAACGAGCCATTAACACTCACCCTTCCCCTTCCCCCTCCCCCTCCATCCTCCCACCCCTATTCCTCTTATTAGCTGTTGTATTGTTCTATGTAAACAAGACTTGTGTTTAAGCTATTACTGTCTGCTGCAATGACAATTTATTTGCTGCCCCAATCAGGATGGGAACGGCGTGGAGGTGCAAGTAGGTGTGATGGCGACTGGTCTGGTTATTTTCAAGAATGGCATTCGGATACACCTCCCATGGTGTGTCCTCCCTTATTTATCCCAATACACTATTTAATTTAACTTGTTTACTCTGTTTGACCAACTTTGCTGCACTGCCTCTTCATGCTTTCTCTTTCTCATCTTTCTTCCCTTCAAACACCTGCATCACCTTTGCTGGCACATTTTTAGCTCACCTGGACTTTAGTCAGGTGAGCTTATGCGATCGAGCAGTGTTCGTAGGTGAGTCAGCCAGCCAGATGACTTTAGTCATCACTTGAACCAAACAAACGATTTTGATGAAAATTGACCACAACCTTCATCACTCGTGATGTACCAAAGTTTATCAACCGCATCAAAATCTGCACTCATTAAAGGGATCTCGGGGAGTGGGGGTGGTTGACCCCCCAAAATAGGTATTTGCTCTCTTCTGCGAAACTACACACAAAATTTTAATGAAACTTGACCACAACCTTCATCACCCGTGATGTACCAAAATTTGTCCACGGTATTAAAAAACAAAAAAAATCAGGGTCTAACGGGGTGTGCGGTGGTTTGAGTGACTGTTGCTCTTGATCCAGGTGAGCTTCAGGATGTGCACTCCTATCTTTATTACCTCGTTTCTGCATGTAAATTTGTCTTGTTCTTCCTCTGCCACTTTCCCGAGAAACATGTTTTTCCCCTTCCTCCCTTTTCTTTCACTCCACTCTTTTTTTATGCCTCAACTTCTACCCCTCACTGACTCCCCATCCCCTCCTTGACTCTTGTCCCCCACTTTCTGCCCCCCGTTCCTTCAATTTCCATCCCTCTTTTAATAGATAAATTTGTTACAAAACTTTAAGGTCTTGTACTCGACGATAACATGTCTTTCCTCATCTTTATCTTTTCTTGAAGATTTATTTGTGCTTTTGTTTTGGCCTTTCTTCATTTGAATGCATACGTAATTGGGGTTTTATAAATAACTTTATTTTCTGGGGCATCATGACTGGAATTATGTCTATCAGTGACCCCAAAATATCATGTTATCTTAAATATTCATTAGTATGCTTACACATGGGGTAACGAGCTTGATCTCCCTCCTTTCTGCCATTGAAGCTCTCTTCAAAAGTTGGTTCTGCTACCTATTAAAGGGAAGCAAATCCGTGTGTGTGTGTGTGTGTGTGTGTGTGTGTGTGTGTGTGTGTGTGTGTGTGTTTGTACAACAATGATTTTGAATAAATAGGATAGTGAAGACCAAATGCAAAGTGACGTTTATTCCACGATGGACCTTCTCGGTCCCTTAGTCATATGCTTTTGTATGTGACTTTTTATTCCTTTTACAAACCTTTGCCGGCCACATATAAGACTAACTAGAAGAATGGAAATGCAAGCGTGTAACACCATCATCGCTCATCCACTTGATCTTGGTTTGCAATTGGCATGAACTAGGTCTCGTATAGATTTGCATGAGCAGTCATATAAACACAGCTGTATTCCTGTACATCTCGGGTAATTGCACGTGGCTGCACCCCCACCCTTGACTCAGGACTGTGTATCATTAAAGCGTGTTTATGAGCTGGCTGTGTAACTTGTGAGCACGCAGGTGTGGTTTGTCCATGAGTGTGCCTGGTGTTGCCTGCACTTGAGCTTGCGATGGGAGGTGAAGCAAGTAAGCTTGGCGGTGTTAGGGAACAATGTAGTGTGTGCATGTAATTATTTGCGCCTGCTAATGACATGCTTTAACATCCTGTATTCGCTGTGTACTATACTGGGTATTTAAAAAGTAACAGTGCATTGAGCGAAATACTTGTTTCATGTGTTTGTTAATCTTAAAATCAAAATGTATGCTTGATTGACTCACTCAACTGAGATTCCCACCCGCTGATGATAAATACTTTTCTCCGAAAGACTTGCCTTTTTGCACAAGAGGTGTTGAGTTTTGACTGCACTGTTTCTTTTGAAACACCCTGCATCTGTTGATTAATTGTTTCACCAGTCTGATCACCTTTCGGCCTTCAGCATGCGACACCTTGAGGACCAATCTCTGATGCTTATTGGGCATGGCATCCAGAATGAGAGTGCCACTCAGATTAATTGGTGCCAGATTATATACAATTATGTACTGCTGCTGCTGTTGCTGCTGTCACCATGCCCAGCCATGTTTCCTGACTTTGTCCAGTGTGTTTTATATTATTCCAGTTTCACTCATTCAGGGTTGCATATGGTACAATACACCATGCCAGATATGTTGATTGAAATCCTGCCCCTCCTCACAGCCATCCGTCTTTATACCCCCATCGCCTCCTCCCCCTCCCTCTCCTCCACCCCTCCCTCAACTCGTCTTTGTACTTTCTCCTGCCTCACTCTGTGAGTCTTCTCAAAGTCAGAGGACTTTGAACAAATTTCTCATCTCTGTCCAGTTTGTCTTTTCATCTCCTGACATTGTCTGACAATCTATTCTCATAAAGGATGTCCCAACTCTATTGTCTTCCAACATAGCCATTCTATTACATGCTTTGGCTGATCTAGTTCACAAACCTGCTGGTGGTATTTTGGTGGTATGTGTTCATGATTTCCGTCCCCACAGTCGTTATCCCTCCTGACCACATGGACTGTCCCCCTGCTTTGACAACTCCATCGATGAAGCTCCATCTTCAGACAGGATTCAAGTCGTTTCACCTCGGTCCTTTCTTTATAATCTGTGGAGACATCATTTTCCACCATACTAGTTGGCTGGGAGTCTGTCATCAAACTGAATTCCGGTCTTGCAACCAAGGCCTTATGAGATAACTCTGCTTTTATTCTGTATCGCAGTCCTTTCAAACTCGCATCTCTTCAAATGGCAGTCATTCTTTTTTTAGTTGTGTCAAACCACCTCCTGAGTGTTTTGTTTGTTTGTTTATTTATTTTTGTGCTTCACTCCTCTTGGCTTTTCTGATCACCCCTTGTGAGAGTTTGTCTCGGTGGTGGTCTTCAGAGAGCCGCCAATTGCTGACATGTATGGCAGTTCAGCAAGGCAGTTTGGCATACTCTGAAATTCATCATATTGCTCAGACTGGTCCATTATCTCATTGGCACCCCATGTCAACAGTTTCTGGAATTCCTTCCTCAATAGACTGCTTTGTCTCCTTCACCAGTTCATCCTGTCATGCCTTGACTTGTACTACTCCAGATCCTGACCCAGGTAGGGGATCCTGACCCAGGTACACTGAGGCATGTGACTGCTTTCATTCTCCACCAGAAGTGCAAACACGACTGATGGAAACCTTATGGTCCTTCTGCAAAGCTGACCAGTCATTCTCTGATACAGAGCCCAACATAATCTCCTCGTATCTAGCAAAGTCTGGTGGCAGCTGGAAGAAGTCTGTTTCCAGGACACATTCCCCCTTCTGTACCTTCACTCCTCAAGGCGAGTTAAGTTTGACACTGATGTGGAAAAAGCTGAATCTCTTCACATTGTCTACTAAAAAAGGCCAAGGTACACAATCTGTCCCTTTGCCTACGCACCGTTTCTCCATGACAGACTGTTCTCAACAGCATGTCGACATCTCTCCCAAGAAGCCTGAGAACTTCCTATTCGGTATTGAAGTCCTTTGCAGCCGGTGCGGACAGCATTGGCACTACAATCTTCACAAAATGTACCTTGGCCCTGTCCTCTTTCTTTTTCTCACTTGGATTCAGGTATTTCTCTGATGGTCTCCTGCCTTCATGTTGAAAATTACAAATGTCACCCCCTTTTCAAAAGAAAGGATACAAGTCTTATCCATCAAATAATGGACTGGAGAACCTTCTTCCCATCAGAAGCAAAATTATTAAATCTGTCACTGTGGCAGAGAGTTGTTATCTCTCCTCCGACCCCTTCATCTCCAGCATCGGTTTTGCTTCTACCCTGGTTAACTCTACCACGGACATGTTGCTTCTTGAAACTCAACAGTGGGATGAGATGAGGGCCATCTCTCGAGCTTTTGATACTGTCTGGTGCTCAGCCTTGTTCTCCCAAGGTGGTGACTAATGACGTTCAGGACCCCTCCTTGAATGATTTTTCATATTTTCTTTGCGAGAGAAGCAATGAGTTGTTTCCAGTCATTGTTATGCGATCTTTCTCTTGAGAGTGGTTTACTGCAAGGCACTAGCATTTTCGGATTGATCTTATTCTTGGTCTGCATCATTGTCCACATTCTCCACAATTTTGTTTTTGATTCTACTCTGTGACGAACAGCTCACCACACTTCTGAGAACCTGTTGCAGCATCAATCTCTGCAGATCTGGAAAATAACAAAAAAACGTTGGCCAGTTCCCTGGAACATATCTTTCATACAGGAAAATCCCATGCTTTCATGCCGTCCCTCAGCTCGGAGTGGTTGCTCTCGCCAGATTTCCCTCCTCCCAACTGGTATACCTCTGACCAACCTTTGGAAGAGGTGCTTTCACTGGAAATTCTCAGCCTCACAGTATCACAACCTGTCTTGGGTTGGGGCCACATCAACAAACTGGCTTCTGAGAATGGTAAATACCTCTATATTCTCCCCAGAGCATGTCCATTCTGAGATTCTCAGAACTCATTCCAAGGACTTCATCCAACATGTATTGGAGTATGGGTCTCACTCTGGGTTGGCACAGCTGCTTCCCATCGAGCTTCCTTGGAGGTGATAGACTCCAAGACACTGAGTGCTATTGGCATATTTCACCAAGAGGTAGAGTTCCAATGTCTGGTTGTTTTACTGTTTTATTTTATTATTATTTTTGCCTCACTGCTGCTGGCCTCACTTCTCTTGCCCTCTCATTGGTGTCTATGCATCAATTTAACATTCCCCTTGTTTGGTTTTGTCATTTTGTACAGTTGTTTTTTTTCTCAACATTAGCAGAATCTGTGAGGTTAAGTTGTGTATCAACAAAAGGTTTTCTTTTATTAAGTTTCTATAAAAGCTTTCATAAAGGCAGAGGGTACTTGAGCATTGTGGTATAGGATCATGGAAGTCATGTTCCAAGATGTACTTTCCATGGGGAAGTCGGGTTCAAGTTCAAACCAGTACAAGTTTTAACCAGATAATGGCATGGGAGATGGGGGTTACATTTCCTCCATCTTTTCATATGTAATACATGGATGGTCCCAAATGGAACTTCAATTACTTTCCCAGTGTCAGCTGCCACTGCTTGTCCACGATTTGGCCGTCTACCAAATGTAACTTGCATTACCATTTAAAGTGAATAAAATCAACAATGAAGAGGTTTGGAACAGGTTGAAGTTTTTAATAATTTGAACTTTGTTTCCTTTTAAGCCTCTTAGCTCTCTTTTAGATTGCATTTTTCACTGTATGCCTGCAGGAGGAAGATTGTGAAGCTGTTTTTCAAGACAAAGCAGTTCTTTATCCAGCTGGAGAGGAGGCCGGTAAATATCATTCATTTCGCTCCTTATTTAACCCTCACTACCGACTGCCTCCTTGCACCACCCATTACCTATTTGTTGAAGGGATGTACCTTTCTTTATCCTTTATGTTCTCACTATAATAGCAATACCATTATTTGACAAGTTCGCACAGTAATTTATAGTGCTGCAATACGAGTCCGTCGTATGCCGCTTAGTACAGGCATTTTAGCAGAAATATTTGGTCAACCTCCCACAAATTGCAACAAAAGCAAACTCAACAGATTTTGATTCCTGGATATGTCCTCAGTGACAGAAAAAAAGTCCTAAGGGATCCTCCGGGGGAAAGTCCTGAAATCATGGAAATCCAATATGGCGCCACCCGGCTCGGGGATGGGAAAATAATGAAAGAAAATATGTAATAGAATTGAATTTAATATGTAAATATATTTTTCTGCATTCTAATTGTTTCTAGTTATGGTCAGTATATTGATATACAAGAATTTATAAAAAGTGAAATGTATTGAGGGTAAAATAAAAATTATAGCTTTTTTGTCAAAAATGTCAATTTTTGTCCCCCCCCAAAAAAATATTTACCTGATACTGATTTTGGCTCCTGGACAAAAAAAAAAAGAAACGTTGAAGACACAAGATGAAATCAAGTCTATGGCAATACAATATAATTATGTAAATCATTGAAACATGACCAAATTCACAATTCCACTCGGGCAATCACATCTGCCTGACGAAGGTTTCGAAATGAAAATGAAAATTCGCATTAAACTCAGAAACTATCCATTATAAACTTACTATACATGTTGAGAAAAATCAAGCGTATTAAAGTTAGAACTCGACAATGTCGTCATCATCCTCATCATTGTCACATGGAGTGTTTGTGCAGCCAGATCCCCTGCAGTTTCCACAAGCTGGAGTGCACTCAATGTTGTGCTTCTTGCATGTGCATCTCATGGTGCTACATTCAGCCTGGCAGTTGCACCTAATGACACGTAACATCTTTTCAGGAGCTGGAGCTATTGATGTCTGAAGTGGCACAAAACCCTCGTCACACTTCTGCCAACCCCAGTCTGTGGAAGAAGTATGCAAGTCTGACGTCTTGAAACGAATCAAAGACCACCTTCAGAAGCATGCCGAGTCTGCAAAGATATCTTCTAGAACTTCAGCGCTCTGGGTTCAGTATATGGACATGCTAGACATTCTACGCAAATACATCCGGGCAAGAGCGCACTGGGAACTGGGCACTACATCTACAGGCCATCCAGGAAATGCTGCCTTACCTGGCAGCCTCGGGCCACAACCTGTATGCCAAATCTGCGAGGGTGTATCTGCAGCAGAGTGTCCAACCTCAAAACTCAACATCCCAATGTCCAACAACGTTTTGATGAGGGGTTCCATGTGGTTCGACGAAGTGATCGCCTGTGGGCAGGTCTTTCATCTGACCTGATCATCGAACAAGTTCTGATGAGAAGTTTGAAGACCAGCGGGGGGCTCACACGAGGCGAGGAAGACAGAGCAACAACGGCTGGTATGGCTACTATCAATGCCTGCCTGTGCAGAAATAAACCAGGCAATGCAGGAGCTCACAGGTGAACTACAACACTGGAGAGCAGAAGAAGGACATGACCAAGACAGACAATCTCGTGACTGGAAGGACACACTATCAGCTCTTCAGTATTTACAGGAACGGAATCCGTTCAGTAGTGATCCACGTCTGAGGAACATTGCCACTGGAGTTCATGCACACCCCACCGTCAACGTCGATACAGCATATGCTGTAGGAGCCAAAATATGAAATCTATGGATGGGAAAACACCTGCCGAGTACACATTTAAGAGGAAAGACCAAGTTGTCACCCTCGGCATGAAGTCATCTGTCAAGATTGATGGAGAGCAAGTCCAGGTTGACCCACAACTCCTCTTCCAGAGACTGATCACTGTTGCACAGACAGCAGAAGAACTGGAGTCGGCCTTCAAATATGAACTGTAGCGATCCACCAGCCCTCTTTGATTCCTCTCTTCAGCTCCGAGAAGCACACAAGCCAGTCTTTGCTGATGCCATCTGGGATCTTCTTGGATTCGATGTCCCAGCCGATATCCCCAATGATGACAACATTATGTTTTGGATGGCGGGGCACTTGTTCAACGCATTCCATGGTCTCGTGGATTCACATACGGAGACATATGCCACCAGTACACTGATTATGTAACGAAGAAGTACGGAGATGCCATAGTCGTGTTTGATAGTTATGAGAGTACCAACACGAAGGACATGACACACCAGAGACGGTCTAAAGGGAATGCTGGCACTACTGTGACATTTACAGCTGACATGCATCTCACAATGAAGAAGGAACAGTTTCTTGCCAATAGGCAGAATAAACAGCGATTCATTTTTATGTTGAGTGAAGAGCTTCAGAAAGAAAACTGTGAGACACACCATGCCTCAGGGGATGCTGATCTCCTGATTGTACTGAAGGCCGTGCAGTCTGCTACTGTCACCAACACTGTTAGTTGGTGATGACACAGACCTCCTCGTCCTCCTATGCTACCATGCAAGCTTAGAATCCCATGACCTCTTCTTTTGTCCCGAGCCAAAGAAGAACACGAAGAAGCCTCGCATCTGGAACATCAAGACTACAAAGAAAATGATTGGTACAGACATATGCAAGCACATACTGTTTCTACATGCAGTTCTTGGGTGCGACACGACATCTCGTCTTCATGGGATTGGAAAGGGAGCTTCCCTCAAAAAGTTCAAAGCAAACAACACATTTCGTGAGCAGGCCAAGGTTTTTGATACATATCCAGCTTCCGTATTGTGATGTGGCAGATGCAGGAGAAAAAACATTGGTGATAATCTACAACGGAAAGTCAACTGACACCCTGGACCACCTCCGGTATCAGCGGTACTGGGACAAGGTGGCTTGGAGCTCCTCTCACGTGCAACCACAAGACGTTACCACCAACATCAGAAGCAGCAAAGTATCACAGCCTGCACGTGTATCTGCAAGTCCAAGAATGGAAGGGATGTGACAGTGAACTTCTTCCGACCGACTGGGGTTGGCAGAAGTGTGACAAACAAGGGTTTTGTGCCACTTCAGACATCAATAGCTCCAGCTCCTGAAAAGATGTTACGTGTCATTAGGTGCAACTGCCAGGCTGAATGTAGCACCATGAGATGCACATGCAAGAAGCACAACATTGAGTGCACTCCAGCTTGTGGAAACTGCAGGGGCTCTGGCTGCACAAACACTCCATGTGACAATGATGAGGATGATGACGACATTGTCGAGTTCTAACTTTAATACGCTTAATTTTTCTCACATGTATAGTAAGTTTATAATGGTTGTAGTTTCTGAGTTTAATGCGAATTTTCATTTTCATTTCGAAACCTTCGTCAGGCAGATGTGATTGCCCCGAGTTGAATTGTGAATTTTGTCATGTTTCAATGATTTACAAATTATATTGTATTGCCATAGACTTGATTCATCTTGTGTCTTCAACATTTCTTATTTTTTTTGTCCAGGAGCCAAAATCAGCATCAGGTAAATATTTTTTTTTTCGGGACAAAAAATTGACATTTTTGGACAAAAAAGCTATAATTTTTTATTTTACCCTCAATACATTTCACTTTTTTATAATTATTCTTGTATATCAATATACTGACCATAACTAGAAACATTTAGAATGCAGAAAACATATATTTTACATATTAAAATATCAATCTTTACAATTTTCTCATTTTCCCCGATGCCGGGTGGCGGCCATATTGGATTTCCATGATTTCAGGACTTTCCCCCCGGAGGATCCCTTAGGACTTTTTTTCTGTCACTGAGGACATATCCAGGAATCAAAATCTGTTGAGTTTGCTTTTGTTGCAATTTGTGGGAGGTCATCCGACATTTTGACTGTACTAGCGGTCTTTGATCAATCGTCGTGATGATCATGTGCTTGTGATGATCATTTATCCGTGTTGCATTCTCATTGGCGTTAACATTATCCCTGTTGTCTTCGTCATTCTGTTTTGTGCAGAACGAAATGCGTGATAACATTCTGGATTTCAACTTGGATAACTACAAATTGTGCAAGGTCCTCTGGAAGAGTTGTGTGGAGTACCACAGTTTCTTCCGAACTCAGCGGAATCCTACCGTCGACCGTCCCCTCCTCCATCAGTTTTTCACGATGACCACACTGCTCAGGTCTGCAAGCATGCTCAGGCCTCCAAATCTGTGTATGCACCTTGATGTTAGTGGGCACCAGTTCAAGTAGTTTTTTAGCTTGTTTTTTTTCACTATCCAACAGGGGTCGTCCAGGGACTAACACTAGCCAGACGTCAATAGAAGAATCAAATGGGAGAAAACCCATCAGGTAGGTGTAATCTTTGGGTCTTTCTGGAATTTTTCATCATGATGTGGTGAGGACATTTCATTGTTTGGCTTTCATTGTAATAGTAATGTCGTGAGACGATGAGCTTTTCAATTCTGATAACTAATCTTTCATGTTTTCAGGAAGCAGTTAGGCCTGGAGACTAGTGTGGTGCCAGATGTGATCACTACTTCAACGTAGGTAACACTTGTGGTCATGGAAGCAGAAGTTAGTTGCAAAAGGAATCTGTTATAGCTTTATATTAGATCCTCTAACATAAGGTTTGGACAGACAGATTGATATCTTGACTTTCATGTTGTCATGTTTGTAAAATGAAGGGCATGCTATTGCAAGAGACCTCAGGTGACACTTTCCCCAAATTTCAGGACTGACACTTGCTGTCTGTTTGCTTAGGTACATTTTATCCCACTTTTTGCTTGTCTCTCACCTTGCAGGCCACTGAAAACAGATTCTGGAAGAAGCGAACTGGATGGCTGCTTGCGAAGTTCCCGTGAAATGATGGACAGTACCAGCCTCTCAGCCGATTCACACACGTAAGGGTACAATCATCTCCAGAATACAAAATCTGGCATTGAAATGTTTGTTACTGAAATCAAACATTTCTGAATTGTCTTGGCATGTTTAGATTATTGTTAGATTCCGATCTGATTCAAACTACTATTCTGGTAGTCATGCCAAAAAGGAGTTCTGGTTGTGTGTGATTTTTGAGAATTTTTATCGCCTGCTTTCTGTTGATGAG
>CM068952.1:44589793-44600869 GCA_035128595.1 Eptatretus atami
CCTGCAATTGGATTAATTGTGAATGTGTTGTGGATATACTGCATTTGCTGTGATGTTGCATATAATGTGTTAATCTTTTGTGCATTCTAACATAGGCAATCATGATATCCTGAAAATATGCTGGTGGCTGCATTCAGGGATAAATCTAATATCCATGTAAGACCTGCACTCTTGATTATTACCTCTGCCACCAAAGGGGGGCAGAGGATTTGTTTTCACCCCTTTCTGTCTGTCTATCTGTGAACAGAATATCTCAAAAAGTTTGTGGACTGATTCAGGCTAAATTTTGTGGACAGGTTGGGTGTGTGATGAGGAAGAATCGATTCAATTTTGGTGAAGATCTGGATTCGAGAATTTTTTAATTAATTCTTTACCATTGAGAGATGTGGCCAAAAATGATATATAGCACAATTTCTCAAAAAGTTGTGGACGGATTTGGACGAAACCTGGTGGATGAGTTTGGTAAGTGATAAGCACAAGCCGATTAGATTTTGGAGGTCCGGAGTCGGATCCGGCCTATCAGTGTGATACAATACTTAACCTGTTCAGCCTATCGGAGGTATGCACTCAAACATGTACCGTTCCAGTTATTATTGTTCCTAGCAGAAGCCCGTGGTTAAAAATACTACAATATAAAGAAGAAGAAGAAAAAAAAGGAAGCCTTTTTATACGCCCGATATATATATATATATATATATATATATCGGGGCATATTATGTGATTCTGTCCGTCTGTCCGTATGTCCGTATGTCCGTATGTCCATCTGTCTGTCTGTCTGTTTCTGTCCGCACTCTAACTCCCAAAGTTTTCAACTTTCACGTTTCATATTTGGTACATAGGTACAGACTGTGGACACGGTGTGTCGCGACATACGTTCGTCATCTAAAGTGGTTGCCATGGCAACCAGGATGCTGTTTTCCATGTAGTAGCACAATTCTGTATATACCTTCTTGTTCGGGCGTATATTGTGCTCACTTGAGCTCTTGTTATTCTTGCACTGCTTGGAAGAGCTCAAAAATGGGAATGATAAATATTTCTCAACAGCAAAGAAAAAAAAATTTTTTTGGTGGAGCAATCGAGACAGCGGTCAGTTGCTGATACATCACCTTGGTTCAAATTTTTGTCTCAATTAAAAAATTTTGAATTTTCCTCCAGGTTTGGATGAATTTGAAGCAACTTTTACTTAACAATTAATTTGATCAATTTGAAGCAACCACCGACTGACTGTAACTGGACCGTACGGCATCAGCTTACGTGTCCTAAAAGCCTGCTCTGCTGCTCTTGCACTTCTTCTCTCTGCCATTTTCACCCTGTCATTTACCCTAGGTCAGCTTCCATCTGTTTGGAAATCGGCCAACATCACAGCATTACATTAAAAAGGCGCAAAAACCGATCTCCTTGACTACAGACCAATTAGCTTACTTCCAATCATCAGCAAGGTCATGGAATCTGCCATTACAGTTGATATGAAGTCCTTCCTTTTCTCCAACAACCTCATCTCAGATCATCAATTCAGATTCAGACTTGGTCATTCTACCTTGGACATGCTGCTTCTACTCTCCCAACAATGGATTGAGGCCCTCAATATCAGACATGAGATCAGAGCCATCAATCTGGACATAACTCGAGCTTTTGATACAGTCTAGCATCCTGCCCTACTCTTCAAACTGTCTGCCGATGGAATCCATGGCCACCCCCTCTCTTGGATTACTGACTTCCTCCCCTCTCGTCGTCAACATGTGGCTTTCAAACGGAACTCTTTCTTCTTCTCTCACTGTCAAAGCTGGAGTACCCCAAGACAGTGTTCTCGGCCCCATCCTATTCCTAATATTCATCAATGATCTCACTGACTCTCTGGAAAATTATCTTTGTGTATCTGCCGTGACATCGCTCGTCCTTCTGACAAATAGGCAGCAGCCTCTTCCCTCTCTTCAGACTTCGACAAAAGTGCAAACACTTGGAATATGTCTTTCAATCCTGAGAAAACAACACACACACACACACACACACACACCCACACAACCACACACACACACACACACACACACCACACACCACACACACACATACACACGGTCGTAAACGTCAATCACCCTTCACCAAGGTATGAAGACATTGATGTACTTGAGAGAGAAAGCTGTTTATTGCCCACCAAGCTACGTGAACACGGAGCGCAGCAAACACCAGGAACATCAATTAAGTAACTGAGGATGCCCGGAGGGTGCCGCTCTGTCAGAGACGGTTATATTACCCTCTTATATAGTCGGTTTTCTTTTTAGACAAGTGTTTATCTCACAATTGTCCTTTTCAACCTGACCAGCTGCAAGCAGTTGGCTTATTTCATTACAAGAATAGTGGAACAAAGTAGAGATAAGAGGAAATAACGGGTCACTCCCTAGCTCTGCTCACACAGCGCTCCTCTGGATTACTCAAGGTTAACCACAATCTTTTTCTGCATACACTGTTTCAATGTTCTTTTTCTAAGCAGCCAGCCAAGAGTATAGTTTGATTAACACCAAGCCTGCAAAAACAAATAAGGAACTTGGGAAAACACACACACACACACACACACACACCCTGTTCCTCCAAAACGACCATTCCACAAACCCTCCCATCTGCCTTCTCAACAACCATCTCAGAGATCCAGTCACTGAGACTCTTGGGTTTCACTCTCAGCTATGATCTCTCTCGGGCAAGCCACATTTCAAAATTGGCCTTCAGATCCAGCCGCCTACTGGGTGTCCTCCATCGTACAAAGTCCTTCCTTGGCACACCTGAACTCCTATCCACCTATAAGGCATTCATCCACAGCTTTATGGAATACTGCTCTCCCCTTTGGGAGAGAATACTGCTCTCTCTCCTCCTGCCTCGCACTGAGCTCGGCTTCACGCTGTGGAAGCCAAGGCTTTTAGGATCATAGGATCATTGATATCTCCAACGATGAAATTGAGTCTTTGGGTCTCACTCTCACCACAGGCAGGTCTGTGGTCTTTCTGTTTTCTACCTTTTCCTCCCTGGCCTTGCCCCTCTTTCTCTGTCTGTGCTCTGTCCCTACCCCCCCCCCAAGTAACTACATTATTCAAGAAATTTTGTATATTATATATATATCATTAAATAAATTTTGTATACATTATTTATCTATTATTAATAAATTTTGTATATATTATAAATAAATTTGTAAATATTATATATCTTATTATTAAAGAAATTTTGTAAATATTATTATATATATTATATTATTAAAGAAATTTTGTGATATTATTTATATCTATTTTTAAAGAAATTTTGTATATATTATTATATATATTTTTAAAGAAATTTTGTATATTTTATTTATATCTATTATTAAAGAAATTTTGTATATATTAGTATATCTATTTTTAAAGAAATTTTGTTGTTGTTGTTCCCCCACCAGCTCGCATTGTTCTCGGGCATCGTCACGTGCCCTGCGCAACTCTGTGTCACTGGGTGATCTTCCGTCCCTCTCTTCCTTTGGAGCCTCACACAGACAGTTTCGTAGTTCACCCTCAACACGCCTAACAGCACGACTGGCTTCAAGGTGGACCAGACACATTGTGTTCAATAGATGATTGTAATAAGTTGTTTTGATTGCATGTACTTTGCAACACCTGACCTGACACACAGTATACCTCATATACAACATAGTCAGTAATGTTGGTATTGTGAACTGATTTCAGGCTTTCTCTGAATGATGTGATCACGGGACATGATCGACAAACCAACGGTGGGGTGGACCACGGTATAAGCTCTTCCAGTTCACATGATGGTTCGCACACCCCATTAAACCAGACGTACCTCTTGCAGACGGACCAGACACCAGTGGGTTTTTTTGTTTTTTTCCAACCAACATGCAGCCGAAATTACTAAGTTCAGCCGAAATTACTTTTTACTGATTTTACTTGCTGTTGCTTTATAATATTTTGCTCCTTTATCTCAGTTTGTGATTTCTTGTTTGCAGCCAAATGGGACAATTGTGGTGGAAGATTTGGTGCAGATAAAGATGATGCCAGATAGTAATGGAAAGTTTGGTTTCAATATCAAGGTCAGTAACCAGGTCCTACATGATCCATCCCCATTTATGTCATTAAATTATATGCGATTGTTTAAAAAAATATTGCATAAATCTGTTTGGAAAAGGGTGGGAGAAGTTAGGGGGTTGGGGGTGGTGAGGAGAGTATAATAAACCTTAACATTGGTGTCACCTTGCCCAGCCAATGTCAGCTTCGGTCTTGATGAAGTTGGGATGCTGTGCAGTAAACTTCAGTCAAAATGTTATTATTGTCTCTTTTGTTAAAAAGCAGTAAGAAAATGGTTAAAGATGAATTTCCATTGTCTGCTTTTCATCCTGATCATAGATACTTTTAGTTTGGCAAGCTGTTTTGTATTGTTAATGGGGCCATCGTCACTTGATCTCCTGGCTCTTGGAGTAGATCGTTGTGACCTAAATGTAAAAACTTTTCATGCAAGAAGGAATGTGGTTAGATTGATCATCAGCAGATGTACTGCACTCGCATGACCCAGGCAAAAATGCTTCAGTTCGAACTGTAGTATATGAGATTAGTACTCTCATATACTATCGTTGTTAGCAGGTCCTACTGCAATAGCCTGAAGAGAATTATGACAAGAAAGAATGCTATTTTTTGCCTGTGGAGTATATATATATATATATATATATAACATTGGAAAATACTGACTAATGACATTCTCATGATCTATGACGGATAACCTTACCTTACCAGTGGTCATCGCAGATTATTGCAGGTCATCGTTGGGTGGAAGTGAGTCAGAGGTGCATGCATCAGAGCGGGGTCACGAGTCGGTGCTTAAAAGTCGAGGATGAGGAGAAAATGGGGAAATAGGGAAACAAAGAAGTAAAAGAAAGACTGATAAATGAAAAAGGCTTCAAAAACTAGTGGGAAAGAAAAATAAAATGGAGAAGATTAAAAAAAACTAGAGGGACACTCTTCGACATCGCTATGTCGCCAGATATGCCTCCGCCCACATTATTTCATCATTATAGTACTTGTACCAAGTTTGATTTAAATCCCTGAACCCAGATTGAAAATATTAAATAATTCTGGCTGGCAGACCATGTGTCCGTCTGATCAGGTTGAAATTTAAAACGTACTCCCCATGACTACGAGATCATAACTGGACATTTCACATCGATTGAAGTGGTTCAAGAGGAATAATTTTTTTAAGATTTTCGTTCAAACCAATATGGCTGCCAGACCACTGTAAACCTAATTAATTTTATTTTCTGGAACATCTTTGGTATCCCCAAGGCTTGGGGAACATGTGGGTGAAGTTTCCCCTCGATCTGTCAAGCCGTTCTGGAGAAGAGGGTTTTAAAATGTTTATTCTTCAAAAAATCAAACCTGCCAAACCATGTGAAATATGATGTCATAGGTGGAGAACTTTTTGTTCCTCATGAATAGGCGATCATACCTGTAAAGTTTCACCTCGATCTATTCGGCTGTTTCAGAGAAGAAGATTTTGAATGTTTTTATGTTGAAAACAATATGGCTGCAGAACCATGTCACAGATGTCATCAATTTTTTTTCCACCATACAATTTAGCCCCAGATGACCCTCAAATATTTTCATACTGATCGGATAAAGTGTTTGACTTTTGCCATTATGATGTCATGACGAAGCCACTTTTGACATCATCAAAAAAAATCGCACTTGTTTCCCGTGGCAAGTTTAAATTTTTTCCATGTAGCAGTTTCGGAGATAGAGGTTCAAAGTTTTTCCTTTTTTCAAACATGGCTGCCACACCATGTGACCTATGACATCATGATTATGATAAAAAAAATACCATGAGTCGGCGCACCGATGGTTAAAAATTTGTGTCAGTGTTTGCAGAGAAAAACAGAGAAAATTAGCATGGATGGACATACTTATGTACAGACGGACTGACAACCAAAAAACATGCCTCTGGCAACTTTGTCAGTGGAGGCACAAAAAAAAAAAACGGAGGAAAACAAGTGGTTCAAAAAGTGGAAGAACAGAGATGAGAGGAAAAGGTGGAGAGGTAAGAACAATAAAATATAAGGGAAAGAGCAGAGATGGGGAAAGAATTGAAAAGTTGTCAGAGTCGAAAGGTCTAAGTCAGGGGTTCCCAACCTTTTTTTTACTGGGGTTCCATTTCACATGTTCGTGGTCCCACCGAGTACCACTGTACCAAAATTCACCTAAAATAGTGTTTATTTGCGATACAGATACGACAATGAGTGGGAGTTAAACAATACCAACAATTCACAACTATGACATTGAGCAATCTGATCTGAACAAAAGAATGATACAGTAAGTACCTATTTGATTGTGTAAAATGTCCAGTCAATGGGATGGTTGAGCCTGCTTCTTGCTCACAAGCAGGTCGATGTCAGGCTTGTTTTGGATAAAGCGCACCGAACAATCATGTTCAACATCCAGTAGGGATCTTTGTTTTGTTTTTAGAATAACGACTGACGAGAACCCAGCTTCACACAGCCATGTAGATGGAATACTATGAGCGAATGAACAGCCAGGGCAGCTAGCTTAGGGTAAGACCCCAACATTCCACACCAGAAGTCCGCAAGATTCATCTCGTCAAACTGATCTCGGGGCTGTGGAGTCGTTCTGGAGATCAATCAACTTTCCGCAGTCCTGTTCCAGGTGGCAAATCCATGCATTCATGCGAAATGGGTTGCGAATCATTTTCAGATCCAGTTCCTTGAGATCCGGAAAATAGGAATTTAATTCCTCATCCAAATAAGCGAGGTGATCTTTTACCAGTTGTATGAACTCCCTTGGGGGATTCTTTTCACGCTTCTGAAGAAATCGGCCGTGCAAGAAAACATGACCACCACTCCCGCTTCGACATTCGTCTTCCACAGACGGAGTTTTTTCCTGAAATCCCTTGACCTTGTCTATGAAGTCGATGATAGTCGTGCCAGTCCCCTGAAGAGACTTGTTCAGGGCGTTTAACTGAAAAAAATGTCGACCAAATAAGCTAGGTGCAATGCCCAGTCGGGTCGTTCAAAGCAGCGACGAAATCGACAGTCTTTTGGTTTTCCATCGTTTTGAAGAATTCACAAAGCTCAGCTCGCAGTTCAAACACGCGCTCCGCCATATTTCCACGGTATAACCATCTCACCTCAGTGTGGAATAAGAGAACTTATGGTCGGAGTCGAAATCCTCGCAAAGTTTCTTGAAAAGTCGCGAATTGAGAGCCTGGGATTTCACATGGTTCACAATTTTGATCATGGTTGAGAGAACGTCAGTCAATGGCTTGGGGAGCGCCTTGGCTGCGAGTGCGTGGCGGTGGATCGTACAGTGTAGGCCGCGCACTTCAGGAGCAACTGTCTTCACAAGCGTTTGGAAACCTGATCTGCACCCCAACATAGCTGGAGCACCATCTGTAGTACAGCCTTTCAGATCAACCCATGACAGCCTAACTTGATAAAGACGGAAGACACCTCTTCGAAAATGTCCTTTGCTTTCGTTGTGGTTTAAGCGGGCGGCAAAATAGTATTTCATCCTTGAACTTGGCTTTATGCACGTACCGAACGAACACTAACAGTTGGGCACAATTTGCCACGTCAGTTGACTCATCCAATTGCATAGAAAATCCGCATGGAGATGCCTTGATTTCTGCCACCACCTGGTCACGAATATTGGTTGACATTTCTTCAATGCGCCTCTGAACTGTGTTGTTTGACAACGAAAGAGAATTGAGCTTCTTGGCGCTTTGTTCTCCCAGCATGAGACGTACGATATCCTTTGTGGCGGGAAGGATGAGGCTTTCACCGACGGTGTGAGGTTTTTTTCTGTTCTGCAATTCGCAGTGCAACTAAGTAGGATGCCTTTACGGCTGCTGTGTACTGCTGTTGAAAACTGCCGCTGCCGTCGAAGCGTGCTCTTTTCATGGCATTTTCCTTCCGACGAAAAAAATCATGGTCCTTGTCGCTGTGTTCAGGATGAACAGAATCAAAATGGCGCTTCAATAGACTTGGCTTCATAGATTGATTGCCGAGAACTTTTTCCACAAAATCACACACTGTGGACAGTGTGACCACTCCTTGGCTTTTTTCACAAGATCTTGGCTATTCGTTGTTCACCTTGGCGTCTTGGTTTTCTATAGGTTTTCTTGGCGTATAGGTTTTCTATTATCAGCGCTTTTCCGAAACCTTGTGAATTCTTGGCTTTTTTCATTGGCTCACCTTGGCATTTATGAAAATGAGGAGTGGTCACACTGACTGTGGAGCTTCTAATTCACCTTTTTGGATGGAAGTGAAGCCTAACTTGAGATAACTCTCCGAATATTTTCACATTGACATGATGCTGCGTGAAACGATACGGTAACAATAAGCCGGGCAATAAGCAATGTGACAGTGTGGCGTGTAGAGACAAAACGAATAATAAGACTTGTGCACAATGGCCGATAACAAACAGCTGTCAGTGTACAGCCGCTTTCGATATAAATTTAATTATTGTGCACAAGCTGCAGGAGAGAGAAGTAAAATAAAAACTGCGTTAAAAAAAAAAGCACGCTGCCGCGTACCACCAAGAAAGTCCAAATGTACAACCTTGTGGGTACGCGTACCACAGGTTGGGAACCCCTGGTCTAAGTGAATGATGAGCGCTCATGAATCGTGGTGAGCCAACATGCCGATCCTGAGGTTGAGTCATGAATCTTTACTGTTTTGACTGTCCTTGGTGTTGAAAGGGATAAATATACCGAGATTGCCATGGCATTGAATGTCTGGGAAGATTGAAGTGTCGAACAAACGGCTTGCAGAGGACTGGTTCATACTCGCCTGCACGATGAAGACTATGTACAATCTGTAATATATCATTTAAACCATCTAAGAATAGATCCAGAGATTCCAAAACAGGAGTGATTAGAACAGCACTCAGTGGAGCGCATACCTCCACCAGGCCAGGCTGAACAGTTTGTTTTGTATCCCGCTGAAAAGCCGGATCTGAATCCGTACCTGAAACAGAATCTAATCGGCTTGTTCTTGTAATCTGGTCCACTCATCCACCAAGTTTTGTCACAAGTCGTCCACAATTTTTTGAAATATTATGCTATATATCGATTTTGGCCTCATCTCTTAATGGTGAAGAATCATTGAGAAAATTTTATAATTCTGATGTAAAGTACAGCTGATAGGTTCTGGGAGTATGAATATTCCAGCTGATCCTTGACCGGCTTTGTACAAAAAATATAATTTGTTACCTTTCCGAGGCTGGTCTGTGCAGAAAACTACGATAATCCAGGCTGGATGGGTTCTGAGTGGTGTTTGAGAAGATGATTGTTTGGGCACAAATTTGATGAGATGATTGGCTCTTGCACACTGGAGAATCTTGGAAATGAAAGTTAAAAGAACAGGTTTAAATTTGAAAAATGTTTATGACCAGTGAAGGTTTCTTCAAGATGAGAATTGTTGCTTCATGTTTACGTAAGGATGTGCCTCAAAACTAAGCAATGGAACCAAACAATTGATTATTTTACTTTAGCTACAGAGGAACTGAAAGCAAGGAAATGAAAGGAGATAGAACCTAATGCAAGGTTTTTTTGGGGGGTGTTTTTTGTTGTTGTTAAACTGTTTTTAAATAACTGCTTGGAGATTATTCAACTGAAGTTTGAGTAACAGCTAAAAAGTAGTTCAAATGTGGAACTATTAAAGGGTGCAGAATAAAGTGTCGGATCCAGAACAAGTTTGCTGAGCGAGCTTATGACGAGGTGGTATCTTATCCTGAATGCTTGCAGAAAATTTGATGGGCTCTGATGGGAGACGTGGAGTATGTTTTTTTTTTTATTTGTTGTTTGTATAGAGTCGAGGCTCGTGGAAGAGCTAGAGCACTGAACTGATCAGGACACAACAGACCAAATGGAACAATAGAGGGGAAAGGTGGGAGGGGAGGGGGACACCAACAGTGGCGTTGAAGGACAAAATAGAGTGAGACTTGGACAAACACTGGATGTGGGGAGGAATGAGGGGTAGGGGAGGATGCATGGGGTGGACAATATGGATAGAGGATGGAAAAACGGGAAATTTAGAAGGAGATGGGCTTGGGGGTTGGGTTGAGGCGGGAGGTGGAAGGGGGCTTAATGGGTAGAAAACATCATGGTGTTGGATTGAGGATGATCTGAGATGGTGGTGAACAGCTATCTTGTAGACTTGGAGGGAGGAATGAGATTGAAGAGAATGTGGACTTTGGTGCCACAGGTCAGGGGGAAAAAGAGGAACAAATGAGTGGAGATGAGCAGTGATCCTGAAACTGGAGGGATCCTGAAAAAAAACTGAAAACGAGTGGAGGACCATGTGCACCCTGCAGGAAACTGGAGGGGTTGGGGTGGGGGGTACAAAGCACAGAAAGAGCAAGAGGGTGCAAGACCAGACAGGATGTGGCGGAAGACAGAGAGATCACCAACCTATCTGCGATGATGAAGTAATGGGCTCATACACTCAACTTCATCACGGGAAATTCCAATGATCTTTAAGGCTTTGGTTTCCACAGTGTCAAGCTGAGCAAGGTGTGAGGCAGGGGAAAGCCCAGAGAGGAGAGCAGTACTCCATAAAGCCGCGGATGAAAGCCTTGTCGGTGGATAGGAGCTCAGGTATGCCAAGGAGGACTTTGCACAACAGAGGATGCCCAGCTTGCGTCTGGCTTTGGAGGCTAACTTTGAAATGTGATTTGCCCAAGGGAGATCATGGCTGAGCGTGAGACCCAAGGGTTTGAGTGACTGAACATGTTTGAGATGGTTGTTGACAAAGTATATGGGAGGATTTGCACTATGATCCTTTCAGAGAGAGTGTGTGTGGGATTTGTCAGGATTGAAAGACATGTTCCAAGTGTTTGACCAATTTGTGATTTTTGTCAATGTCTGAGGAGAGAGAATAGGCTATCTGTCAGAAGGATGAGTGATGTCATGGCAGAGTGTGGAGTCATCAGCAAAGAGAGAGAGGATTTTCCAGAGTCGGGGCAATCGTTGGTGAAGATTATGTATAAGGTGGGGTCAATGTCAGGTCAGGTCAGGCCAGATTCGATCTGTGACTTGCTA
>CM068952.1:44665220-44683727 GCA_035128595.1 Eptatretus atami
CACGCAAATGTTGTGCAGGAAGTTGCACGTCGCTTGGAAATTATGAAATCAGCTAGAGCTTGCCTTAAAATTAATCACTCTCTGCACCTCAGCTGCCTCACCCCCCCCCCCTTCAAGTTGTTTTTAAGTCATGCCAAACAACCAACTCCTTTCCTGAAATGAAAGACAAAACATTCGGCACATTCCGACTGCTTACTCCTCCAACCACAACGGTTAGCATGCTGCTTATGTCAAAAGTGATACGTAACAAACTACGAGTAGTAATATTTTGGGCAGAGTCCTTTAACTTTTCATTGTTCTTCACAATTATTCTCACTGTGGTCGGAGCAAGCTAAATACATGGCTAATGTCCACCGCCCACTCACCTTGCTCAATGCGCTTAATCACGTCCATTTTTACATCCAAGGTGATAGAATGATGGGGCCTCATGGTTGGAATACTTGCAGGATGCTTTCCAGAGAAGTTTCTTATGAAACTGGTCAAGGATTTCTTAAAAGTTAGGCGCAAAAAAAGTCTACGGAATGCACTCGATCGGAAAACACTTGTGACTATGGCCGACCCAAGTTACCGCTATCCCTAATCGATGGGACGTGACTCGGCAGAAAGGCATCGGCCAGATGTGGCGAGGCTTATGCCCCACGAGCTGACAATAATGTGCGGTACATCTATCTATAATTCCAGCAATGTGTGTGTGTGTGTGTGACCCCGCTGTTTCTCGACAACCACTGGTCCGATCTAATTGAAACTTGCCAGCTATATTGCTGGGGACCTGAGGATGTGCCTTTTCAAGGTTTGATATTAATCGGACAAGTGCTTCCCAAGTTATGGCCTTTATTCACCAACCAATGACAGGACACGTTGCTGCGTAGGCGTGGCCGATGCGCCATTTTTGTTAGCAATCACAGGACACGTTGCTGCGTAGGTGTGGCCGTTGGGGAAGAGATCCTCAGCCGCGTTCCCCATTATGGGTTACAACGTACGGACTTCCGGATAGTGATGACACTGTATTCTAATAATTTTCTCGATTTCTTATGCCGATTTATAGATAAACACAATGCCCCAATCCAGTCGTCGTTTACGAGAGCGAAGGAACGGCCTGTGTGGTTGTTTGAAAGTTTTTTTTTTGGGGGGGGGGTTGGTTTTATTTTATTTTTTGTGGTTTTTTTTTATCCCCCGCCACGTGCGGAAGGGGATATTGTTATTTTTGGTTTGCACATACGGCCACGCACGTATGGCCATGCACATACGGCCACGCGAGACGAAGGAACGCCTGTGTGGTTGTTTCTGGCACGCGGTGTGAAAGTTTTTTTTTAATTTATTGCACGTACGGACACGCACGTACGGCCACGCACGGACGGGCACGTAAGTATTCAAAACGCCGTTAAATCTGCTTTCGCATGACTTGCAGTGAACTCCAATCCAATAATTAGTTGGCGACGTTCATGTGAAAGAACTCTATTTGGCACGACGTATGTCGGCCAGTTATTGTGTATCAAATTGTAACTTACACAGCTTATTTGTACGCATGTGTAGTATATGTGAGGAGAATTTGATGAAACTTAGTCAAAGGTCAAGGCTGTCCAAAACATGTGAAAACACCTATTGGACTGCAATTAGAAAATATATGAACCAAATTTGTGACGCATAACAACAAATCATGTAAAACATTTGATAGGCCAAATTTTCGAAATTACCAAATTCCTGTTTCCATGGCAACTGTTGTTTGTTTATACTCCGCATGTGTCATGCTATGCACATCTTTCTCTGTTTAGTTATTTATTGATGGCTGCCACTATGCTGCATGACCACATGAAACTTGTTTTAATGCATTTATTCTGGAAGCATCTGTTCATTGGGAGAGTTGATAAACCTGATGATATACTATGCATCGTATAAATCGAATGTGATGTAGTGTTGCGTGCTTCAGTGTGGATCTTCTTTTTGCAGAACTTGTATAGGAAGAAGCCAGGAATGGCAATGTCGTGTGCACGACTGCCCCAGAATGTTGTCAAGAACCGTTACAGAGACATCTCCCCGTGTACGTGATCGATTAGAATTGCATTTCTTCTTGTCACTCCGTTTGCTACAATTGCTTAATGACTTCTTTTGGTTTTTTTAAAATCCAACTTAAACTATATGGAACTGACTCCATTTTTTTTTTTTCACATAGAAAAGGAAAATCACTCCAACTCTAATGATACTGTAACTGCAATTTGGGGAAAAGAAAAATACCAGATCACTTAAATTTTTAATTATTATTAAAGGACTTTATTATCAAGGTGAAGGCGCTGCGTGCCATCGTCACATACCTGTAATGGATATGTTAAATCTCTAATACTACCCACTCACCTGTTGAACATACCCATTCCTTCAATTTTGTGATTGTTGAACGGGGGACTTAAAAACGTTTTATTGCATTTCCCGGATTACATAAACGATATAGTAAAGAAAGTTTGAAGATGAGGAAAAATTTGGAAAAAGCTAGCAAACGCATTTTTGGGAATATAATGCTTCGGATCCATTATGGTATGATGCATCCTTTCCATATGCAGTCACTCGACAACCACCCTCCTCCCCCTCCCCCCTCCCAACCCTCCTTGTACACCATAAGTGGTGGTTCTTTTAACGGTCCCAATTATTCCCACATTCTTCTGGGGTTGGCCGGGAAACTTTTTTGGGCCCCAAGTCTTTCACGATCTGGCTGGTCATGCGGCAGGAATTTGTAATTTGTTCAGAGTGTGCTGGTGAAGACTTGTGCTTTGCGACGGACACCATAGGGTTTTTATCGTAGACAAATGACAAGTGCTAGCAGAAGGTTCCTGCGGCTTTACATCCATCTGAGGGATGATGCACACATTGATGTATTACTCTGCATCGCATGACAGTTTCACAGCTGTCTTGATTCAAACCCAGGTTAGGCAGCTCGAAGGTGAGTACATAAACATCTAAACTTTTGACCACAGAGTAAGTAGCCAGTAATTAGCAAATTTGCTTTGATTTACTCTTACAATGTTCCCAATGATGAGCAAGGTTGTACCTGTTTTTGATTCCCTGTGTTTTTTTTTCTTGCCATCACTGTCAGGTGTGTTTTCAGCCTGCAGAACATCTTGTAATTTCATCGTGACATCAGTCAACCTAACGAGTTGTAAACAGTGACTGCATTTCATTTGAGCAATTCCTTTTGTGCAGTCTGGATTGTTGTTGCAGCCTTCTTCAAATGTTGGCTCTATTCCCAAAATGCATCACGATGCAAATGTGATCACTGGAATTCGCACTTGCTTGATAATATTTTCCTGTTTGATTCCTTACTGCAACGGATTAGCTGCTTTTGCACTTTCGACTTTCTGAGGGTGCCCATAATTTAAGATTTTCTCGAAGTACAAGGAAAAACATTCCATTTCAACGTTATTTCATTTTTACGAGCAAAGAACCTGTCCTTAGATGGGTTAATTCCCCCAGGATTGATGTAGTTTTGACTTGTTTGTAATACATCGTCCCACCCAGAGCGGCGCTATGCCATACATATTTACATCGAATCGGGGTGTTCCACCAACCCTAAAACCAAGGAACTATGAATTTGTTTTACCATCTAAATTCTTCCTGTGCACACCCCGACTACAACCCCCAGTTTTAAACTCGTTCTGTTCAACGGTTCAGGAGTTAAAAATAAATAAATAAACAAACTTCTCGAATTATACAGGATGTCCACAAAGTCCTTGTGCATCTTTGAACTTTTATAACTTTTGATGTACATGTGATAGAAACAAACTGTGAATGGCATATGAAAGCATAATTCATTAAGGTTTGTTGGTGTCAATGTTGTTAAATCAACAATTCTTCTGGGTTTCTTGATGAGTTGGCATTTTCTGATGAGGAAACTTCTGCATCAGTGGGAAAGTCAACCATCCCAATAACCGCATTTGGTTTCCTAACCACGACGATTGAATCTTTCACATATCACATTGTATCAGCAAGGATCGGCTCCCTGCCTCTGTGCTTTGACTGTGCGACGGTTTTTGAATGATGTCTTCCCAGACAAGTGGATCGGTATACGTGGACTATTTGTTTGGCCACCTAATTCGCTTGACCTTTCCACATGGGAGTACATTTTATGAGACGATATAAAACTATTGTTTATTCATCAAAATCTTATTCTCTGGATGAACTTTGGGCAACGATCACAAATGCAATTTATGAAATTATTCAGCAGCAAGTAGATAATGTTTTCACCAAGTTGGAAAATCGGATTGAACGATCTATTACAAAAGATGGCAGTTATCTTGAAGCCTAAAATTTTGAACTGTATCATACTGAAATCCACGCTTTGGTGTCTGTCCGTGTGTCTGATTGTCTGACCGTGATGCATTCGGTCGTTACTTATCCAATCTCAACCAAACTTACCAGGGTGACTGTGGGTCACATGACAGAGGTCATCTTGACTTCATTTTCCCCTCTCCCCAACGGGGTTTTCCGTCTTGGATGAACTCCGTGTTAAGGTGTTTAAATAGCTTAGCCTGGCATTTCATCGGGCACGCCTACCAGGTGTAAATATTATTGAAAGCACAAACTATTCAGTCAATTCTGTACAACATAAGATTACCTTTTTAAACGGGCGCTGTTGTTATTTAACACTAAACTGAAATAAATTTGGAAGAAAGAAAACCAGACATCCTTGAGTTTTTATCCCCGCCGCGTGGCGGAAGGGGGATATTGTTGTCACCCGGGTCGTCCGTCCGTCCGTCCGGCGTCAACATTTATAGCTGTGAGTGCGATAACTCATAAACTGTTCGCCATATCGATTTTAAATTTGGGTCACACATGTACCACCTGAAAAGGAAGAACCCTATTGATTTTGGGCATGGCCAGATCCAAGATGGCCGACTGGGGCGGCCATCTGAAAAAAATGTTTTTTCGCCATATCGATTTGAAATTTGAGTCACACATGTACCACCTGAAAAGGAAGAACCTAATGATTTTGGGCGTGGCCGGATCCAAGATGGCCGACTGGGGCTGCCATCTTGAAAAAATGTTTTTTGTAATAAATGGAAAACCACTTATCTGATTTCAATTATTTTTGGTTACTACGTTCCTCACCCCTGGGGAACTTTTTCAAGATGATGACCAAATGGTGTCTTGTTTCCAATTCACCTCCCTCATTATCTGGAATATGTATGACCTTTTTCATTCAAATGCGGGGGATTCCCCATCTCTGATGGTATATTTATGCTTACCATATCCCCCACAAACTAACGGATCTGAGCTTTCTCACCTTGCTTGGGCCTCTACGTCGGCCGCAACCTTCTTCGTTCGTTCATATACAGCACGAGGCTACGGGATAGCATCATCGGCTGAGGGTGCAGCTGTGCTGCTGAGCTGCTGATGCCATGCCCTTTATTGGTTGGAGTTGGAATTTGGCCATGGTGCTGACGATAGCTCACATACTCTTCGTGCAGGACACCATGGGATATTTAACGTCCACCAACAAATTCTGGCAGACAGGAAACCCAGTTTATCGTCCATCTGAGGGATAGCACACACATTGATGAATCACCCTGACTGAAACCATGGGGTGATGGTTTATAACTGGGTCGGGATTCAACCCAGGCTCCACAGCTTAGAGGCGAGTGTGCATACTTCTCAGCTATCCTATCAGCCCAAGGCCACAATTATCTTTCACTAATAAAGGTGCTTAAATGAGTCCTTACGCATGAATGAAGTATCCCATTGCCTGTCTAATATTTATTTTTATTTTTATTCTTTTGCATTTTTGTTCCTCCTATCCATCAGATTGTATGTGGACTGTATATCGATTGTTTATAACTTGTGTCTTGGGGCCTCATAAGTGGTTTTTTTAAATTTATTTATTTATTTATGTTCCCAGCCATGACTTCAAAGTGTGATGTGCAATATTTCCCTCGACACCCTTGCGGCCTAATTATGACCTTTATTTGATGCATAACCCCGTTCATAATGGTCACTGGCATTGTTTAATATTTACTGAGGAGAATTTGGAGAAAATTGGACTACTTGCACATGGGCGGTGTTTTGGCTAAGGGTTGCCGTTCTGCACATCTACCAGAAGTAAAAATTATTATAACCAGTTTTTCCAGTTCCATCAAGTGGTGTCTGACTTGTGGTGACAATCATGATCAGATTTTACAAATATCCGTATCCTGTAATGCTTTCCCAAGTTTTTTTGCAGAGACAGCTTTGGTTGTAGCCTTTACCCCATTAATCAAGCACGTACAAGGTTTGCGTCTTTCTCTTCTTCTCTCATTCATACCCAGCGTGGTTGACTTCTCCGGACTTTCATTTCCTGCAAGCATGATGTGTCCAACCAAAGTATGACGGCTTCTGTTTTCGCATCAGCGCGTCGAATGTACATGCTGGTCTACTTTTTTAATCACCCATCTGTTAGTTCTTCCTACAGTCCATGGAACCTTGAACATTCGTCTCCAAAACCACATTTCAAAACTGTCAATCTTCCTTTCTTCCTTTTTCACTGTCCATCACTCACATCCATACATTGCAACTGGAAATATGAGCTTATTCACCAACCTCCTCTTGGTTTGTTTTGTCACATCTTTGTCTTTCCTTATCTTTGTCAATCCTGACATTGCTGTTCTCTCCAACACCAACCGTTCACTATTTCCTCTTCCACATTCTCTACTCACTACAATCTTAGAACCAATGAAGATGAAACTTTCCACTATTTCACACGATCGTCTCCCAATTTGAACACGTTGATCTCTCGGTTGATAAGATTTGAGTCTTTTTAAGATTTAAATAAAGACCAGCTTTTTCACTTTCTCCATTGTCTCCATCAGTTTCATCAATTCCCTTTTACTTTCTGCCAACAGAGTGGTATCATCAGCAAAGCTGAAGTTGTTGATACATGTTCCTCCAATCCTGACTGCAGCCTCTGTGTCATCCAAATTAGATTTTCCGTCAAAATTATAATAACCACAAATTCATCAATCAATTCCCTCCAATCAGGTCAGGTATGGGAGCATGTGCCAGAACAGCGCGTCGCTGCGTCCACTTTCCACCGGTACTCCAGGGGCCTCCGTCTGGCCATCCCACAGGCAGATGCCAGGCCCATCCCCATCTCTTTGAGATGCCGTCAACCTGCTGCAACCACGAGGCACGTGGTCGGCCCATTGGCCTCCTCCACTCACGAGACTCTCTCGCTGAGAGAATCTGGTGAGCAGGATCAGCGTCAGGAAAACGAGCCACATGTCCATACAGCCGCAACTGACGCTCACGGACTATGCAGGTAACAAATCTCATCCGAGTCTCTCTCAGCAACCGCTTGTTGGACACAAAATCCGACCAGACGATAGCAAGGATTCTCCGAAGAGACCTGGTACCAAAGGAATTAAGTCTCCATCTCAGATCCTTGGTCAGAGTCCAAGTCTCGCATCCATAGAGCAAGACTGGAAGCACCAAGGACCTGAAGACTCGGACTTTCGTCCTCCCGCATAGGTACCGGCAGCGCCACACCCCATGATCCAGTGAATCCATGACTCCCCAGGCCCGACCCAGACGTCTATTGACCTCTGACTCACAGCCAGCAGAGACATGAATATCACTGCCAAGGTAAGTGAATCTCTCCACGATCTCAACATCCTCACCACAAACACACAGACAGGACAGCAGCATCCAAGATGTCATTGAAAGCCTGGATCTTAGTTTTGACCCAAGAAACCCGTAATCCCAGCGGCTCCGACTCCTCATTCAGCACCTCGAGGGCCCCCAAAAGGATATCTAAAGTTTCCGCAAAGATGACTGCATCATCTGCGAAATCAAGGTCCGAGATCTTGACATTCCCAAACGATGCACCGCTGCTTGATCTCTCTGACATCCTCCCTATAATCCAGTCCATACAAGTGCTGAAAAGTGTGGGGGCCAGTACACACCCCTGACGAACTCCAGTAACAACTGGAAATAAGTCAGAGATGTACCACCACATTTCACAGCACTCTCAGTAACAGAGTAGAGTTCAGACATCAGCTCGATCAGTTTTGGTGGCACCCCACGAAGACCAATAATCCTCCAGAGGGCATCCCGATTCACTGAATCGAACGCTTTACAGAGATCAACATCGGCTGCAAGCAGTCCCTGCCGAACCTCTCGTCTACGTTCGGTGAGGACCCGAAGAACAAGGATACGGTCAATCGTTGACCTCTTTGGTGTAAAGCCTGACTGCTCTGGACGCTGGTGCTCAAGCAGATGGTGGCGAACCCTATCAAGAATTATCCGAGCAAAGACCTTGCCCTGCACTGAGAGCAGCGTCACCCCTCGGTAGTTGTTGCAGTCTTGGCGATCACCCTTCCCTTTCCAGAGCGGGACAACAAGACCCCTCTTACAGTCAGTTGGGATGATGCCTGTGTTCCAGGCAGAGCACAAACTGCATGCAACGACACGAGTGCAGCATTTCCACCAGCCTTGAGAAGTTCAGCATGGATGCCACAGATCCCTGGAGCTTTACCCTGTTTCAACCGGTTCGCCGCAGCCCGTGTTTACACAAGCGAAGGTGGACCACAGTTGATTGGAGGGTCAGCAACAGGGATTGTAACACCCTTGACATCCAACTCGACAGCTGGTGGATCAGCCTGGTACAACCGCTCAAAGTAACCGGCCCAGCGGGGCTTCACTTCAGACTCCTCTGTAAGAGCCTACCACTCTCTGCTCTAACTGCAGTGCTCCGAGGGATGGGCTTGGATGAACGCAATGCGCGAATTCCCCTGTAAGCGGGACGAGAATCACCTGTCCACAGGTGATGCTCTACCCCCTCACAGATTCCTCGCACATAGGCCTCCTTGTCCACCCTTAGTGCACGTACAGTTTTACGCCTCAGCTCCCTGAACACTCAGCTCTGGCATTCAGCCTGGCCCTGCGACTCTGGTCAATGGTATCCAGTGTCCCTTGAGAGACAAAATTCTTCTTTGCCCTGCGGTGAGTTCCAAGACATCCACCGGCAACATCAAGGACGGTGGTCTTGAAGGCACTCCACAACTCTTCAGGACCCCCCCCCCAAAGCACCCAGACCCCCAAATGTCCACTCAGCCTGTTCGCAAACTCCTCAGCTACCCTCTCATCCTTGAGCTTGCCAACATCCAGCCTAGGCTGGGATGGTACCATTCTCCTGGATTTAAGGTGCAGCTTTAGAGTTGCTACAACAAGCCGGTGGTCAGTATTGAGGAACTGAGCACTCCCGTAGACCTGCAGTTCTGATCATCCTCCAGCGACCATCAACGAGGACATGGTCAATCCCTTTGCCACACGCCAGCGTTGGAATACCAAGTCCAGCGATGAGCTTGTGGGCGCTGAACCATGAACCAGCCACCCTAAGTTCATGCATTCTTGCAAAGTCAAGGAACTTGGTGCTATTCTGGTTCATAGTTCCTGACCCATGGGACCAACACATGTCTCATAACCATCCCTATCAGTTCCAGTCGATGCATTGAAATCCCCCAAGACTAGAAGTGTATCTCGTCTGGGGCACTGATCAACCACAGACTCGAGCGTGGCGTAGAATGCATCCTTCACGGTGAGATCACTCGCCTCAGTCGGAGCATAGACAGAGACCAGGGAAATGACACATAAGGAGTGACGAATCCTTAGTCTCATAATACGCTCGTTGACCGGTGTTACTTCAATTATCATTGGGGTCAGCTTATTGGACACACTACAGCAACTCCTTGAGTATGGTAACCATCAGAGCAACCAGAACAATAGTAGGTGTAACCACCCACCATTATCTCGCCGCAATCCGGTCTCCGAACCTCAGAGAGTGGCAATACCAATGTCCAAACGCTTGAGCTCAGATGATAACAGACAGGTGATCATCCTCTCTTAGGGATAGGACATTCCAGGCACCCACCCGAAGGGACCGCCTCAGGTAAACCCAAGGAGACCGCCGTCTGGTGGACAACACCTCAGCACCACTCCGACACACTCTCCCGCAATTCGACCCAGGAATGTTACCCCGTGGTTTCCCTCCTATCATCAAAGATTGGGGTCCCGAAGGCTTTGCCCCAATCCAGTCATTCGGTGAGCTGCCCTGCGAAGGGAAGCTGCACAGGAGGTACTCCCACGGAGTGGGTTTTCAGATTTATTTGCTTTTTTGTTTTGTGGAATGAAGGGTTTTACGGTGGCCGGAGTGCAAATCCTGCCACCAACCTCCTAATAAAAAGTAACCCACTGCAGGAGGACGTCCGCAGACACAGTTGGCTCTAGATATGGATGGCCGTTGGCTCACAAGGAGCTCCTCTGCCCTTTGACAGGTTTTATTTTAATCCTGCTGGGTGTCCATATCTAAACACCCTCCTCACCAAAAAACCTGGTGGGGGAGATGGTTTAGTCGCTGACAACCCGACCATGGAACAGGTTAGTACAGGTTTACATGGTACCTGTAGCAGGTCACAGATCTAACCTGACCTGACCTGCACCCTGTAACTCTATTGATAATGGTGCAATAATATTAATTTCAATAAAATTGACACAGGGGGTGTCTTGGAGGTACACTCACTCATCTCTAAGCTGTCTAGCATGGGTTTGAATATTGACCCTGCTATAAACTGTCATCCTGGTGTTTTACAGGCATCAACGTGTGTGCCGTACCTCGGATGGACGTTGGTGGACGTCCCCTCTGCTGGCATTAGTTTGTGGACGTTAAAGATCCCACGGTGTCCTTCGCGAAGAGCAGGCGAGCTATCGCCGGCACCATGAACAAAATACAAATTCCTACTGTAACCTTAGAGCGTCGGGCCTGGCCAGCCGGTTCGTGAAAGACTTGGGCCAAGCTTCCCCCAGCCAACCCCACAATAACATCGGAATAATTGTGGCTATTAAAGAACATTAACACCACCGTCTGCATGTTGCGTACGTGCACAGATATGTCCCCTCCACCTCCCTCGGGAAAGGGGTGCTTCTATTCAAGTAAAAGCTTTATGAATTGTGCTTTGATGCACCATTTATCGTTTGTTTCTGTCATGTGTACAAGGATTTTATGGACACCCTGTAGTATGATGTAATTAGTGGATGCATCAGTTATTATTTCTCATGAGTTTGACCTTTTTTGTGTAACCTTTCATGAAATATTTCCTTGTCATTAATGGTACATGTGGGTCGGTGGCTGTGTTATGTGCAACAGATGATGAAACGCGAATACTGTTGGACGGCCTGGATGACTACATAAACGCGAACTACATAGATGTAAGGGCAAATATGTGTGTGTGTGTGTGTCCGCACATGTGGGTTTTCTCAATGCCCAAGCAAATGCAGGATGTCATGGTCCAATCATAGTTTCCTACTGTCGTCATGTTGTCACACTTGAAGTCAGCTTGACTATAGTCCAGTTAAAGCTCTTAGCAACAGCCAGATTAAATTGGGAAAGCGACATCACTCATTCCAATATAATCCTCGATTAAATCCCCCACCCCCCCCACCCCCAATTCATCGCGTGATTTTTTTGCTACAATGGAGGTGCCAGGTGGAAAGCACCGGTATTTGGCCTGTCAAGGACCTTTGCCAAGCACCTGCACAGATTTCTGGCGTATGGTTTGGGAGCAAAGGCAACCATTGGTGGTCATGCTCACCACAACAATGGAGCGAGGCAGGGTGAGGACCAGCAATTAACACTGAAGTCTTATCGTTTGGAATTTATAGTTGCTACAATAGGTTTGCAGGTCTGTCAGGATAGCCTCGAGGTACGCACACTCACCTCTAAGCGGTCTAGCCTGGCTTTGAATCCAGACACAGCAATAAACGGTCATCCTGGTGTTTCACAGGCAGGACGAGGTATCAAGGTGTGCCATCCCTCGGGTGGATGTTAAACTGGACGTCCTGTCTGCCAGGATTAGTTGGTGAACGTTAAGTATCCTACAGTGTAGTTTGTGAAGAGTTGGTGAGCTATCTCTGGAACTGGTTAAATTCCAAATTATTGGCCTAACCTACAGAGGGCATTGCATCAGCAGCACAGCCGTGCCCTCAGCTAATGATGCAACCTTGTCCTGCATACGAAAGGTGATGATAGGTTTGCAAGCCGTTGCTTGACTGCCTGCACCTTTGAGCAAAGAACATATTTGGATTGATTTGTGGCTCAAACACCATCTGTCACATCTCACTGCAATATTTATTATATCTGATGATGTAACGTGCAGGTAAAATGCCATCAGTACTGGCCGGACCCACCAGGCATTGAGATATTTGGTGATTTGGAGGTGACCTGCCTGCAAGAGACTTGCAACCCAGCTTGTGTATTCCGGGAATTGAGGCTCTCACACTTAGAGGTAAGCCCAGGATCTTTAACTACAGAAGAGTGCTTCTTGGCAAGGTGGGGATGCTTCCTTGTTTGGTTACATATGAACTATTCATTCGGGACAATATTTGACTCTTGCCAATAATATTAAAAAACGGTTGTGGTTGCTTACTTGCCATGATGTGCAAGTTCAATCATTCAGTCATGTCAATCCCTTAATTTTGTCCAGTTTATCCATCTTTTGTGCTGAGCTTACTATTATGTTGATTTCCCCCATTTAAGTTAGGGTACACAACCATAAAAAAGGGACATGTTAAAACACCTGAAAACCTGTTGCAGTGTATGTTGTGTCTGTGGCAATTGTTGGTAGATGGAACATGATGAAATCCAAATGGACAGATATTAAGAACAGAAAGAAACGTCTAACTTTGTTTAACCACCTTTACAATCTCATTCCTTTCTCTCTGCTCTCTCCTCTTGTGACCCCATTTCAGACTGAGGAGGAGCGTGTCGTGAACCACCTGCAGTATGTCGCCTGGCCAGATCATGGTGTACCAGATGACCATCATGATTTTCTGGCCTTTGTACGGGCCGTACGTGCCCGTCGCCACAAAGACCCTCAAGGCCCGATGGCAGTTCACTGCAGGTTTGTCACTCTTGCACTAAACCAAAACCTTAAGGTCTTTGTACACTACGATATAAACTTTAATTTGTTTGTTTGCTTATTTTGACAGTGCAGGGATTGGTCGTACGGGAGTTCTTATCACAATGGAAACGGCGCTTTGCTTGTTGGAAAACGAACAGCCAGTGTACCCTTTGGACATTGTACGGTGTATGCGTGACCAACGCGCAATGATGATCCAGACGACGGTAAGGGTTTTGGCATGAAGCGTAGATTTGGATGCCATTGCTTGACAACTTGACAAAGGCAGTGAACCCGTATTATTTTATTTAATTTCAAAGGTGTCTATCCTCAATCCAAACATCTTTGTTGAAGAAAAAAAAAATATGTGCAAGTAACTTTAATCCACACCCACTCTCTTCAAACTTTGAATTTCACAGGCAGGTTAGAAAAGGACAGTTGTTGGCTTTGATTTGTCTTTATTGAACCATATTGAGAATATCTTTATCCCCACGTTAAAAAAAAATAATAATAATAATGGGGGGCCCAGAGAGGGTATTGTAATCTCCTCTGGCCGTCCATCCGTCACACTATCTCCTCCTAAATGGTTGTGCAGAAATTCACCAAACTTGGTAATTATGATCACGACATGGCACGAGGGTGCAAGAGCAGTATAATTTTTGGCCCTGCCCCCTGGAGGGGAATCACAAGGTCAAATGTCAAAAAAATGCAATTACGGGCGCTTTTTTTAATTTTTTACATTTTAAAAAAATGAAGCCATATGCACACCAAATTAGGAGATGCATGAAATTTGTAATGATTTTTGGGGATTTTATCTCCAGTTTATGCAGGAAGGGGGGAGGGAGACTTGTGGTCAATGGGGTCAAAACGTGAATTTTTTTTAAAACTCAATTTGACATTGGGCCATTATTTGGTTGAACCTTTTGCCATCTTTCAACTTTGCTTTCAGTGGGAAACGGGATTTGCGACGGCACGCCATCGACTTCGCCCAAGTTGTGTTTTATTTTAATCCCCACGCTCAACCATACTTTTCTTTTTTTTTTTTTCATTTTTTTTTCATTTTTCTGCACCCATATCTCACCACCCATTTACTTGACCTCCCGTAGTGCCAATACAAGTTTGTGTGTGAGGCAATACTGAGGGTGTACGAGGATGTAATTGGGGACGGCACAGAAGTTTCCAAGGAACAAAATCAAGAGCACTCTGACGTGGTGGATAATTTGGAGGAAGCCGAGCAGCCAGACGATTCAACGATTTCTGAGGAACCACCCCAAGAACCTGGCACAGAGGGTTGATCAACTGCTATGTGTTCCATCAAAAAAGAAAATTAAGACTTCCTCCCTTCTCCCTCGTTTCCTCCACCTTCTGCCCCTTATCCTCCTCTATTTTTACACACCTGGGAGAAACCACACGGGGCCAATTGGAACATACCAAACTGTTTCCTTTCTTGGTCCTGATGCCTTTCCTGCCTCTTTTGGCCTCATTCCACAATTGCTACCTTTCAGTGGTTTCTTGCCACGAGGGAAACCTTCTCCCCATCGTTCTTAAATTCTTAGTACAATGGACTATGTAGAAAGCGGTCTTGCAATGGAATTTGTACAGAAAATTTGCAGGTCACCTGCCGAGGAGGTCGGTTTTTATTTCGAGGCAGATTGTAGGAAGCTCGAGGGGCCAAGGGATTTGTTCAGTTCAACTTCACGTTCCCTCCTTCCCTCCTGTTCCAGGGCTCTGTTTATCACTGCACTTTGAGGCACTTTACCCAGTCCGTGTTGCACAACACTGGAATTTTCCTCGCACGTCTTACAATGCAGCAAGGCATTTTGGGCCAAAACGATTTACCGTCACACCTTTTAATCGTCAACCTGCTTCAGCCCCATTCTTTTTTTTGTTTTGTTTTCCGAAGTTCTTGTTCCACAAACTCTCTCTACCTACTACACACTTGACTGCCTTCTCATGTGCTCCGCATCACTTTTTGTTTTTTCTCACAATTCTGAATTTTTCTGCTGTACGTAAATTTTGTATTTTCTATTAATGGTACTTAAATCCCTCGCACCCTGTCCGCTATTACTTTCCTTAAATCCCTTTCTGTATCAGGTTGTAGATAATTTGGAGGTACCTGTGGCTCCTTGCAGTTACTGCCCCACACATTAAGCAATATGCTAACTGTTTTTCCTCTTAAATTTCTTTCAACTGTTTTACAAACGGTGGCTGTTTCGATATAAAGATTGAAGAGGTTATAGTAATTTTGTAGGTACGATTTTTTTATGCCATCTTTTGTCTGTGATGAGGTGTTTAAAAGAAAAGAAAAAAAAAATCACTTTTTCCTCCTGAATCTGCTGCTGTGCAGTTGTCTGCCCACCGAGCTGCCTTAAGACTACTGAATAAATTCAGCTGAAGCAAAATGTCTGTCTGCTTATGCAGTAAGCTCTTCTTCCTTCCTTAGCTGAGACTGACATGAATACTCAAACTGTCTGGTTTGTGGTTCGAAGAGCAAGAATTTCACCAGCAATGAGTCATTTTTTTTATCATTTATTGTCATTTTTTCTGGGGGGTGGGTATATGTATTATATTGTAATTTGTAGTTTATTATCAGGGCTGATAGGATGCCTTAATATGTACACAACTCTAAGGCATCTTTTCTTTTCTTTTTTTTTCTTTCGTCAATTAGTTATGCCAATCGATCGGTTCCCGTAGGTGAGTGAGTGAGTGTCAGTCATTCAGTCCGAAACGCTTCACTCATAATCTCTATATATCTGATGCTAATGAAGTGTATTGACCACATCAAAATTTGCACTGCTTTCTATAGGAGAGGAAACCCCCCCCCCTGCCAAATAGTATTTGCTCTCTTCTCCGAAACTACACACGCATCTTGGTGAAACTTGACCACAACCTTCATCCCCGTGAATACCAAATTTGTAAATGGCAATAATAAAAATCAGGGCGAAGGAGTTGCACGGGAGGGGAGTTTTGAATGACTTGCTCCTCATACAGTGAGCTTCAGATGCAAAGTCTATTTTTTTTTCTTTTTATACAGAGTCTAGTTTGTGAGAATGAGAATGAACAGATCAGACTAGCAGGACAAAAGAACAGAGAGAGAGGTGGGCAACAACGTGAGTTGGAGGGAACTTGGACAATCAATGGTGTGGGAGGAATGGGAGTCAGAAAGATCATGGCGAGACAAGATGGAGAGAGAAGAAACACTCAGGAAGGACAAACTGATTATGAAGAGGAGCTTTGGGATAGGAGTGTTAAGAAGAGGTCGAAAAGACATGGTTTTGGATTGGTTCAGTCTGAGATGGTGGTGAACAGCGCTGCTAAGACCTGGAGGGAAGAATGAGATTGAGAGAATGTGGAAGTTGCTTTCACATGTGGGGGGTGATGTACAAACGGAGATGAGCAATGATCATGGATTTAGGTCGTTTCACCAGAAGGGATTGATGGTGAATCGTGTGAGCTCTGCAAAACCTGGGAGGACAAAGCATGAAAAGAGCAGACGGCTGCAGACATAAAGGAGTGGTAGAAGACAGAAAGAGGCCACCGACCTGTCCTGCAGTTTATGAATGATAGGCCAGGCCCATCGACTCAGCTTCATCGTGGGAGATTCCAATAATCTTGAAAGCCTTTGTTTCAATGGCATCAAGCTGAGCAAGATAAGGCAGGCCAGCACAGAGGGGAGATAAGTACTCCATCAAGCTGCGGATGAAAGCCTTGTTGGTGGTTTGGAGTTCAGGTATGCCTAGGAAGGACTTTGTACAATGGAGGATTCCCAGATGGCGGCTGGCTTTGGAAGCTAACTTTGAAATGTTTGCCCAAGAAAGATCATGGCTGATGGACCCAGAAGTTTGAATGACTGAACCTCCCCAAAAGCGATGTTAAGAAAGTAGATTTTTGGATTGGGGGTCCTTTCGGGGAGAGATGGAGTGTGAGATTTGTCAGGATTGAAAGACATGTCCCAAGTGTGAGACCAGCTTGTGATTTTTTTAATTATTATTTATTTTAGGTCTGAAGAGGGGTAAAGAGGCTGTAAGCCTGCTTGTCTAAAGATGAGGGATGTCATGGCAGAGGGTGGAGTCCTCAGCAAAGAGATAAAATGATTTTCCAGAGTCAGACAGATCATTGATGAAGATCAGGAATAGGACTGGGCCCAGAACACTGCCTTAGGACACTCTGGCCTTAACAGGGAGAGGATATGAAAGTAGTGGAATGAATAATAATAATAATCATCATCCACTCGCGCGTCGTCTTCCTGTCCAACCTCGCAGTGAGAGAGTCCAGTGGGGTGCTGAGTCTGTGATTCAATGTCTTTTGTATCAATACCGTACACACTTGCTTGATTTTCTTCAAGAGCTCTTTATTTGATATTTTATTTTACTGCCCCCAAACGAAAGTGTAAATTCACCGCAAAACTAAACACAAAATTCCCGTGTTTTAGAAGTGGTCGAGAAGAATGGGAAGCCGAGTGCGTGGTGTGTAGAGCTGGTATGTACACGTCTCTGTGGCAAATAAAGGAGCTATATTGATTGAAAATCTCTTGTGGACTCGGACAAGTACAATATTTCCAGGAATAATTCAGTATTTCGACTGGAAGAATGGCGGTTTGCCCTCAAAATTAATAGAGGTCTGGAAATACACAATTGTCATCAGAACTCGATACATTGCCGCAATACAGAAAAGAAACTCTTGAAAAGTGCCATCTGTTTTTTTTAAAGCGTCGCACTGCGGAGTGCCTCTTTTTTTAAAGCGTCGCTCTGCGGAGTGCCCTTTTTTAAAGCGTCGCTCTGCAGATGCCCTTTTTAAAGCGTTGCTCTGCGGAGTGCCCTTTTTTAAAGCGTTGCTCTGCGGAGTGCCCTTTTTTAAAGCGTCGCTCTGCGGAGTGCCCTTTTTTAAAGCGTTGCTCTGCGAGTGCCCTTTTTAAAGCGTCGCTCTGCGGAGTGCCCTTTTTTAAAGCGTCGCTTCTGCGGAGTGCCTTTTTAAAGTGTCGCTCTGCGGAGTGCCCTCTTCTGGCATGGCTTGCGGAGTGCCCTTTTTAAGCTCGCTCTGCGAGTGCTTTTTAAGCGTTGCTCTGCGGAGTCCCTTTTTTAAAAGCGTCGCTCTGCGGAGTGCCCTCTTTCTGGCGTGGCTCTGCGGAGTGCCCCTCTTTCTGGCGTGGCCTCTGCGGAGTGCCTTTTTAAAGCGTCGCTCTGTGGAGTGCCCTTTTTTAAAAGCGTCCGCCTGGGATGTGCCTCCCTTTTTTAAAGCGTCGCTCTGCGGAGTGCCCCTATTTCTGGTATGGCTCTGCGGAGTGCCCTTTTTTTTTTGAAAGTTAAAATGTGGTACCTTTTTCTGTAGTCGCCAGAAATTACAGGAATGGGTTCAAATCAACACAAACAACTGTGAAGAAAAGTTTTCTGTTTTTTATGTTGAGATTAACACCCAAACACCCATAAACATTAAATGCATCACGACCTTGGACAAGTAAAAAGTACAATACTTTGTCGTGTTATGTTGCTGTATTCAAAGTATAATTAATGTACCATTTAACTGGAACGCATCTGAAAATACAAAGCCAGTACACATCCACAAAGGCTGAAACCTCGTTTGCTGAACATGAGAAACAGCT
>CM068952.1:44683752-44717341 GCA_035128595.1 Eptatretus atami
TCACAACAGACTTTCAAGTATCCTATGACTCCCGCCTGCCTCTCGGGTCCGAGTGGTGCAGCAAGCGTATTTCTTATTGTCGCTGCCCCCTGGTGGGGCAGACTAAGGTCTTCCAGATGTCAAAAAAATGCATTACGGCACTTTTTTTTATGTTTTGCATCTTTAAATAAATGAAGCACATGCACACTACTTAGGGGATGCATGAACTTTTTGTACTGTGTTTGGGATTTTGCCTCCGTTTTGGCCGAGTGAAGGTGGGGAGGGAGCTTGTGGCAATGCTGTCAAAACGTTGAATTTTCTTTCTTAAACTCAATTTGCCTTGGGCCTTATTTGTTGAACCTTTTCACATCTTCAATCTTCCTTTCAGATGGGAAACGGGATTGCCGACGCACAAGCATCGAACTTCGCCCAGTTGTGGTTATTTGATCCCCACCACCCTCACCACTCTTTTTCCTTGTCTTTTTTTCATTTTTTTTTCATTCTTTCTGCACCCAATACTCCACCCACCCTTTACTTGACCTCGGTGGTTGCCATTACTTTGTGTTGCTGAGGCATACTGGGGTGTACCGGATGTAAATTGGGGGACGGCCGAAAATTCGTTCCCCTACACTGACGACACGCGCAACAGAAATGCCCAAAGTGCACCTTGTCTCGTGGATGTGAGAACTAAATTTGGGAAGCGGGCCGCAGGCGATTTCAACGACTTTTGACGGACCACCACCCCGCACCTCGGCACGGGGATTGATACGTGCTATGTTTTATTCCCCATCTCTAAAATACGCTATATTACGTATCTCTCCTCCTTCTCCCTCGTTTCGATCACCTTGTGCCCTTTTCACCTCTTTTTTACACCACCTGTGGAGGAAACGCGTAGCACCTGCGGCTGCCTTAGCCATACAAACTGTGTCCCCTGTCCTTGGTCCCTCCTGATGCCTTGTCCTGCCCTCTCTTTGCGCCCTCTCCACAACTTGCTACTTTCGTGGTTCTTGCCATGAGAGTGAAACTTTCTCCATCGTTTATTTCTTTAGAATTTTAGTACAATCGACTATGGAGAACGTTCTTGCAATGGATTTGTACAAAAATTGCAGGTCAGCCTCCATTGCCGAGGGCGTTTTATTCGAGGCAGATTTAGGAAAGTCAGGTGCCAGCGATATTGTTCAGTTCAACTTCCGTTCCCTACCTTCCTCTGTTCCAGGGCTCTGATTGTTCACTGCACCTTTTGAGGCACTTTACCCGTCTGTTGCAGCCCGAATTTTCTCGCACTCTTACTCTTGCGCAAGCATTGGCCAAGCGATCTTTACGTTTCAACACCTTCATCGCACTCTTTCAGCCCCATTCTTTTTTTCTGTTTTATGTTTCGAAGTTCTTGTTCCCACAAACTTCCTCTACCTTCACTACACATTGACTGCTTCTCTATGTGCTCCGCCTTCACTTTTGTTTTTCACAATCTGCATTTTTTTGTGTACGTTACTTTTCTTTTCTATTAATCGGTTACTTATCCCTCGCGACCCTGTGGCTTCATTATTTCCTTAATCCCTTTCTGTTCTAGGTTGTAGATAATGGTTTACTGTGGCTCCTTGCTAGTTTACTGCCCACCACATTACGCTATATGCCTAACTGTTTTCCTCTTAAATTTCTTTCAACTGTTTTCCCAACAAAAACAAAGGTTGGCTGTTTTCTTCTAAAGATGCAGAGGTTAGTATTTTCGTACCGGTACGATTTTTTTAATGCCTCTTTTTGTTTCTGTGGAGGTGTTTAAAAGAAGAAGAAATCCTTTTTTCCTCCTGGAATCTGCTCTGTGCAGTTGTCTAGTCTGCACGAGCTGCCTACTACTGAATAAAAGTTCCAGCTGAAGCAAATTCGTTGATTATGCCAGTAAACTCTCTTCCTTCTTACTGAGGACTGACATGACTACTCAACTGTCTGGTTTCATTGTGTCTCGAAAATCATAGAACTTTCCCACAATGATGTCATTTTTTTTATTTATTGCTATTTTTTTTGGGGGGGTGGTGTATATTAGTATTATTGGTAATTTATTATCAGGGCTGATGTGGCCTAAAGTATGTACAAACAACTTAAGCATCTTTTTTTTTTCTTCTTCTTCTTTCTCAAGTCAGTTTATCATCAGCTCAGGTGTCGTATAGTGTGTGGTGAGTGTCAGTTTCAGTCCGAAAACGCTTCACTCATTATCACTTATATCTGATGGCCTCATGAGGTGTATTGACCAATACAATTGCATGACTTGTCCTATAGGATGGGAAACACCCCCCCTCCATAGTTTTCTCTCTCTCCGAAACCTACACAACCGCCATTCTGCGTTGAAACTTGCCACAACGTTATCACCGAGTACCAAAGGTTGTATGGCCATAAAAATCAGTGTCGAGGAGTGTGACGGGTGGATGCGTGGCGGAGTTTGTGACTTGATCCTCATACGGTTGAGCTTATTCAGGATGCAAGTCCTACTTTTTTCTTGTATACAGGTCTAGGTTCGTGGAAGGTGAGTCATTGACCAGTCAGGACTGCAGTGCAAAGGACAGAGAGAAGGTGACCACAACGTGTAGTCTGAGGGAGACTTGGACATCAATGGGTGGTGGGGGAGGACGGGAGTCAGAAATGCATGCGAGCACAGATGGAGAGAGAAGAAACCTCAGGAAGGCAAAACTGGAATTTAGAAGGGAGAGTTTGGGGTCGGATAGGTTAGTTAAAGGAGGGTCTAAAAATCCTGTTTTGGAATGGTTCTTCTAATTTGTGAAAGCTGCCTTGAGACCTGGGAGATGGATTGAAGGAGAATGTGGAGTTCTTCACTGTGGGAGGGGGGGGGGATCGATACAAACCGGGATGGCAAGGAGCATGGATCTTAGGTCGTTTCCCCTAAGGGTTGATGTGAATCGTGTGAGCTCTCGCGAGAACTGGGAGACAAGATGAAGGCAGAACGTGCAGACATAAAGGCTCGGCGTAGAGACCGAGAGTCCTCACCGAACCTTCTGCAATGGTGAGTGATAGCAAGGACCATCTCGACTTCACTGCTTCATCGTGGGAGATTCATATCTTTGGAGCCTTTGTTTCATGGCATTCAAAGCTGAGCCAACGATAAATGCAGGCCAGCAGAAGGGGAGATGTAACTCTCACGTGCGAAGAAGCCTTGGTTGGTGTTTGTAGTTCAGGTATGCCTAGAACGACCTTTGTCAGTGGGGTTCTCAGGACGGGCCTTGCTTTTGAAGCTACTTTGATAATGTTTGACCCAAGATATATCCATGTGCTGATGACCCAAAGTTTGAATGACTGAACCTCCCCAAGCGATTTAAGAAGTATCATTTTGCATGGCGTCTTTCGGGGAGAAGATGAGCCTTCGAGATTTGTCAGGTGAAAGAACTGTCCAAGTGTAAGGGCAGCTTGTGATTTTTATTTCTATTATTGTAGGTCTGCAGAAGGGTAACGGCTTAAGCCTGCCTTGTTAAAGTCAGATGTCATGAGGGGTGGAGTCCTCGCAACGCGATTAATAATTTCTGAGTCCGAAGGTCATGATGAATCAGATAGGACTGCCAGAACAGCCTTGGGCACTTCTGCCTACAGGGAGGATATGAAATAGTTGGAATGTATAATAATATATATCACCTGCACACGTTTTTTTTTTCTTCCGTCAACTCGCGTGAGGGTCCAGTGAGGTGCTGAGTCTGTGATTCATGGCTTGATCATACCTCACCACTTGCTTGTTTTCTTCAGAGCTCTTATAGTTATACTTTTTTTAATGCCCCAAAACGAAGTGTATTCACGCAATTAAACACAAAATTCCCTGTGTTTTAGAAGTGGTCGGAGACATGCGGAGCCGACGGTGGTTGTGTAGAGCTGTATGTGACTCACGTCTCTGATTTTTTTTTCCTCTTTTTTTATGGCAATACAGCGCTATATGATTAATCTCATGTGCGACCGCATACACATCATTTCCAGGAATAATTTCAGTATTTCGACTGAAAGTGGCGGATTTGCCCTAAATATATAGAGGTCTGATACATTTGAATCGGACTCCGTGACGATTGCGGCAATTCACAGAAAAAACTCGTTGAAAGTGCATCTGCTTTTTTTCCAGCGATCGCCGCGGAGTGCCTTTTTTATAGCGTCGACTCTGCGGAAGCCTCTTTACTGGACGTGGCCTGCTGCGGCGTCCCTTTTTTTAAAGCGTCGCTCTGCGGAGTGCACCCTTTTTTTAAAGCGTCGTTCGCAGATCGCCCTTTTTTAAAGCGTTGCTCTGCGAGTCCTTTTTAGCGTCGCTCTGCAGATGCCTTTTTTAAAGCTCGCATCTGCGGAAGTGCCTTTTTAAAGCGCGCTCGCGAGTCCCTTTTTTTAAGACGCGTTCGCTCTGCAGAGTGCCCTTTTAGGCGTCGCTATGCGGCAGTGCCCTTTTTTAAGACCCGTCGCTCTCGAATGCCCCTCTTTTGTGGCGTCGGCTCTGCGGAGTGCCCTTTTTAAAGGTGTCGCCTCTGGCGAGAGTTCCTTTCTTTAAGCGGTCGCTCGCAAGAGTGCCTTTTTTTAGCGTTGCTCACTGCCGGACAGTGACCCTTTTTAAAGGTCGTTTGCGAAGTGCCCTTTTTTTAAAGCGTCGCTCGATGCGGAGTGCATTTCTCCTAAGCGTCGCTTTGCCGAGTCCTTTTTTACGCGCCTCTGCGCATCCATGCCCTTTTTTAAAGCGTCGCTCGCAGCTCCCTGTTTTTAGCGTCGCCTCTCGCCGGAGTGCCCCCTTTTTTTAACGACGTGCTCTGCGGGTGCCCCTTTTTTACTGTTCTGCGTCTTCGCTCTGCGAGTGCCCTTTTTTAACGCGTCGCTCTGCGGGCACGCATAGTGCCCTTTTTTTAAGCGTCGCTCTGCGAAGTGCCCCTCTTTTCTGCTGTTTGCGGGTGCCGCTTTTTTAAGCGTTTTCGCTCCTGCGGGTCCCTTTTTTTAACGCGTTGCTTCTCGGAGTGCCTTTTTTAAAGCGTCGCTCTGCGAGTTGCCCTCTTTCTGGCGTCTCTGCGAGTGCCCTTTTTTTAAAGCCGCTATCTGGTGCCCTTTTTTAAGCGTCGCTATGCGGACACAGTGCCCTTTTTTAGACGCGTCGCTCTGCGCGCTGCCCCATTTCTGGTATGGGCTCTGCGGATGCCCTTTTTGTTTTTGAAACGTTAAATTGTGGTACCTTTTTCTGTGTCGCCAGAATTACGGAGGGTTCCCACAACACTGTGAAGAAAGTTTCTGTCTTTTATGTTGAGAGTAACCAGATACCCAAACATTAAATGCATCCGCTTGGACAATTAAAAGTACAATACTTGTACCGTCTTATGCTTTGTTATTCAAGTAGTATTAATCTTACATTTAATGGACGCGTCTGATACTACAGCCAGTACAACCACAAGCTGAACCCGTTTTTTTAACCTGAGACCAGCTTAAAAAGTAATATAACAAGTGGTCAGCCAACAAATCTCACCATTTCAGATAAAGTTTATTTTGGGATCACCTTAGTTTGCTTATCCTTACTGAATGTTGATTTTATAAGGTATTTTAGTCTTATTTGAAGCAAACTACACCATTTTGACGCATTGGCGAAACATATTTGACCTTTTCGTGACCTGAACCTTGCCTGTGACCTATAGACCCAAACAGTTAATGCGGGTCGTCCCAGAGTTCTTATCCACTCTGATGATTCACTGACAGTCGTTTGATCCAGCCGTTTTCCCAGTAAAGTTGTATTTTTTTACTTTTTGTTTCCTAATGGAAAATTTTTTATTTACCGTATGCCATGACCCACAACATTCGAGACTACGTTCACATAATTGCATTTTCACTTAGGATTGGGTAGCGATATATGACATAGAATAGTGTCACTATAGCTTAGTTTGAATAAATCAGATCTTTTGATAGTTTGGAGAAGAAAAAACGGATCTTTGATCCTTCTGAACCTGACTTGATCCAAATGACCGCAAAGTTATGGGTCGTCCAGGTGTCATTGCCCACGCTGTGTGGATTAAATTTGATACGTTGTGCTACAGCCGTTTTGCCGTTAAGTTGCTAACCGACAGCAGCAACACGCAAACAGCGAATGAAAATAATCGTGCTTAATGCACGAACTTTGGCGATTAGTTGACCTTTTCCTGTGGTGGTCCCAAGCTGTAATGTCATGAAGTGGTGGTGTTATTGTTTCGTACTTATAAAATGACGCGACGTCACAATAACATATCAGGCGGCTTGTCATGGACAAGGTGCAGCGAGTGATTGACAAATTTTCCAACTCATTTAAAGCCACATGTGAATTTCACACCTTATCATCTTGTTGCGCGGGTGAGCTTTGCTTCATTCTGATGCGTAGACACAATAATTGAAAATACCTGGACATTGCTTCATTCTCACCAGCTTTATCGTCCTGTTATCACGGTGTTGAAATAGTGTTGTAAACAATACATGTATTATATGTGTTTTTCATGTTTTTTGGGTGCCCTCGCTTGACTTGGGTCATTTTCGATCCACACTTCTGTACACATGTTCATATTACATTGCTAAATAGACAGATAAAAGAGTTTCAAATTCATAATGCAAACTGTTTGAGAATAGCCATGGGTAATACACAAAATTCCCCGTTGGTTTATGAGAGTCATTTAAAGTGATGCAGAGATCAGATCGCGATCTTGCACTACCAACAGTCCTATCCTTTTTGCACGTGGGATTTTCTATACCAGCTGTTTAAATTGTCATCCACATCGGATTAATGAATTGTGACCTTGTAGACACTGAATAGAATTTTTTTAATTCACGCAATAGCTTTAAACTTTGACGCATAACCGTGCGCGACAAACTGTGGCATATTGTGCTACATGGCATTTTAAACATTTAGGTATTCCCTGAGTTTTTTTGAGGCGTACAGACGTCGCTACGACTCCGTTCACTCGATGTTATGTTTCCGGAATTGTTCACTGTGTGAGTCACGTCCGTTGACGTTTGTCGATTGCGGGTTTGGCCGGACCGTCCAGTGATGCCATTCAGTGTAAATTTAAGACGACTGGTTCCAGCCGTCTGCTGTAGCGCGGAACACCACCACAACGACGACAAAGACGACCGGACAAACAAACCAACAAACGGAACAGACCAACATACTTGACAAAATCGAAGATTTCGCCAATTAACAAACCGGACGATTACAATATCCCGCCCCCTCCCGGTCCAGATTCTACCTTTTCATTGGTCACCCAATATGCTAATTCTTAAAATTTCCGGTCAATTGGATGAAAATTAACGATTTTATGTGACGTTGACCTTAAACCTTTTGATCGAATTATTATTAATTTGTCTTCAAGTTTTCATAAAGCTTTGTTGAAAATTTTTTCATAACAAAAACTCAAATGGTTAAAAAGTCGAGGCCCGGATCCGACACACAGATGTGATTGCAAAACCCCGTCTTCCGCTGCACGAGGGACATGGTAACAATAAATATAGTGAAATCGTCTTCAGATTGAAAAGAGAAACAGGAAGTGATGTAAAGAAAGTGACGTAAGAGCCAAATGGAGACGAAACTGTAACCGGAAGTGACGTGTGTTACCGAGCATGGGCAACTCAGGTGCGAGCTCGTTCATTTAAAGATGATCCAAATTAGAAACGCATTTGTGTTTGTAAAAACTCTGTTGGCTGGAAAAAGAGTGCATTGACGAAGGACGACAAGAATTGTTATTTATGTAAAGCATAAAACGCCGATTTAATTCTGTGTGAACGTCATTAGTTTTCTTGAAAGTGATATCCAAAACTAAATCACCATAGCAACCGCGATCTGTTTTGCCCACCTTGTGGTGGTGATTCGGTTGACCCACAGGAATGAAAAAAAGTAGTGCACGGCATCAATGATGTCCTGTAAATGCCAAATGGAAACTCGACCAAGAAATTCCAGGTGTATTTTTTTTTTTTATAAAAAAGGCGGTTTTCAAAGTTCGTGTAATGAGGAAAATGTTTGGTTTTTATCTCATTGAATGAGAATGACGACGAGAACGACAGGAGCACAGACTGCGATCAAATATAAACGGATATCCTGTATGCAGTGGATGTGGCTTCCGGTGCCTTGTTGGAGAGGAGAGGAAACCCTCACGAGAGTACAGGGCGAAACGCACACGGCATTTCGAGTCGAGATCTCTTGAAACATTTCGTGCAGTCTTTCCAATTTAACCCCTTTCCGTCGATCCTGGTTCTTCTTTTATTCTTCTTGACGGAGGCTGAAATCGACGCGTTTGGTTTAACATTTTAAAATTTATTAAAGCATGTTAGGCGGTGTATAAGCTAGAGTATGGTTTTTAATTATATATTCGAGTTTCGGTGTTGAAAGAATGCTTTTATGACTAAATGAGAATGAGATTTATAACTCGGGATTAAAAAGACCGACATCGGCAAAACGACATCGTAATTAGACGTTAAAGTGTTTAAAAGACGATGTTGTTTGTGTTCGCGCGTGCAATGTGTGTTCCTTCAGCAGTTTGCGGAATGTGTGCGCTGTTTGTTTAGTGTTGTTCATTTAAATTTAACATTTACTATCGGCAAATTATCAGAATCAGATTACGATTGGCAAGCGTTTCATTAACCGGCTTTTTTCTTTTTTCTAAAGCCCATGTTAAACCTTCGGGAGAGTTATGCCGAAGTGTTGAGCACACAGCGGAACCAAGATCTGGTAAAACTCGGGGTAATCGTTCACCACCGTGTTTCGAGATGGGGGTGGGGGGTGCTAAGGTGAGCCAGGTGTGGGAAGAAGAGGTTAGACGGGTGTGGGTCGGGGATTGGGACCAGCGGGCATACAGGTGTTGTGAGAAGAGGAATGATTAGAGGGGGTGGAGGCAGAGGGGTAGGGTGTGAAAGGAGGGAGTGTATTAAATGGGTGGAGGAAGGGGGGGGTGTGGTTTGAAAGTGCGGTGGCAGGACAGAGGGGCAGTTGTTGCAAGTCGGGTGGAGAAGGGGAGAGTGTTGGAGGTGGGTGGGCAGATAAAGGGGAGTGGTGGAGTTGTAGGTAGGAGAGGGGGGAGTGGTTGGAGGTGGTGGAGAAGCGCGCGCGGAGTTGTGGAGGTGGGTGGAGATAAGACAGGGGAGTGGTTGGAGGTGGTGGGAATAAGAAGGGGGGAAGGGGGTTGAGAGTGGGTGGAACAGGAGGGGAGTGTTTGGAGCGTGGGTGGAGAAGGGGGGAGTGGTTGGAGGTGGGTTGGAGAAGGGGGGAAGTGGTTGGAGGTGGGTGGAGATAAGACGGGGGCGAGTGGTTGGGGTGGCGTGAGATAGAAGGGGGAGTGGTTGGAGTGGGTGTGGAGAAGGGTGGGAGTGTGGTTTGGAGGTGGGTGGAGAAGGGGGGCAGCTGTTGGAGGTGGGTGGAGAGAGGCGGGAGAGTGGGGAGCGTAGGTGGACGAGGGGGGAGTGAGTTGGAGGTGGTGGATCAGAGGGGAGGCGTGGGGGGAAGGGGGATGGTTGGAGGTCGGGTGGAGGAAAGGGGGAGTGGTTGGAGGTGGGTTGGAAAGGGGGGAGTGGTTGGAGGTGGGTGGAGAAGGGGGAGTGGTTGGAGGTGGAGTGGAGAAGGGGGGAGTTGGTTTGAAAGTGGGTGGAGAAGCGGAAGAGTGGTTGGACGGTAGGCTGGAGAAAGGGGGGAGTGGTTTTGGAGGTGGAGTGGAGAAGGGGCAGAGTGTTGAAGGTGGGCTGGAGAAAGGGAGAGTGTTGGAGGTAAGGTGGAGAGGGGGGAGTCTGCAGTTGGGGTGGGATGGAGGGGGGATGGTTGGAGTGGGTGGAGAAGGGGGGGAGTGGTTGAGTGGGTGGTAGAAGGGGGGGAGTGGTTGGAGGTGGGTGGGAAGGTGGGGAGCTGGTTGGAGGTGGGTGAGAAGGGGGACGTGGTATGAGGTGGGTGGACGAGGGGGGAGGTGGTTTGGAGGTGGGTGGAGAAGCGGGGGAGTGGTTGGAGGTGGGTGGAGAAGGGGGGAGTGGGTTTGAAGTGGTGGAGAAGGGAAGAGTGGTCTGGCACGGTGGGGCTGAGAAGGGGAGTTGTTTGAAGTGGGCTGGACGAAGGGGAGAGTGGTTTGGACAGGTGGGTGGAGAAAGGGAGTGGTTGGGAGGTAGTGTGGAGAAGGGGGGACGTGGGTGAGGGTGGGTGGAGAGGGGCGAGTGGTTGGAGGTGGGATTGGCCAGAAGGGTGGGTAGTGGGTTGTGAGGTGTGGTGGAGAAGGGGGGGAGTGGTTGGGAGGTGGGTGGAGAAGGGGGGAGTGGCTTGGAGGGTGGGTGGATGAGAGGGGGAGTGGTTGAAAGGTGGGCTGCGAAGGGGGAGAGTGGGCTTGGAGGTGGGTGGAGAAGGGGGGAGGCGTGGTTTTGAAGTGGATGGGAGACAGCAGCGGACGAGTGGTTTGAAGTGGGCTGGGGATGGAAGGGGTAGACGTGGTTGAGGTGGGTGGAGAAGCGGGGAGAGTTGCGGTGTGGAGGGAGGTGGAGTGGCAGAAGGGGGAGTGTTTGAAGGGGTTGGGAGGGAGAGTGGTGGAGCGGGTCGGAGAAGTGGGAGTGGTTTTTTAAGTGGGTGGAGAAGGGGAGAGTGGTGGAGGTGGGTGTCGAGAAGGGGATGGTTTTAAGGTGGTTGGGAAGGGGGCATGGTAGGGGTGTGGCTGTGAATGTGGGTGGCTGAATGGGGTGTGTTTGAGTGAGGGTGGGTTCGGGTCGACTGCAGAGAAGATGGGTTAGTGTCAATGAAGATGCGTGGTGTGGGGTAGAGACGGTGGCTGTTAAAGTGGGATGCAGGGTAAAGGAAAAATTGAGATGACGGCAGGGAACAGTGTATGGTGTGTGTTGTGTTGGCATAGTGGGGAAGGGTGTATCGGGGAGGGGTGTTAGTGTGTTTGAGTGCAAGGGCAAAATTGCTAACTGAGGCAGCAGGGAGGAAGGGGTAGGTCCTTGACAAGACATCAGTTTGTGGGACAGGAAAGATGGTTCAACATATGGTCTCGGTCGTAGGGTTGGAGTTTTGGTTTTTTTCGATATGGGTGTTCGAGTAGCGATTAGAAGTTTGACCAGGCAGAGGTTGGTGGTTTCGCTGTTGGAGTGTGGGGAAGGTGGGAATTTAGATGTATGTCCAGAAAAGGTTAAAAGAAGGACTGTGGGAAGGGTCCTTGTGGGGGGTATAAATACACTCTCAGTGAAGCCCTGAGTTGTATCCCGTGCAGAACCCTCTGAATGGCGTCCCTTTCTCCCGGTGGAGGCCCGGGAGCTACTGTCCCGCTTGGAGCAGCCTGCTGTTTTCCGTGGGATGGCCACAACCTGGCCAGCACTTGGATGGACGCTAGAACATTTGTCTGAGGTCACTGGGGAACAAAGACTTCAGTTCCGTCTCGGGAAGATGCAACCTGAAAAAAAGTATTGCTTATTTTACTTCATTATTAACGCCAATCTATAATACTAGCCAAATACAACCATAGCTTTGCTGATGGTATATTGAGGGGGATGGGGTGAGAGATGAGGAGGAAAGTAGGCAGGAGAGGGAGCGAGGGAAGGAGGCAGGAGCGGGAGGAAGGAGGCAAGCGAGAGCGGAGCGAAAGGAAAGAGGACGGGAATGCCGTAAAGTGCGAATCAGTCAGGGCCCTCTATGCCAAGATTGTCAAGTGTCACAGTGGAACGAGCAGCACGAGGCACTAGGAGGCACAAATATATGCAGTGAGAAGAGCAGGGCATAGGCCGGCCCCAGCGTAGGTAAGGCGGCAAAGGGGCACTGTAAGGAATCTGTAAATGTATGGTTAACCCGAGGGCTGGACTGTGAACACCGTCAACAAGTCAGAGATGCGCCCCGATGAGACCCGCAAGGAGCTGATGACATGCCCAGCGTTAGGGAGGGCAAGGAAGCAGCGTGAGGGGAGGAAAGGAAGCCGGGCAGCGTGAGGGGAGGGCAAGGCCGGGCAGCGTTAGGGGAGCGGAAGGAATCAGCGTGAGGGGAGGGAAAGGGAAGGCAGCGTGAGGAGGGCATAGGAAGGCAGCATGAGGAGAGGGCAAGATGGATATAACCACCGGCTGAACACGTCTGGAGATGACCACTGTCCGGAAATAACCACTGTCTGGATACGTTCAGAGATAGCCACCATTCAGATACTTGTGGAGGGAGACAGACAGACAGACAGACAGACAGACTGAGGTGTGGGAGGATGCTGCACTGCATTAAGAGGGAGTGGAGTGAGGATGGGACAAAGAGAGAGGGGCTGGGGGTAGTCAGGGTAGTTGAGTTTGCAGACAATATGTTATGCTTTATGAACACACACACACACACACACACACACACACACACACACACACACACACACACACACACACACACACATATGCAATGTGGTTGATTTACATTAAAACAAAGTCTCTTCCTCCATCTTCTTCTTCACTTATAATAAGGGTGAGTCTCATTCAATCCCATTTCTCTTATTAATTACATTCAGGAAACGCTTGCTATATTCAACAATTCGTTTTTCAACATTTCCATTTTATTCATATCACAGTAATATATCGCCCTATCAAATTGTATTTCTGATTATACACCGCCTTTCGCTCCACTTACAAATTGCAACACAGGTGAGAAAAGGATATGAAAAAAGCAGCTAATATTTTAATTTATTGGTATGATTTGTAAAGGGCAAAAGTAAATTTTTTGCCTGTTACACCTTCTAGTTATATTGAAATTGGTACAATTCTGGAGAAGATTAAATTGATAATTTACTCCCCTATCTCCCCCCTCCCCCCCCGCTTTGCCACATTTGCATATGTGATCTGTTGATGTTTTTCCAAATAATGTCCACGGCTCCTGCCCATGTCCAACACTTCTCCACCAAAATGAAATAATAAAAAATCTGTTGCTTTCTCAAAATTCTCAAAAAAAATCTGTTGCTTTAAAGCCTAAAGGGCAGAGAGCTTGTCCAGCATTATTGACAAAAATACTTGGAAATTGATGGGAAAAAACATGTGCTGTATTTTGTAAAACCATATATGGTACTTTTAATTTGGTGTAATTGCATGATTTATTACGCTATCATAATAAATCTAGTCATTCAGTAAACCATTATTTCAAATGTTGTACCACACTTTACTACAACTGCTACTGCAACTACAACTACATCATATTTAAATGTTCAGTGTATTGCATACTCAAAGCCGTTGCCATGTGCATGGGGCACGAAGCTGCGCTCCCACTTCTTGTCCCACTTTTTTCCATTCGCCCCATTTTATCTGTTGATCCATTGCTCTCTGTTCTCAAGCTCCAAACACGCATTGCACCGCCACGTCATCTTATCCCCCATCCTTACCCATGATCTTTATTATCCATTCATTCCCCTTTCCTAACCTCACCACCTTACTTGCTTGTTTCAGTGTTTCATCTCTCCTCATCTCTATCTCTATCTCTATTCTCTATCTTTTCTTTCTCTATCTTTCTTTCTTCTATCTTTCTTTCTCTATCTTTCTTTCTCTATCTTCTTTCTCTATCTTTCTTTCTTTCTCTATCTTTCTTTTCTTTCTCTATCTTTCTTTCTTTCTTCTATTCTTCTTTCTTTCTTTCTTTTTCTTTCTTTCTCTATCTTTCTTTCTTTCTCTATCTTTCTTCTTTCTTCTTTTTTTCTTCTATCTTTCTTTCTATTCTTTCTTTCTCTCTTCTTCTTTTTCTTTCTTTCTCTATCTTTCTTTTCTCTATCTTTCTTTCTTTCTCTGTCTTTCTTTCTTTCTCTATCTTTCTTCTTTTCTCTATCTTTCTTTCTTTCTTTCTCTATCTTTCTTTCTTTCTTTCTCTATCTTTCTTTCTTTCTCTATCTTTCTTATCTTTCTTTCTTTCTTTCTCTATCTTTCTTTCTTTCTTCTCTTATCTTTCTTCTTTCTTTCTCTCTATCTTTCTTTCTTTCTTTCTCTATCTTTTCTTTCTTTCTCTTTCTTTCTTCTCTTTCTTTCTTCTATATTTCTTTTTCTTCTTCTATCTTTCTTTCTTCTTTCTCTATTCTTTCTTTCTTTCTTTCTCTATTCTTTCTTTCTTTCTTCTATTTTCTTTTCTTTTCTTTCTCTTTTCTTTTCTTTCTTTCTCTATCTTTCTTTTTCTTTCTCTATCTTTCTCTCTATCCTTTCTTTCTTCTTTCTCTTTCTTTCTTTCTTTCTCTTATCTTTCTTTCTTTCTCTATCTTTCTTTCTCTATCTTTCTTTCTTCTCTATCTTTCTTCTCTATTTTCTTTCTCTATCTTTCTCTCCTATCTTCTCTCTCTATCTTTCTCTATCTCTCTATCCTTTCTCTATCTCTTTTTCTTTCTCTATCTTCTCTATTCTCTTATCTTTCTTTCTTTCTCTATCTCTCTATTTTCTTTTCTTTCTCTATCTCTCTATCTTTCTTTCTTTCTCTATCTCTCTATTTTTCTTTCTTTTCTCTATCTCTCTATTCTTCTTTCTTTCTCTATCTTCTCTTTATATTTTCTTTCTTTCTTCTTATCCTCTTTCTTTCTTTTCTCATATCTCTATCTTTCTTTTCTTTTCTCTTATCTCTCTATCTTCTTTCTTTCTCTTCTCTCTATCTTTTCTTTATTTCTCTATCTCTCTATCTTTTCTCTTTCTTCTTTCTTTCTTCTTATTCTCTATTTCTTTCTTTTCTTTCCTCATCTCTCTTATCTTTCTTTCTTTCTCTATCTCTCTATCTTTCTCTTTCTCTATCTTTCTCATCTTTTTTCTTTCTCTATCTCTCTATCTTTCTTTCTTTCTCTATCTCTCTATCTTTCTTTCTTTCTTTCTTTCTCTATCTTCTCATCTTTCTTTCTTTCTCTATCTCTCTATTCTTTCTATCTTCTTCTTTCTTCTTTCTTTCTCTATTCTTTCTCTTTTCTTTCTCTTCTTTCTTTCTTCTTTCTCTTCTTCTTTCTTTCTCTATCTTTCTTTCTTTCTCTATCTTTCTTTCTCTATCTTTCTCTATCTTTCTTTCTCTATCTTTCTTTCTTTCTCTATCTTTCTTTCTTTCTCTATCTTTCTTCTTTCTTTTTCTTTCTTTCTTTCTTTCTTTCTCTATCTTTTCTTTCTTTTCTTCTTCTCTTCTTCTTTCTTTCTTTCTTTTCTCTATCTTTCTCTTTTTCTTTCTCTATTCTTTTCTTTCTATCTTTTTTCTTTCTTTTCTCTATCTTTCTTTCTTTCTTTTCTCTATCTTTCTTCTTTCTTTCTTTCTCTATTCTTTCTTTCTCTTTCTTTCTTCTTTCTTTCTTCTCTATCTCTCTATCTTCTCTCTATTTCTTTTTCTCTCTCTCTATCTTCTTTCTTCTCATTTCTTTCTCTATTCTCTCTATCTCTCACTCTCTCTATTCCTCTCTCTATTCCTCTCTCTTTCCTCTCTCTGTTCCTCTCTCTGTTCTCTCTTCTCTCTTTCTCTCTCTCTATCTCTCTATTCCTCTCTCTATCTTCTCTATCTCTCTATTCCTTCTCATTCGTCTCTCTATTCCTTCTTCTCTATCTCTCTATTCTTTCTATTCCTCTCTTATCCTCTTCTATTCTTCTCTTCTTTTCTCTCTCTTTCCTCTCTCTCTTCTCTCTATCTCTTCTTCTCTCTATTCTCTCTCTTTCTCTCTCTATTCCTCTCTCATTCCTCTCTCTATCTCTTCTTTTCCTCTCTCTATCTTCTATTCTCTCTATTCTCTCTCTATCTCTCTATTCTCTTCTATCTCTCTATTCTCTTCTCTTCTTACTTCTCTCTCTATTCCTCTCTCATCTCTATCTCTCTATCTCTCTCTTTCCTCTCTCTTATCTCTATCTCTCTATCTTTCTCTTTCTCTCTCTCTTATTCTCTCTATCTCTCTATCTCTCTATTTCCTCTCTCTATCTCTCTCTCTCTATCTTCCTCTCTATATCTTCTATCTCTATCTCTCTATCTCTCTATTCTTCTCTATTCTCTACTCTCTATCTCTCTATCTCTCTATCTCCTCTCTCTACTCTCTATCTTCTATTCTCTTCTCTATCTCTCTACTCTTCTCTCTCTCTATTCCTCTCTCTCTTCTAATTCTCTATCCTCTCTATTCTCTTCTTCTCTTCATCTTAATTTCTATCTCTCTATTCCTCTCTCTTCTCTATATTCCTTCTATCTCTCTATCTCTCTATCTCTCTATCTCTCTTCTCTCTATTCTCGTATCTTCTCTACTCCTCTATCTCTTCTATCTTTTTCTCTATTACTCTATATCCTCTATTCTTATATTCTCTATCTATATTTCTCTATCTCTCTATTTATCTTCTCTATCTCTCTTCTCTTATTCTCTCTATTTCTCTCTATTCTCTCTTATTCTCTTCTATCTCTCTATCTCTCTATCTCTCTATCTCTCTCTCTATCTTCTCTATCTCTCTTATCTCTTATATCTTCTCTATCTCTTCTCTCTCTACTCTCCTCTATCTCTCTACTCTCTTCTCTCTATTCTCTACTTCTCTCTATTTCCTCTCTATCTTCATTATCTCTCATATCTCTCTATTCATTCTCTATCTCTCTATTTCTCTATCTCTCTATCTCTCTATCTCTCTATCTCTCTATCTCTCTATTCTCTCTAATCTCTCTATCTCTCTATCTCTTCTATCTCTCTATCTCTCTTATCTTCTCTATCTCTCTTATCTCTCTATCTTCTTATCTCTTCTATCTCTCTATCTCTCTATCTCTCTATCTCTCTATCTCTCTATCTCTCTATCTCTCATTCCTCGTCTCATATCTCTCTATTCCTTCTCTATCTCATTCTCATTCCTCTCTCTTTCTCTATCTCTCTATTCCTCTCTTATTCTCTATCTCTATTCTCTCTCTATCTCTATCTCTCTATTTCCTCTCTCTATCTCTATCTCTCCTTCTCTTCTATCTCTCTATCTCTCTATCCTCTCTCTATCTCTATCTCTCTATTCCTCTCTCTATCTCCTTCTCTATTCCTCTCTCATCTCTACTCTCTATTCCTCTATCTCTATCTCTCTTCCTTCTCTCTTCTCTATCTCTCTTTCTCTCTCTCTATCTCTATCTCTCTTCTCTTCTCTCTATTCTCTATTCTTCTATTCTCTTCTATCTCATATCTCTTATTCCATCTCTCTACTCTTCTCTCTATTCTTCTCTCTATCTTATCTCTCTATTCCTCTCTCTATCCTCTATCCTCTATTCCTCTACTCTTCTCTATCTCTCTTCTTCTCATATCTTCTATCTCTATATCTCTCTCATATCTCTATTCTCTATTCTCTCTCTATTCTCTATCTCTCTACTCTCTATCTCTATCTTCTATTTCCTATCTCTATCTCTTATTCCTCTTCTCATCTCTATTCTATCTTCTATTCCTCCTCTCATAATTCTCTATCTCTCTATTCCTCTCCTATTCTTAATCTCTCTATCTCTCTATTCCTCTCTCTATCTTCTAATCTCTCTATCTCTCTATTCCTCTCTCTATCTCTTATATCTCATCTCTCTATCTCTCTCTATCTCTCTATTTCCTATCTCTCTATCTCTCTATCTCTCTATCTCTTTATCCTTCTATTCCTCTATTCCTATTCCTTATATCTTTTCTCTATTATCTCTATTTCTATATTCATCTCTATATCTTATATCTCATATTTCTCTTATATCTCTCTATCTCTCTATTCTCTATCTTCTCTTATCTCTCTATCTCTCTATCTCTCTATTATCTCTCTATCTCTCTATCTCTCTATCTCTCTATCTCTATATTCCTCTATCTCTCTATCTCTTACTCTCTATCTCTCTAATCTTCTCTATCTTCTCTATCTCTCTATCTCTCTATCTCATCTCTCTATCTTCTCTATCTCTTATCTCTCTATCTTCTTCTCTTCTATCTCTCTATCTCTCTATCTCTCTATCTCTCTACTCTCTATCTCTCTATCTTCTCTATCTCTCTATCTCTATCTCTATCTTTATTCCTCTCTCTATCTCTATCTCTCTTTCCTCTCTCTATCTCTATCTCTCTATTCCTCTCTCTTATTCTCTATCCTCTATTCCTCTCTCTATCTCTATCTCTCTATTCCTCTCTCTTCTTCTATCTCTCTATTCCTTTCTATCTCTATCTTCTCTATCTCCTCTCTCTATCTTCTATCTCTCTATTCCTCTCTCTATCTTCTATCTCTCTATTCCTCTCTCGTACCTCTATCTCTCTATTCTCTTCATTTCTATCTCTCTATTCTCTTCTTCTCTATCTCTTCTATCTTTCTCTATCTTATCTCTCTATCTCTTCTTCTCTCTAATCTCTCTATTCTTCTTCTTATCTCTATCTCTCTATCCTCTCTCTATCTCTATCTTCTCTATTCTCTCTTATCTCTATCTCTCTCTCTCTCTATCTCTATCTCTCTATTCCTCTCTCTATTCTCTATCTTTCTTTCTCTCTATCTCTTCTCTCTATTCTCTCTCTCTCTATTCTCTATCTCTCTATTCTCTCTTCTATCTCTTCTCTCTATTCTCTTCTATCTCTTCTCTCTTTCCTCTTCTCTATCTCTATCTCTCTATTCCTTCTCTATCTCTATCTCTCTAATTCCTCTCTCTTATCTATTTCTATTTCTCTCTCATTCTCTATCTCTCTATTCTCTCTCTATTCTCTTCTCTCTTATCTCTCTCTTCTCTATCTCTCTATTCCTCTCTCTATCTCTATCTCTCTATTCCTCTCTTCTCTTCTCTCTATTTCTCTCTCTATCTCTATCTCTCGTCAGTCCTCTTCTCTATCTTCTCTATTCCTCTCTCTTATCTCTATCTCTCTATCTCCTCTCTCTCTCTCTATTCCTCTCTTCTCTCTCTATCTCTCTTATTCCTCTCTTCTATCTCTCTTTCCTTCTCTATTCTCTATCTCTCTATTCTCTCTCTTCTCTCTCTTTCCCTCTCTTCTCTCTATTCCTCTCTCTATCTCATATCTCTCTATTCCTCTCTCTATCTCTATCTCTCTATTCCTCTCTCTATTCTCATCTCTCTATTCCTTCTCTATCTCTATCTCTCTATTTCCTCTCTCTATTCTATCTCTCTATTCCTCTCTCTATCTTCTCTATTTCCATCTCTCTATCTCTACTCTCTCTATTCTCTCTCTATTCTTCTCTCTATTCTCTTTCTCTATTCTCTATCTCTTCCTCTCTCTATCTCTCTATTCTCTCTCTCTCTCTCTCTCTTCTCTCTCTTCTTCTCTCTCTCTCTCTCTCTCTCTCTCTCTCTATTCCCTCTCTTCTCTCTATTCCTATCTATCTCTATCTCTCTATTCCTCTCTCTATCTCTATTCTTCTCTTTCCTCTCTCTATCTCTATCTCTTATTCTCTCTCTCTCTCTCTCTCTCCTCTCTCTCTCTCTCTCTCTCTCTTCTTCTCTTCTCTCTCTCTCTCTCTCTCTCTCTCTCTCCCCCCTGCTGGCTGTTGGTACGTTGTGTGTTACTGTCATGGCCACTCCTTGCTTCGTGCCGTGAGTACCCCTTCCTCTTGCTGTGCTGTTTGTGTTTCCACTTTCCCCATTTTTCGTTTCCCATGTGTTCGTTTTCTACTTGTGGACTTTTCCCGTGTTTTTTTTTTTTTTTCCTTCCTGATTGGAGAATAAAAGTCTCGTGTCGAGAAAATCGTAGGCCGAAGGCCCTGTCATGGCCGCCGGGGGAGGTTTTTCTCGTTCACTGCGACCGTGGTTCTTTGTTAATTCTCAACTTTAATCGTGATTTCTTGGTGTTCGTGGAAAACGCCTTATTTCTCTCGGTAAAGTTTACTAACTGTGTTTCTTGAGTTGAAGGCGCCGTGGAACGTTTCGCTGTCGATGTTCGAGTCACTACATCGTAACACGATGTGTTTTTACATCCTCCCGGTGAGTGAACTTAAAACGGATGTGCTTTCCGCCATCCGGTAACATCGTTGGTTTACATAATATTTGTGCTGCTTCTCGCGAATAGAAGTTTGTGGTGTTTGTGTGGAGGAACACATGGTCGCCCGGTGGTTGAGCATGGCCTGTTCATCGAACTGAACACTTACCTCTCTGTGTTCGCTTTGCAGGCCCCAACAGTTTAAAGTTAACATTAATAATATTCCACCATTTATGAGGAACCAGGACTTGTGTAACCAGTTAAACAAGTCTGTAAGGTTGTTGTCGAGGAGCTCAATTGGTTGCGATGCGTCATGTTAGCGTAATATTAAACACGTCATCTATTTATAATTCCGTGTGTGTGTGTGTGTGTGTGTGGTGTTGTGTGTGTGTGTGTGGAGAGAGACCGCTGTTTCTCGACAACCACTGGTCCAATCTAATTGAAACTTGCAGTGTAGATTGCTGGGGACATGAGTATGTGCCTTTTCAAGGTTTGATATTAATCGGACAAGTGTTTCCAAGTTATGGCCATTTATTTAACCAAATATCAGTCAGGACACGCGTTGCTGCGTAGGCGTGCCGATGGGGAGAGGATCCTCAGCCCGTTCCCATTACGGGTTACAACGTATAGGACTTCGGATAGTGATGACTTACTGTATTCTAATAATTTCTCGGTTTCTTAGTGGCATTTATAGATAAACACAATGCCCCAATCCAGTCGTCTTTACGAGGAGCAAAGGAAGGACTGTGTGGTTGTTTGAAAGTTTTTTTTTTTTTTTTTTTTTCTTGCACGATACGGCACGAGAGCAAGGAACGAGTTCTGTGTGGTTGTTTGTGGCACCGGTTTAGAAGTTTTTTTTGTTTTTTTGGCACGCACGTCGGGGCACGTACTAGTGTCCTTTAAAAAGTGTATATGATACTACTGAAAATGGAAAACACTGAATGTTGTACTCAGTGTAAAAATCGAAGGGTTTGAATATAAAATGTTTGTCTCCTCAGAGGTTATGAGGTTTTAGGGTGTGGAGCTTACGGGCACGTGAAGAGTGTTTGTCCAATGCGGTTACACGCAAAAAAGTGAGGTTCGTGAGGACGATTTCTTCTTCACACAAACTATTGGGGAGAGGTGAATCGGGAGCCTACCCCCCCCCCCCACCGGCTGGTGTACACGAATTGGACTGTCCACCGACCGGCGTTGAGAGAGGGTGTGTAATCTGACGTAATTAATCCACCCCACCAAACGAGGAAGTGAAAATTGGTTGCTTCCTCTTCCTTTACCATTCACTGGTACAGGACAGTTGGACGAATTGGAGGTATCTGTTACGGATAACAGGAAAAAGGCCCAAACGGTCAAATGTTGATAGCCTTTGATGCTAAGGGGAGCAATAAGCGTCCAGATCGTGTCAGGCTCGGTGGACCTCCAAGGTACGTCTCGCATTTGGAAACCCCTTGGTGGTACCGGAGTCATGTGCGGATGTGGAAACTTCGCTTGCTCCACTGGCCGACTCCGAGTGGGACACAAAGAACAGTGAGGTATCTCAGGATGTTTTAAGTTTGTCCTGTTAGCCCAACTATAGTTCAGAGTTAACAGCTATGTCTTGACAGTGATGGAGAAATAGATAAAGGGGAAAATCCCTGTGAGTTAAATGTTAACCCTCCCTCACAGATGATGATGTAAGGGTTTGTAGAGGGGAAGGACATGGACAAGGCAAATTCGGAGGGGTCCTAAACCAGAGCAGAACTTTCTGAGACCAAAAGTAAGGTTTCCACAAGTAATAGGAGAGGCCATAGATGAAAGCACTTGATTCAGAATGAAACTCTTCTACCCCAATTTCAGTACTTTAAGCTCTCAAGAGGATGAAGGGGAAACGACACAACTTAGTGTCTCAGAAAATGTGATTTAAATCCTGCATGATACATCAGGAAAAGATACTAAAAATCAAAGATTACTTCCCGAATTATACACATTCATTAAACTGCAAGGAGTATGATTCGTGATCCTTACCAGGTTAACATGTCAGATCCTCAATTCCAAAGGTTAAGGAAATGTGTTACTCGGGCTGGTAAAGAGCTTCAGAATAACTGACAGAATGGAGATGAAATAGTGCATCCCTGAACATCAATGGAGGCCGCAGTTGTGTGCGTCGCCTCAGGTATTTCAGCTCTTCCAAAATGAAAAAAAATTATGTGCTAATGCTACAGGAGAGCCTGCAAATCAGTCTTCTTGAGGATGAGTGGTGTAAAATCTTTAAAGGTTGTTCTTTTTTTCTCGAGTGCGCTTGTTGAGCCAAGACTGGTGTTGCAATAGTGTTGCATCCTCGACTCCAGCCTTTTGAGATAACTTGTAAGGAAATTTGCAAAGGTTACTTACTGTCTTGTGCAATTTGTCAGTGGTAACCTAAAGATTTGCATGACAAATGTTTACTGTCCTAATGCTAACTCTGAAAGAGGTGCCTTTCTGTACAAGTTGGCAGAGTTTGTAAGCACCATTGACTTAACCATGTTGTGTCTGGGGGGGGGGGGGTGACTACAACTGCACCCTCAACCACAACTTGATCGGAACACTTGTGAGCCTCATCCACCCAGTGCAAGGCCTTTGGCACAGCTAGTTAAAAAGTTTAAACTGGTGGATGTGTGGCGGTACAAAACCGTAAATTCCGTCAGTATTACATGGGTTTGTGACTCAAGAAATTGTTGACGTGGCTCGCCTAGACAGATTTTATATTAATCATGAATGGTAAACATTGTTAAGAAACTCTTATATAGGCCGTTTTGGTTTTTCTGATCATCACATGATTTTTATGGTGTGTGGCTTTCCTCATCATGTCTGTGGAAGTGCATATTGGACTTTTTTTGATTTGAACTCTTTACAAAGTGCACATTTATAGAAGCTTTTAAAAGGTTTGGGAAAAATGCGAGTCACAAAAGGGTTCATATTGAACTTTAGACAATGGTGGGACTGCACAAAGTCCCAGTCAAATGTTTTTGCCAACAATACTGCTCTTACAGCACATACAACGCTTTTGGTGTGATATCTGCTTTAAAAACGATACTTATCTGTGAGCAGAAAGTCGGATTGTCTTGCATGAATGTCCAGCAGTTGTCGGAGGAAAAGGACCTTCTGGCTGAAATGGTGAAATAGCGGCGGCCGGTGCTTTCGTCCGACTGCGGAACGAAAAAATCCAACTTGACACACCAACAAAGGGTTCTTCAATTTGGAAAAATGGTCAAGACCTTCAACAAATCCATGCTTTGCCTCTTCTGGTGGTGATTTGTGACCTCCAGAGTGATATCAAGCATGAACTACAAGACTATTTTTCTAAACTCTTCGCAAAAAGAGCTGTGAATAAGGAGAACAGGAAGCCGAAGCTTGAACAACTCCTTCTCTGTCTGCACAAACATGCTGAGCCTCAAAACATTTCTTTTTCTTGGAGAACTTACTGCTGCACTCAACGAATGCAAGGATGGGAAAGCCCCTGGACTAGACGGCCCTGCTGGGAATTTTATAAGGCTTCTGGACATTCTAGGCCCTACTCTTCTTGAGGTCTTTCAGGAGGGTGTTGAACAAGGTGAATTGCCATTGAGCGCGGAGGGCAGTTTTGTGTCTCCTTCCGAAGAAAGGAAACCTGCATGAGACCGCAAATTGGCGGCCTGTGTCACTCCTCAACACGGACTATAAATATTGTCAAAAGCATTTGCAACCCGTCTAAAGGAATACTCTTTCTTGATTGGCACTGATCAATCATACTGTGTTCCAGAACGTTCCATATACGATAATTGTGGAGATTGATCTCGTCCGCGTCGAACTACATACTCCTGGTTTTGGTTTATTACTTTTCGATCAAGAAAAAGCTTTTGACAGTGTTAACCATTCTTTTTTGTTTGATGTATTTCAGGAGAACAGGGTTTGGGGAAAAATTTATTGCTTATGTTAAGTTATTGTACAAAAATGCATCTTGTCTGCTGAAGGTTAATAATAGTCTTTGTTACCCTTTCCCTTTCAGCGAGGCATCCGTCAGGGCTGTGCGTATCAGGCATGCTCTACAATCTATCCGTTGAACCTTTATTAGTTTTCTTTCGGAACTCAGTGTTGGGAGTCTCTCTTTCACAAAACTCCAAAAGTCGTTGTTTCAGCTTATGCTGATGATATTTGTTTTGCTATTGAAATCAAAAAGATGTTTCTGAGGTCTCTCGTTGCTTACCCAGTTTGAGCTTGCTTCTACTGCAAGTAAAGGAATTGGAAAAAAAGTGTAGCTTTTTGGGTGGGCCCCAGATCGCTTCCTCGTCCCTGCCTGTTTTACCAGGAGGATACAGTGGAGTAGTGAGGGGTTTAAATATTTAGGCTTATTTCTAGGAATTGAAGCGTATGAACAAAAAAATTGGGAGAACTTCCTGGAAAAAATTAAATTGAAACTGGCAAGGTGGAGAAGATTGTACAACTTCTCTCGCTTAAGACACGGGTGTCAATCATAAATAACCTGGTGGTTCCTTTTATTTGGCATAAAGTTATCCCACTTGAACCTCCCGAGATACTTGGTCACAGGCATTCAAGGGTTCTGACTGATTTTTTCTGGGGTGGCCACCATTGGCTGGGCCCAGACGTGGTCTGCAGACCCCGAAATGTGGGTGGTCAAAATCTGATGCATATCCCAAGTCGGATAATGGCATTCCGAATTTCCACTGATTAAGCACCTACTGTACAGTGAGTGTGTACCTTGGTAACCTCTCACAAATGCCTGGTTGCAGAAAGTGGAAGGTCTGAAATATGACCGTGAACTTTTCCTCATCGACCTGCAACACGTTGACATGTGTCAGCTCCCCAGTTTTCATCAGAGCCTTTTGAATGCTTGGCAAGTCCTCGGAGTGCAACGTTTAGAGGTTCATACGATGCCCAAAAGTTTTGTACATGAGCCATTGGTTCAAAATCCTTTATTCTCTAGAATTTCAACCTCCAGGTCGTTTATGCATTGTTTCACCAGTGTTGGAATAAACAGGGTGCGAGACCTGTTGCTCCATCCTTGAATGCCTGGCTACCTGTAAGCTCACTTTCATTAAAATCGGTGTTCGTTCTGCTCGTATTGTGGAAAATGTCTTAGAAGCAGTAATTCAAACCTTTCATAGACTAAACATCGGGTGGGCTGGGGTGGATGAAGTGGTAGACTCACGTCTCTATTTCCCTGAACTTCAAATTGCCTCAAAAAAACAAGAGGGTGTGTTCTCCTCAAACTTAGAGGAAATTGGTGTGTTTCACGTCATGGGGAAAACGGCTATCTACAACATATGTCTGGAAGCATGTATTACCTGGTTTAACAAAACTGTTGAAAATCGGTGGAATGAGACCTTACCTGCTGGAGCTTTTTTAACTCCAGTGTGGAACAAAATGTATAGTTCTCCAACTCTTGGGTGAACTGGAGACCTGAATTGGAGACTTGCACATCAAGCCCTGGTCACACAGACATTACTCCATAAGTTTAATTCTTCTGTTCCAATTTCTTGTCCTTTTTGTGATTTGATTGAAAATGTTCCCGTTTTTATTGAATGTAAGAGATTGGTACCCCTCTTTCTCTTCCTTCAACAGCTTTTCTATAAATTTAATTTTTGTTTTTTCCTTTCCAGTCTTTATTTAAAGAGGGGAATTATAAAAGTAAACCAGTCCTCTCGTTTTTGTCTTTTCTGTTGGGCATTGCTAAACTGGCAATTTATAAAACCAGGAAAGCAAAATTGAATGGGGAAAAATGCAAATGTGCTTTTGTGCTTTAAAGGTATGGTTTCGGCACGAGTAAAAATGGAGCAGGCTTATCTTTTGAGCCTGGATATTGTGGGTGATCAGTGGGACTGATGAGGTTTTGAGTTTCTTTCGTGATGGAATCGTTTGTAAAAGTGTAAAGTACTTACACTTACTTTTTTGCATATATGTATTATTCTGTGGTGTTTTTTGACATGAACAGACACCCTTGTTTGTATTGCTTTTGTTGAATTTATTTTTGCTGTAAAATCGTTTGGATTTGTTTTTATGGAGTGTGCTTTTTCTGGTGTGTTTTGATACTTTTATAATAAAAGCATACAAAATCTCTCTCTCTCTCTCTCTCTCTTCTCTCTCTTCTCTCTCTCTCTCTCTCTCTCTCTCTCTCTCTCTCTCTCTCTATTCGTCTCCTACTTCGTATTATTCCCTTGCCAGTTGTGCCCATTTTTTGCCCTGCTACCCCACTGTCAATGTAACCTTGCCCACCAATGAGTGTCGCTCTTGTGGAAAGAAAAAAAAAATGTCGTACGCTTTCAAATATTACTTCAACAGAAGAATGTGACATAATCAGCACTCAAAAGTGCCATTTGTGACTCGTTCCCTTCATTCATTAATTTATCCCTTGAAATGTCTTCTTTTTCAAACGTTCTTTCATGAAATTTTTTTTAATCAAATACCTTTAAAAATATTTGCTGTTTTTTTTCAAACTACAGCCATTTGCTGAGGTTTTCCTGCTCCCTCCTGACCTTGTCTCTGACTGCTGCAGCCCCTCAGTTTGAAACTGACTGCAGGTATATCCTTGCCACACTGCACCAATTCACCCGTTGGTGTGCCGGTGACCATGGAGAAACAGTTGGTCCATTCCTTGACTTGGATCCAGTTGACACTTGGGCCTATGCAGACTACAAGTACCTCGCCGTGCTGTTTCCAGGCAATCACCAATTTCTACAGGTATCATAAAAATGCCATGTGGTGGTATTGAATAAAATGAATTGAAACGATATTGGCACCTTTGTTATGTGTTCCCTTTGCAGAAGGTGTGACTGCACGGCAGGTTTTGTGGTACTTGGTTGAAGATGATACGTAACTCCCGGTAGTTTGTTAAACTTGTTACCTGCAGGGTGTTGACATGTGGTAACTTAATGGAAAAGAAGATGGAGTATAACAGAAATGAAGTGAAGGTTACCAATCCATTTCGTACTTTGTACAGAATCTGTTTCTCGTGAGCTGTCGTGGTTTGCAATGAAAGAGTGTCAATTGACCATTCCCATGAACATGACCTTGGTGTGTGACCTTGTCTACCAGGGACTCGTGTGGTCAGACTTTGGATATTTGGGCCGGGACGGGAGACAGAGCACACTGTGGATTGGCAGTGACGGTGCGGGTACTCCCTGCCATCAGGATACCTACGGCAGTAACCTGGTGCTGCAAATACAGGGCAGGTGTGTCCATTACGACTTTCAAAGGGCCAAACATTCCTTTGTCCTTGTTTTATTCCTTTGTTTTGTTGCATGCTGGAGGATCAGGATACTTGAGGTCCACCAGCACTGGGAATGTAATTTGTTTATGGTGCTGGTGATAGCTCACATAATTTTCATGAAGGGGAGAACATGGGTTCTTTAACAATTCCACCCCAACTAATGCAGCAGACGGGAGGCCAGTTTGACGTCCATCCGAGGGACGACAAACATTGATGAATCATCCTACCTGCAAAACATCCGGATGACAGTTTATAGCTGGGTTGAAATTCAAACCCAGGCTAGACAGCTTGGAGGCGAGTGTGCATACCTTCTTCGGCCATCCTCTCATGCCTTAAAAACGCATGAATAGAGCACACATGGGAGAGAAAAAATATCTAAAGATATTTTTGCTCAAAATTATTTAAAACTCAAAACTCAATAATAATACATATTGTTATATGGGGGAGGGGTGGGGGAGTGATCCATAACTAGCCATAACTAGACTGTGGTAAGTGTAGTATGGTCTGTCTGCTTTGAGTAGGTTAGATTGCGATGTAACAGGGATCTGTTAGAGTAAGTCGTTCGTGACACGTGACGCTGAGTGGCAGCATCTAGGCAATTTATAGACAGGGCAAAGATTAATTATGTATGTATAAATACCTCTTGTTTGTAGGTGGGGCTATGTGAGGACTTCCCATCACAGAGGCACATGTCAACTTGGCCGATTATGATCTCTCTGGCCTGCTTATGCCAGCCATGGTGGTGTAGTGGGCTGTGGAGCCCAGAAGGAAAGATGTACAATTGTACATTCATTACCTCCACCACCGAAGGTGAAGGAGGTTACGTTTTCACCCCTTTCTGTCTGTTCGTGTACAAGATATCTCAAAAAGTTGTGGACGGATCTGGATGAAATTTTGTGGACAGGTTCGGTGTGTGACAAGGACGAACTGATTATATTTTGGTGAAGATCTGGATCTGGATCTGACCACTAGAATTTTTTTAAGTGATTCTTCACTATTTAGAGATGGGGCTGAAAATGATATAGTACATGATCTCAAAAAGTTGGTGACGCATTCAGATGAAACTTGGTGGGCATGTTGGGCGTGTGACAAGGAAGAATTGTTTCAATTTTGGTGAAGATCCGGATCCGGATCTGACTACAATAATTTTTAAAGTGATTCTTCACCATTCAGAGATGGGGCCAAAAACTATATCGTACTGTTATAGGATGATATTTCAAAAATGTATTGGGCCTGATATGTTCTTGTGGATCAGGCATTATGTGGCGGAGGTATGTGCTCTACCGAGTGCCCCCCATAGGGGCGGCACCCCATAGGAAGACTCCTCTCAGGAGGAAGGAGAGGACTACACAGTCGACGAGAGAGTAACGTGAAGAAGGTCGAGCAAGCGGTCCATGGAGGAGTTCATGAGGAGACATTCTTGTCGTCTCGTAGAAGCTTTGGGATAGACTCAAGCTGGGATCACCCTGCCTTTTGAGAGAGGAAGAAAGACTTCAAGCAGGAGAGCTCCACTTGCACGGAGTGCAAAGAAGCACTTTGAGAAGGAAGAAGTGTCGACCAGGAGTTTCATTGTGGAAAAGAGCAAAGAGGATCACATGGCCTGGTTGAAGGCCTACTCATTGCTGACCCTGCTCGTGGCCGTTTTACTTCGTCTTTGGACACCATAACCACTGGCTCTCGTCTCCTTCCTGGTTTCTAAAACGGGCTGCATTGAGTCCTGCATCCACCCTGCGCATCATCGAGACAAAGGGAAGTCCCGCCAACATTTTTGTGTTGTCCAAGTGTGATTTGTTGTGCCGAGTGTGTTCGGTTTTGCGTTCTATTTCTCCTTGTATATAAGTTTGCATGTCCCCATTCTCCTCTTTGTGTCTTTTGACTCGCTTGTTTTGTTCCGTTTGTGATAGCGTCTTTCTGATCATCTTCCCTGGATTTTACTTTTCAATTAAACCCTAAAAAGGTAAGAAAACGTGTTTCAGCCATCTGCTTTCCATGTGCATTTTCCGTTGATTTTGGCTCATTTGGGCGACCTTGGGGAACAGTAAAGTAGAGTAATACTGAACGCAATACAGTGAAAGACCGTTTTGATCATCCATCGGGACGAAAGGTCCCGGCTCTGAGGAATTCCTGTGTTAACGGGTACTTGGACACGACATCTGTTGTCAGGTCGTGGAATATACAAACCCATTTAATTTAATTTCCCCCAAGGAAAGTTTTTTATTAAATTGAAGCTTAAAAGTTTTATTTTCCAATTGAACACACACGGGAAACATGGACAAAATGGCGGATGTCCATGTTATGGCAGATTGTGAGGAACATGTTCTCGGAGGTGAGCCAAGCTGGGACCTAGTGGGGAGGAGCACAGCAGAGGAGCATCCCTCGTTCCTGACGTCACTCGAGGCCATTCTCCTTCCGGTGCGAGTTGGGGTCAGTAGTCTGGAAGAATAATGGAACAAATGGAGAGATAGACAACAGTGATTAATAAAATGTGGAGGGAAATGAAAGATGGTGAGACCCAGGAGTTTGAATGACTGAACCTCCTCAAGAGGATTGTGAAGAAAGTAGATGTGGGGGGTTTGGTGGTTTGCCAGATGGTCCTTTCGGAGAGAGATGGTGAGAGTGTGAAATTTGTCAGGATTGAAACACCTATTCCAAGTGTTTGACCAGCTTTTCATTCTATGAAGGACTGCAGACGAGGGAAGAAGCTGAAGCTTCTTTCCTTTCTTTGTTACGGTTTTTCTTCTTTTTTTTTTTTTCAATTACCCTCGCCAGAGGAGAGGGTATCGCATTTGGGTCTGTCCGTCTGTCTTTGTTTGTCCGCACAGAACTTTAGTGTTTTTCTCCGCATCCGCTTGTCGGATTGAGATGAAATTTTCACCATAGGAGCGATCACTCATGTAGAATGTTTTTATGATAATTATGATGTCATAGGTCACGTGGTGTGGCAGCCATGTTGGAAAAACGGAAAAACTTTGGACCTCTTTCTGAAACCGCACCAAGGAAAAAAAATTGAAACTTGGTACACAGCAAGTACTCCTCATGGGGAATGTGATATTTTTCATGACATAATTGCATATGTCAAACGTTACATCTGATCAGTATGAAATTTTTTGAGGGTCATCTAGGGATAAAATGGTCCACAGAAAAAAAAATTGATGACTTCATTGGTCACATGGTTTGGCAGCCATATTAGATTTACCCTGAAACCTATGAAAATCCTCTTCTCCAGAACAGCCGGAGAGATCGAGAGGAAACTTCACACAAATGTTCCCCAAGCCATGGGCGTACAATTTTGTTCAGGAGTAATTGATAGGTCACATGGTTTGGCAGCCATATTGGATTGAAGAAAAATATTAAATGTTTTCTCTGGAACCGCTTACTCAATCGATGTGAAACTTCACAATTACAATCCAGTAGTGATGGGGAATACATGTTTTTAAATTTCAACTTGATTGGATGCATGGTCAGGCAACCAGAATTATTTAATATTTTGATCTGGGTTCTTTTTATTTATTTATTTATTTATTTGGAATGAGGCTCACTTAGCTGTGCCTGGATGGGTTAGAGGGTATTGGAGTAGCAGCTGAAATGTGAATCCTATCCAGGTTCCTCCTGATGACCATCTTTGCTTTTTGCTTGTTCGGGTTCCTTCTGATGACTCCAATGCAGGGCTGTACCTATTTGGTGTTCCATTTGATTTTAATTGAATTTATTTCAATCCCATTCTCAATTAGATTGAATAATAATGAAAAACATCATGGGTCAGGGTCAGGTGTCCAATCAAAGCGGGGTTGCATCAATGTGGGACGTCTTGGTACCCGGTCATCACTGCCACCAGTTATAAAGTGGCCGTTCTAATTATGTCTCTTATTAATTACATAACACACCAGTATACAAACATTACACAAAATACACCACACAAAACAAGTCCTGGTGAGGGTCTGCAATCTCTGATTGCTCTTTTTCTTGTTTGCTTTTTAATTTGTTGGTGCTTCTGCTATTCCTAAAGGTAAAGTTTCCATGTAAATTGAGCAGCGTTGATGCAATGCACACGGTATTGTTGATCATAAACTCCCTTTGACTTCTTCCTTCCATTTGTACTAACCTTGGATGCCAGCACTACAATGATATTTTGAGTAAATAGTGTGGGTTGGAGGTGGCACAGTGTGCTGTTTCATAAATTAAGGTTTCACCCACATACCATTGACATTTTTTGTTACACAGTAGAAAATAAACTGAAATAGTGGGATTTATACATTCATTCATTTGCACAGATGTGGGGGCATGCATTAATTTGCTGAAAACTCTGACGCTGTGTTCACATTATAAGGTTTCACATTTCCTCTGCATATTCTTGTTCCCATGATTGACAACTTTGAAGGAAACGCTGGACGCTCTTCCCACCCGAAGATGCACCATTCTTGTATCCCACACGCTTGCCTTATGAGGAGTCTAGCGTGTTCAGCCGAGTTGATGTTACTCAGCCAGACCTTGCTCGCTTCCCACGTTTCTGTGCAGCACACCCTCATATCATCACCCTGAACCCAGGCGAGGTATTACCGTGATTCGAGGAATGAGTATTGAGTAAAAATGATTTATTTGGCTGGTGATCGCATTGGGTTTGCATGTGGGAACTTAAACCACAGCTTTACATATAGCTTTGTGTTTTGTGTGGGTTATGGCAGACAACCAAGATGGCACACAAATGTAAAATGAAACTGAAAATTTAATTTTAAGTAGGTTGTGAAACGAGAAGCCTCTTGCTCGATCAAATTCGTAATTCCACATCAAAACTTATGAAAATGCACATCTCACAAAGACGAGATGATTGTACTTGAATAATTGAATTGATCGACTAATGAGCAATTAGAATTTTTGAAATTGGCCAATACAATCCAGATCCGTTGTAAAGTTGATTTGTGAAAAATCCTTTTGGGGGAATCATGTTCATGGGAAAACTAATGTGAGCAAAGGATCCATTTCATAGACTAAAGTAAAATATTTGCATGTTGGACTTTTTACTTTGTATACTTGGGCTTCAGACATCTTGGAGTGCATCGATATGGTCTCTTATAGTCCCCCGCCCCTCCGACAAAATCGGAGACTGGGGACCTCAAAATGAGCTCTGTTCGACCGACAGATCATCTGTCCATGTACTTTTGTGTTCACGATATTTCAAAAAACGTTGACCATTTCTCTTTCATATTGCAGATATACAGTATATATTCCCCATGACATTATCTCAACATGATTACGGTTACTTGAGTTATGTTGCCATGACAACCATCTCGATAATTTGGCTTGTGTATGATATTTGTGAGGCTCTTCTTGGTGTGTGTGTTTGTGTTTGTGTTTTTGTTTTTTTCCCAGTTTTCCACATCAACAAGTCCACATGTAGGCAATTAATTCCAACTAAATTTGTATTCCTTTGAGCAGATTAAAACAAGTTTTCTTTGCAATCATGACAACATCATCAAATATAATTGGTGAAATACAATATGAATAGTACAAGTATTATTAACGAGATATATATTATATAAAATACATTTGTGTAGTCAAGTCGTCAGTGTGATGAGTGTGTGGATCTGTTGTGTGTGTGTGTTGGTGTGTGTGTGGTGTAGTCTGTGTGGTGCTGCTGTAAAGACAGGGTGGCCCAAAAGTCATTGAAAGTTTTCTTTTTTTAAGACTTTTTATTTTTCAATGAAAATGAATGAAATAAATTGCAAATGGTGGTTTAATTCATAGAATTTGTTTTTTTAAAGATTAATTGTGACAAATAATGTCCTGCAAATGCTTCCTGCAAATTGTATACAATGTTTGTATACATTGGCTTCTTTGCAACGCCTTGCTCTTTCAAAAACGTGATCCATTACAGAGGACAAAACTCCTGATCAATCGCTGCAATTTCCTCGGAAATGTTGTTTTTCACTTCCTCTTGTGTGTGGCTTTTTTACATATACGTTATCTTTAAGGTACCCCGCAGAAAAAAATTCTGTGGTCGTTAAATCTGGTGAACGTGGAGGCCAATTAATGTTTCCCAAAATCTGAATGATGCGGTTACCAAAAACTGTCCTTAATAAGTCCATTGTTGGCCTCGCAGTGTGGGCCGTAGCTCCATCTTGCTGGAATCACATTTCTGGTAAATTTTTAATTTCCAGAAAAAAGAAATTTCCCAGTATTGACCTGCATTGCTCACCAGTCAGACACTGCATTACCATCATCATCTTGGAACAAAAAAAAAAAGAAGGCCTTCCACTGCGGGCTGAGTCATGAACAGACCCTTTGACTCAAAACGAGCAATCAAGTTCCGAATCGTGTTTTCTGATGGTTGTTCTCGAACATTAAAATGAATGCGAAATTTTCTTTGAGGTTGAATTATTGATTTCCCACTGGAGTGATAAAAATCAACAATCTTCACATGCTGGTTATTGGTAAATTTATTCAAAATGAATCTCCCAGGTCATTGTGTAACAAAAAACAAAAAACAAAAAATATTGAAAATAATTAAAAATAGAAGTTATTCACAAAAAAGAAAACCTTCAGTGACTTTTTGCCCAGTGTGTGTGTGTATATATGTATATGTGTTTGTATATATTGTTAC